>CAIGQW010000596.1:699566-787875 GCA_903798125.1 Danio choprae
TGCTGGTTTATACAAGAAATGATGTATACAAGTGCTTTTTAGTTATTTGAATCTATAACAACTAGTTACCGCACCCTGTTTTTTTTATAACATCAAATAACTTAAACTAGGATTCTGACCACTGCTATTTTGGCTTCAGTTTTCTACAGCTGAATATAGAAGAAGATATATATATATATAAAGTACAGACAAATCGTCAATCTTTTTTAGAGTCTGTGAGTAGTTGCTAGAGAGCCCCTTTATGGCAATGGTTCTACTTGGACATGCAACACTTTCAGAAAACACAGCCAGCTCTTTAAACTTATCTACACATATGCTCAACATTCCTGAAGACTCACCTTAAAGGTCATGATGAGATGTGTGAAGTGGAATTCAGCCTCCAAATCCAGCTGAATGGTCACATTTTCAACTCCTGATGGAGAGGAATGAATAAATTATTAAAGAAATAAAATTAGAGAAGTTAAAACTCTCGAAATATACCATATTTTATGCAAAAGGTATACAATTGTTTTATTCATTGTGTGTATAGGTAATTAAAATTAAAGACAAATATTGTAACCAATATCATACATTTTAGAAATTATAGTAATATTTTACTTGTTTAATGTAAGCAATCTGTAATGGATATATGTATATTAAAGACAGTTGGTTGTTTCAAGGTGGAAAAACAAGAAGAACAAAGAATTCCATTGATCTTTTGAAACAAAAGTGTTCACTATGTTATATAAACACACTAAGTCAGGACTTCCTCAAGAGTCTAAGAAGCCAATCCCCACGATTGGAATTTTTCCTAGTACACAGAAGGCGGAAATTGAACAATAGGTTCAAACTTATAGTGTTTAATAAAACAGCAGCTCCCGGATGACCCCTGTGTCAGATGTCAATGCCATTATAGTGGATAACCGAGCCCAACTCGCATGACAGACATACTGGATTAAATCCTGCTCAGACCCTACCAAATCCCAATCCTATATTAACACAACATCGTATATTTATACCCCAGTGGCTAATTTTGTGTGTTCAGAAACAGTCATGGTGATGTAATAAAGGATAAAGATACTATTATTCCAAAACACCAGAGGAGGTTTGAGGAAGTGGAAAACATTAGGAATGCTGAACTTTAACAATGTCAACATAGTGGCTGATGACAGCATAGTTGGGTTGCTTTATGAACCACAAGTTAAGCAATGAGAAGGACTGGCCTGTTCAAACTCTTGTAGACATGACAGAAAATCCACAAACTTGAAGCAAACATTGTAACAGATTTTAAGTAAAAAAATACAGATGAAAACTATGTTGGTTTAAAAAAATGCTTTTGCATTTGTTCTCAAACATTTTGGATTCTCTTGTAAATAACATAACTTCATTATGGCAATTATGAAACTATACAGTGGGGAAAATAAGTATTGAACACGTCACTCAGATAATTTTTTCTCAGAAAACTAATTTCTATAGGTGTTTGTTTTTTCCAGATGGTGGCAACAACCAAAGAAATCCATATATGCAAAAAAAACCCCAAATCTAATTAGTTTACGAATTAAGTTATGCGTAATAAAATAAAATAAAATAACACATGAAAAAGGTATTGAACACATGAAGAAAGTGAGGTGTAGAAAGGCAGTGAAAGCCCAGACAGCAGCTGAAATCTCTCAGTAGTTATTCAGCAATCCTCTGCCCTTCATCATTGTAAATTAATATTAGCTGCTTCAGTCCAACATCTACATTATGTGGATGATGAAGATGAAACCAGTGTGGACATTTCAGCAAGACAATGATCCAATGATACTTTCAGAGAAAGAAAATCAAGCTGTAGAATGGCCCAGCCAATCACCTGACTTGAATCCAATAGAAATTTCTTCTACCAGGGAGTCCTGGTCAAGACAGGCAGCATACGACAAAGTTACAAAAAAACAAAACAAATAAAAAATATGTCGCAACACAGACACACACAAAAATAGTATAAACCATAATCAATTGTTAAAACATGCACTGTTCTAAATTGACAGTCTTTAAAATATTTTTAAATATAGGGATAGATGGTACGGATTTCATATGTAGTATATGTTGAAGCTCATTCCATACATTTGGAGCATACTTAGAGAATGCAGATCGACCAAACTCTGTGTGAAAAAATGCAATCTTAAGTAAGAGTATATCTGCTGATCTGGTATTGTAAGTATTTGAACAGTACTCTAACAAATTATATACTGTGGTAATTTACTAACTAAAGCTTTAAAAATGAAAATAAAATATGCTGTTTTCTTCTTAACTGTAATGAGGTCCATTCTGTCATTTTATATAAATTACAGTGATGTGTGCGTGCACTTGAACCAGTGACAAATCTTAAGGCACTATGATAAACAATATGAAATTTTTTTAAAACATTCAGAGGTGCGTGCATATAAAGTATATCACCGTAATCCAATACTGATAGAAATGTACTCTCAACTAAACGTTTTCGAGCTGTGAAGGGGAAACCTTTTTTTAAACTAAAATACTAAGTTGGTTTGAGTTTTTTAAAGGCTATTGATATGACAACTATAATCTAAATTATAGATCAGATTTGATAGATGAGACCCACTTCATGCTGTCTTTAAGCTGCCATCACCAAAAAAGCCTTGTGTCGTTTCATTGTTATTACACAATACATTTTTCTGATTTATTTTTTTATGTTTGTATTGTTACCAAAATTTGGTTCAATTCCATGTCAACAGCTCCTTTAGAGATATTATTCCCAGGAAAAAAACATGATGTGTTCAACACTTAATTTCCCCACTGTATCACCACTTTTGACCAAAAAAAACCTCATTTGCTAATAATTTCATTTTTTAAATCACAAATACAATTGCTACAAAATGTTCACATTATCTTCTCTCAAAATTATTGGGAAAAAGCTCAGCACTATGCCAAAAAAGCATCCAAAGTCATAAATTCTCTAAATTAGTGATGGTGTGCCACACCCGTTGACTGAGTCCGGTTGCGTGACTGTTGTGGAAGAAGCCAGTCACTGGGGAAAGAACAGGCCAGCTGTTTCCCATGGCCAGCGGCTGCATTCATCCCACATCTCACTTTCTCATTCCCACTACTTCCTGTCAGCTCTTCTTAGCTAAATTCTTTTTTCCTTTGCTCACTCTTTCTCTTTGACTATCCAAGTTTCTGTCCCAAGACTCAGTATGTTCTTCCAGTGTATAATCTTCTGACTGAGTCATGAAAGTGGATTACATTAGCTTTCAGAATATGTGAGTGAGTTTGAATAAAATGTTTTCTTTCTTTTTTTTATGATTGATGCTTTATAAATGAAAAAAAAAATGAAAAATGAAAATTCTGTCATCTACTCTTGTCATTCCAGACTAGTATCCCATTTTCACTGGAATTAATGTTGGTAACATTTTGGTTAAAAACTGCATGAATGCTGCTTAACAAACAGCTTTGTTGACCTTTGACTTTTGTTGTGTATATAGTAGTCAACATTTGAAGTGGATCAAAACCACTCATCAAAGTTGTCCTAAAACTATTAAACATCAACTATTTGTGTCTTAGGACAATTTTGAAAATGATTTTTGATCCATTTCAAATGAGTATTTATATATAGATTTTTTTTTTTTATGGAGAAACAGATTAAAAAAGATATTAGGGTAATTATAGGTAATATAAAAGCCTGTCTAATTGGTATACTTCAAATCAAGAAGAAAATTCAATTGAACATCAGTTCCCCTTCATGGGAACTCCAATGTGCTTCTGGTAACAGACTACGGGAGATCACTAGACAACCAATCAGTCTGAAGAGAAAGAAAAAGGGCCAATGAATGCCAATGAGTTGGCAGAGATCGGCTCCGCAAGTGCCAGTGATTTAATCATTAGTGAGATATATTAGTGGTGTCCGCGGAGCGAGCATCAGATTCTTTGCTTAAGACCTCTCACTGAGACTGAAGAGCTCCTAATCTGCATCCTGATTTCTCCAAGAAACCAGTTTCTTCACCACTGCGGGCAAAGACTGGACAGCGGTGGTCAAACTGGGCTCTTTTCCAAATGCCAGACTGGGCATTTCACTGGTGTTCAATAAAAAAGCAGTTTTCTCTAAAAGAGCAGATACCCTAAGAGAGCAACACAGCCGAGCAGCGCGTCTTTTTAAAGATGTCTTTCCGGTCATGCGTTTCTGGATGCAGTGGCTTCCTAGCCTCGGATGACAGGCACGAGTATTGCTTCACATGTCTGGGGGTCCAGCATGTGGAGGCGGTGCTTGTGGACAGTTCTTGCCCTTACTGCGTGGGCTTGACTGTTGCGCAGCTGAGGTCGCGGCGTACTTCAGCATTAGGGTGAGCTACCCCTGTTGCTCCCTGCAAGACGGTTAGCGCACGGGCAGGCCTGAGGATTACAGTGGGGCTAATCCGTCGCCCTCGGGCTCAGACCGCTCACTTCTCATCAGTGCCCTCTGTCCAAGGTCCTTCCTCTGGCCATGCTCTCATTAGATGACACCAGATGTCCATCGCTGCATCCGAAGGCGGTATTAACATGCTCTAATGACGATCCGGACCGCTCTGCATGCTATTGCCACCTATTAACGCTACCAAGCGGAGAAGTTGGCTGAGATGCAGGAGAGTGGTTCTTCATGCTTAATGCATGAGCTCTGCACAGCGACTGATTATGCTCTTATGACTACCAAATCGGCCGCCCGTGCTCTGGGAAAGACTATGGCCACACTGGTGGTCCAGGAACGCCACCTCTGGCTTAACCTGGCGGATATGAGGGACGCTGACAAAGCACTCCCCTCTCCAGCTACCCCTCCGCTGGCACGTCAGCGATAGCTCCGATGACCAATTAGCGCGAGGTCTGCCAGCCTAGTTAGCGCTGCCCAGCTCGTCGCGGTGGCTCATGCGGATGGTCAGACTCGGCTATGCGATACAATTCGCTTCTTGCCCTCCCAAGTTCACGGGTGTACATTTAATGAGGGTCAGGCCCGTGTCCGTCCCTGTCTTGCGAGAGGAAATTGCTGTCTCCTGGGGAAGGATGCAATCGTGCCGGTCCCTCCAGCCAAGATGAAATTGCTGTCCTCCTGGCAAAGGATGCAATCATGCCAGTCCCTCCAGCCAAGATGAAGTGCGGGTTTTACAGACTGTACATCATCGTGCCAAAAGAAACCCGTGGGGGTTAAGACCAATCCTTCTCCAGCCCAAGGCGCCTAGACTCCAGCTCCACACAGGAAGTTTGGCCAGAAGAAAAATGATGGTGCCTAACATAGCCTGGTTTCTCTCGAGTTTTTTTTCCCTTCACTTCGTCAATTGGTGAAGTTTTTTCCTTGCCACTGTTGCCACTGGCCTGCTCGGATCGGGACTTAAGGAGCTGCGCTTCGGTGGATTTGCTCTTCAGTATTGAACTTTCAGCAGTGAAACTTAAACCACACTAAACTGAACTGAACTAATCTGAACTAAACTCTGAAATCTGGACTTTACTAGAACATGTTAAGCTGCTTTGACACAATCTACATTGTAAAAAGCGCTATATAAATAAACTTGAATTGAATTGAATAGATCTGCACAAACTGAATCGTTATTTACACAGAATGCCGTTCAGAATGCTCACGCAGAAACACATACTCCAATGCATCCGTCCGCAGGATTGGTTTGCAGCGATAAACCTGAAGGATGTGTATTTTCATGTCCCCATTCTTCCACGCCACCGTCCTTTTCTCCAGTTTGCGTTCGAAGGTTGAGAATGGCAGTACAAAGTCCTCCCCTTTGGGCTCTCTCTCTCTCCGTGGATTTTCACAAAGCTCGCTGAGGGTGCCCTAGCGCCTTTGTGGCTCGCGGGCATACGCATACTGAATTATCTTGACGATTGGCTCATGCTGGTTTCATCTCGGGATCAATTGATTATGCACAGGGATAGGGTGCTCCGGCACCTCGACAGGTTGGGGCTTCGGGTCAACTGAGTAAAGAGCAAGCTCTGCCCCGCGCAGAGAATCTCCATGGAGCTAGACTCAGTCACCATGGTAGCGTGCCTCTCAAAGGAGCAAACTAGGTTAGTGCTATCCTGTCCAGTTTATTTGACAGGAAAACAGTGGTCCCACTGAAAACCTTTCAGAGGCTCCTGGGGGATATGGCATCTGCAGCCGCTGTCACGCCACTCTGATTGCTCTATATGAGACCACTTCAGCCCTGGCTTCATGATCGAGTCCCGAGATGAGCATGGCATGTGGGCACACAGTGTACATCCCTCCGCTGTGTCGCTGCACCTTTAGCCCTTGGATGGATCTTGCTTTCCTATGGGCTGGTGTGCCCTTAGAACAAGTATCCAGGCATGTTGTCGTATCGACAGATGCCTCCAACACGGGCTGGGGGGCCATTTGCAACGAGCATGCAGCTGGGGGTTCGTGGACCGGACCACGGTTACATTGGTACATCAACTGCCTGGAGCTGTTGGCAGTGTTTTTTTACGTTTTACCGGTTCTAAAAGCATGTATTTCTGCTGTAGAGCAGAAGAGTTTCTTCTGTAGAGTTTCTTCTGTGGTCAGGACGGACAGCATGGCAACATTGGCATATATCAACCGTATGGGGGTATACGCTCCCGTCGCATGTCTCAGCTCGCTCTCCGTCTGCTCCTCTGGAGTCACACACGATTAAAATTGATGCGTGCCATTCATATCCCGGGTGAGTTTAACTATACAGCCGATGCGCTCTCACGACAGCTAACGTCCCAAGGGGAATGGAGACTCCAACCCAGCTCGTTCAAGCTGATATGGGAGCGCTTCAGGGAAGCCCAGGTCGACCTGTTTGCTTCTCCCGAAAACGCCCATTGCCATTTGTTTTACTCCCTGACTGAGGCCCCCCTCGGCATGGATGCGCTGGCTCACAGCTGGCCACCGTGGACCTCCTCTCCCAGGGACGGGGCTACCTCTGGTACCTGCGCCCAGATCTCTGGAACCTCCACATGTGGTCCATAGATGGAGCGTGGAAGACTTAGGTGAGCTACCTGCTTCGGTGGTTAACACCATCACTCACCCTCTACGAAGCATGCCTCATGGATTTGGAGGCATTTTCGGTTGCCGATTCGTGCCTGGAATTTGGGCCGGCTTACTCTCACGTCATCCTGAGACCCCGGCCTGGCTACGTGCCCAAGGTTCCTACCACCCCATTTAGAGACCAGGTGGTGAACCTGCAAGTGCTGCCCGCGGAGGAGGCAAACCCAGCCCATTCACTGCTTTGTCCCGTTCGCATTTTGCGTCTTTATGTGGAACAAACGCAAAACGTAAGATCTTGTGAACAGCTCTTTATCTGTTATGGTGGTCGGCAGAAAGGAAGTGCCATATCAAAACAGAGGTTGGCCCACTGGATAGTTGATGCCATCGCCCTTGCTTTTCAATGCCAGGGTGAGCTGTGTCCCCCGAATGTGAGAGCACACTCTACTAGAATTGTTGCCTCCTCCTGGACGTTAGCTCGCGGCGCCTATCTCACAGATATCTGCAGAGCTGCGGGCTGGGCAACACCTAACACATTCGCAAGACTTTATAATCTTCAAGTGGAGCCAGTTTCCTCCCGATTACTGGGTAACCTCAGTCAATCGGGAGGAAATTAAGCTCGGTGTCAAAAAACGCTTGCTGTGCCATGCTCCCTAACCCAGAGATAAGTGTGCCTTTTCTATTCTGCTAGTAAGTTCTCCGCTGGCGAACCCTAGAGAATCCCTCCAAGGCCCCCAGCATCCGACTAAATTGGTCTACCCACATGCTGAGGTTTGGTGTCAGCTATGTGCGGTCCCCCATGGTGCCCCATATGCTTATTTCAGCCACGCAGTGTTACCCCTTTCAGGTGGACCCACGTCTTCCCTACCCGCTAACCAGCTTATATGTAGCACTTCCCCTTCTTAGGGCTAGTCCATATGTTCTTATTGCCATCAAGTCTCCACTCTTGGGTAGCAAGTGGTCTGTGCCGCGTCCTCCCCCTTTGGGGACTGGCACGCTTTTCCAACATACTGTCGTATTCTAAAATCCCTAGTATACATTAGCTAGGTAAAAGCGCATCACGACCACCGATTACGTTTTTCTAATATTCCCATGTAATGGTAATTAAAGGGCCTAGGGGACGTTGGAAGGTTGTGCTCTTGGTGATGCTGGTGCGCTCACGCTTTGCTTTGAAAACCACACATGAGGAGCGTGACAGGCTTAGCTGCTGTGGTGTTTTCCATACAGTCTCCCGTAGTCTGTTACCAGACGCACATTGGGGTTCCCATGGAATGTCCTGGTTACGAACATAACCCATGTTCCCCGAATAGGGAACGGAGACGTGCATCTGAAATCAAAAATCTGATGCTCGCTCTGATGCTTCATTTTTACTCATGTTAAAATGAAAACACAGCAAAAAATATCCAAACAAAAGTTTTATTAATATTATTTTGAGGGGCTTTTTAATCACATCTTTGATATCTCCTTAAGTCTCTTGGTTTGAAATTATATCATGATCTTTTCTGAAACTCTGGAGACATGAGACAACTGAGAAATCTTTACACACTTACAAATAAAGGTACAAAATCTGTTACTGGGGTGGTACCTTTTCAAAAAGTGCACTTTTGTACCATACAGGGACATTAGTACCTTTATTAGTAGACTTTTGTAGCTTTAAGGTTCACTTTTATACCTTTAATGTATTACGCTGTACACATTTGTACTTATTGGTTATAGTATTAATGTGTACCTTTAAGGACCTGTTAGGAACAAAACTGTACCTTTTTAAAAGGTACCACCCCAGTGACAGATTTTGTACCTGTTTTTCTGAGAGTATAGGTAAAAGAACTAAAATATTACAAAGATCTCATTAGTAATAGAATTTACTGTCATGTTAAAACTTACCGTTCTCTGATTGCCACCATGTTTTGAGGCGGTTGGGAGTGAAGGTTGTTACCACGTTCTCAATGGTGTGGCTGTAGGGGTGGGTGAATTCACTGTACAGCCGTCGGGAATCACATTTAAAGCACATATTTTCCTGACGATGGACAAAGGTGGAGATGCAGATGTTAGCGGAGCGTGTGAGACACACAGAGTCTTTTGGGGGTTTAGAGGAATGAAAAACATTGCAGACAGAAGGAATCCAGATGCTCTGGATGTGCACCTGTTTTTCTCAGCCGCTCATACGCATGAATATAAACACATGTATACAGAGCAAAACTGACCGACTAAATGGCAAAATTACACATTTTTTCTAAGTTCTTGGTTGTGATTAGGGATAGATCTCCAAAACACATCTAACATCTGCGTAAATAACTATTTTCTCTAAATCAGTATATTCCTGATTGAATACTGTCATTATCTGCATGATTGCATCATCTCAGAATATGGACATTACTTGGGCCTTATAACTTGTGATGCACCGATGTGTCGATGTATGATAAAGGCAAATACCAATGGCCAATTATATACCAATTATAATTATATATAGGAAATGAGAAGCATATTTCTTGAATAATTCAATGTTTTTCTCAGAGCAAAGTCATTAAATACTAGCAAAACTACATATAATCCGTACAAAATATCAGACCTAGACTATCTTGGACTATATACTGTAAGAAACCAACTGCACTTTAGCTTTGCAAATCAGCTTAGAAGATTGTCATGTTGTGTTTGTGTGTGTGTGTGTGTGTGTGTGTGTTTTAAGTTGTGTCTGTCTTAAAATGGTGGAAAGTTGAATGTTACGGGAGAGAGCCCTGAGCTCATAAGATCCTCAAGCCCAGGGCTCCCTCCCGTTTGCAAGGCAAGAGGGGAGTTTGAGCTCAGGTAGATATCGAGAACTCCCCTGCTGTAGTAGCTAATGAACAGATAGTGATTGCTCTTAAGAGATAACTACTTACTAGGAGCATGTCTATGGTGCTGATTTGGATTAGTCAATTAGCTTAAATTGCATGTTTTTAGACAGTGGGAGGAAACCAGGGGACCTGGGGGAAACCCACGTGAGCACGGGGAGAATGTGTAAACACCGCACAGAAACGTCAACTGGCTTGGTAAGGACTAGAACCAGTGACGTTCTTGCTGTGAGGCAACAGTGCTAACCACTGGGCCACCGTGCCACCCATCTAAGAAAGGAGGAGGAGTAGTGGCGGAAGGGGGGATTCTTCAAAACGAAGATGGCTGTGATATGGAACTTAGGGTATTTATAGTGGCTTAGGAATCGTCTGATTGGTGAATCATAAATTGGATAATGCGGGACCAGCCACAAGCAATCATAAACACATGATCCTCTCAAATTAGATTATGTATAAACTTCACGTAAATGGATCCAATCCATGTCCAGTAAATTTAATTTAATGGAGAAAAATAAACTAGCTAGTATTGCATAGTACGGTATTCAATATTGGTTTCAGATTAAACATTTTTATTAAAGTCAGTATAAAAAATCCCTAATAGGAGCCTCTGATAACCACAATACTTTAATTGTAATTTAAAGGTGCTGTATGTAAGTTTTTGAATCTTCTAAAGCATAAAAGTACCACAATATGTTTGCAGATATTTAAGAAACATGCCAAGTGAACATACTTGTTTATCTGAAAAACAATGTTGAAGTCAGATATTCTGCTTTGAAAATGTGTTTGCACCAGACGAAACACGACAGAAATGTATTTTAAATACAGCCATTCAGAAGCACAGAATATGCACTCACTCACCCTCTTTAACATTATTAAATGTACACGCTGAATCACTCATATGTGTTAGGTTCTAAAGTTCAATTTCAAACGGTTTATTTTATTTTCAAGATCTGAGGTGAACTATCTGCTGCTGCTTTTAGTACTACGGCAATAAATATCATGTAAAATGGCATTCAAACTCACATTGTTACCATTTAACACTAAATAAAGCACATGCAATTTACCTGAGGTGATTATTGTCATAGTTTTCTGTTGTTCACCTGTGAGAAATAGAAGCCGTTTCTCATATATCAATTCGAGGTGTTGGTTAGGACAAAACTCCTTTTAATATGGAAAATATTCCTTCTATCGGGTGGCGTTGCTTTTATTTATAACACGGTTTAAATCACTCGCTCCTGTCCTCAATCTGGCAACCTGCACTTGCATTTGTTTTGATCCAGGAGTACAATACCTAGTTCAACCACTGGGTGTCAAATTTACATACTGCACCTTTAAGCCAGGATAGGTCTTTATCAATACCAGCAGGTCGCTTTTTCCACCAAGAGAAAGTACCTATGTTAGCTGCCCAATAATACAGTTTAAATTGTGGTAGGCCAAATCCTCCCTCTTTCTTAGTTTTACAGAAATGTTTCCTTGATATTCTTACATTTTTATAATCCTACAAAAAAAGGTACAATTAACACATCTAACTGCTTAAAAAAACTTTGGGATGAAACAAGGGAGTGACTGAAATAATACAAAAAACATGGGAGTACTACCATCTTAATGGAATTAATTATTCTATAACTGTTCTAACATCTGTTGCCAATATATCTTTGATAGATCTTTGGGCTCCTTGGTAACTTTAATTCCAAGATACACAAAATAATGTTTTGCTATTTTAAATGGTATAGATTTTAAAAACTGCTGGTCAATATTTTTTTGTAATAAGCATCAACTCACTCTTTTCCCAGTTAATTGTAAAGCCAGAGAATGTCCCGAATGTTTCAATCCACAATACTTTAATTGTAAAGTGGATCATACTTTTGTTCTGTACAGCTGCTTTGAAAAAATTAAGTGCTAAACACACAAACATGAATTCAGTTGTGTTTGGATTATTGAAGTTGATATTGTTATGCACTGATCTTCCCTTCCACTAAAACTTTGAAATATAATTCACAAACAGTGACCAACGGCTCTCTTGTTTTGTAATGGCTGCATTATTGTCAAAAAATACTTACTAAAAGCACAGTTTTGAAATACATTTGGGTCTTTTCTCTCACACAAACCTATATTGTTTGAATTCAAAGAACTTGGATTTATAGTGAAAAAAACAATATTGTGATTTGGGGGTGTCAGGTTCACTTGAAGTGCAAAACCAAAATATGCCAAAATACACAGAGTAAATGGAATGATAGGATGGAAAGGATAAACACTGTGCTTCTGAAATATGAAGGGTGTTTTGTGTGGAATTTCATGGATGTTTAGTTTTTAAATGAGACTCCAAACTAGAGTTACTTTTTTACAGGTACTCTAAACAAGTTTCTGTTATATTTTAGCTATTTACTGTCACATAAAAAAATAGTAAAATATTTAAAGCATAAGGATTATTAGGTAAGGCTGTGGTGTGAATAATGAGTGTTTGCAAATTTGATTGACATATGCTTTAATTTTGCAATTAGGTAACAATTGGTGTCAAATTCATACTACAGCCTTGTTGATCCTTAGTTTATAATAGTGTTAAACATTTTTATGGAAGAACGCTAGAAGGATATTCTACATAAGTTTGTAGTACAATACAATTAATAAGGTCATTTTCTTTTGCGTAAACAACTATTTTAAGGTTTGATAGAATATCGTATTTAGTAATTGTGAGTGGTAGATGTGTTGGACAATTCAATTATTATTGGCCATTAAATGCCAGTGCATATTATGCACTGGCATTTCACCATTGCTCAATTAATCACTCACATAATACAACTTAGAATAGATAGTAGTAGGCCACACAGACAGCGTAAAGGCTGAAACAGTGGCCTAAGGGGGTCTGGAACATCTGACAGGGGCCTTCGTCCTCCCACCACATACTCTTCACACAGACATTTGATTGTTCATCAGACAGAATATAAGTGTGGGAAGAAAAAAGATGAATGCTGTGTTACTCACGCAATGACATTGAAAGATTACGATCAAATCATAGCCATGCTTCTAGGTTGTGTACGCCATATATAAAAGATAGAGAAAATGACTGTAACATAAAATATAATAATTATAAAGACATATATGCTTAGAATTAATTTATTGTTAAATATTTCATATATTCATATTTCTTTACCCTTAAAGGCACAGTATGTAATTTTCACCACCAGAGAACACGTATTCACAACAACCAAAGGTGTAGTTTGATGATGCCATGAGTGTGAAATCCTGTGTTGTAGTCTTCATTGTTCACTGTTCATGGATGAGCTAAAGACCATCTGTAGAAGCACTTTCTCTCTCTCCCTCTCTCTCTAAAAAAAAAAACACTCTAGCACTAAGTTTTCTGAGCACAAACCAGTTACTTTGTATGACTAACACTTGTGTTTGTTGCCTATTCTTTTTGAATCACTGAATGCCTCCTCAATTGTAAGTTGCTTTGTACAAAAGCGTCTGCTAAATGACTAAATGCAAGTATTCTAGACTAATTATCGTCATAGCATGAAACAGAGTAAGGCTAAAAGCTGCCGATATGCAACGAGGTTGCTAAAGCAGCTGCTGATCAGAGGCGAGTGTGATGCAGCTTAATGGTAGCGGAGCTTTTATTATGCCACAGTCGACTGCTTTCGGGTCTTCCATTCCTGATCATGTGGAAAATAAGCAGCACTGTTTTATCATGTCGGATACATTTTATCATGTCGAATACATGCTGTTCTGCACAGTCTAAGAAAATGCACAGCATATTAAAATGATTTCTATAAAACAAAACTGGAAATATAATACGTTTAATGTCATTATAACAGTGATACAGGATGCGGTCTGTGTCACCATAGTTACATTTTTTTTAATTCTATGGATTAGAACATTCTTCGAAACATTTGAGATGATGTACTGTAAGCACATATGTCATCAAAATATACAACAATGTTCTAGTGGTTTTTGGATATTTGAATAAAAACACTAACACTTATGCTTTTAAATGGTCATTATTACTTCAGTGCATTTGGAAATTTTACTGTGTTTTACCCTTTTTAATGAGTCTCACTTTAATACAATAATTGTAATTTATTGTAATAAAATTTAGTATATCAAATTTAGTATGAAAGTCAAGCAGAATTGATGGCATATTTATAGTTATATGATGCATAATATGTTTCTAAATACAAAAATGTCACATTTCACATTAAACACTGTTTTTAATTATTGTTCGTATTGTAACAATTAATAATCAAATGCTGTAATACAAGGGTGCTCAACCCTGTTTCTGAGATCTGCCTTTCTGTAGCAATCTTGATCAAAAGCACCTGCTTTTTAAATACCAAGTGCCCCGACAGATCCTACTTAGTTGGTTTAGTTGTGTTTGATCAGGGTTGGATCTGAACTCCGCAGAAAGTTAGATCTCCAGGAACAGGGCTAAGCACCCCTGCTGTAATCTGTTTATTGTGATGAGTGAAATGACTTATTGAACAAGAAAAACGAGGGCTTGTCTAGCTGTTATAGTCCATGACAGTAGGTTTGTCTTGTTTCGTTAAGCCTACCTCTAAATGGCTGATGATGCAGAATTGCTCTGGACCATTCAGTCCACAGGTGGAGGAAGCTGTGAGTCGATGTGGTCTTCCTATCAGCAGATCACCGGTCGCAGGGTAACAGCTGCCCTCCGCACACATGTCATTGTGATCGGGCAATTGTGCCAGAGTGTGCAGAGCAATAGCTGTGGGAATCACATTTGATTTTTATCAAATTGTGGTTGAAATTAAATGAAAAGCTGCCTGATGAAACTTAATCAAGGACGTTTATTAGATAAATAGATGGATGGATGGCAGGATGATGAATATATGGATAAAAAGAGAAATAGGTGTATGGAATTATGGAAATAGATGGGTGGATATAGATTAAAAATAGAGAAAGCTCATGGATGGATGGATGGGTCAGTAGATAGAACGGGGGATTTTATAGATTGATGGATAGTTGGATAGATATCGAGAGATTGGTGGATGGAAAATCATTTTAAGATGGATGTAGTAGGAATGGATGAATAGATGAATACACAGGATGGGTTGATAGAGAAATGGGTGTAAGGATGAAGACAAATTTATGGATGGGTGGATAGATAAATACAGTAAATTGAGAATTTGGTGGTTGGATGTGTGAATGAATGGATAGATTAGGGATGGTGAAGAGGTAGATGGATGGATAGACATTAATTGGAAGAATTAATATATAGATCAAAAGAGGAATTGATAGGTTGTTAAATCAATAGATCGGAGAGAGAGAGAGAGAGAGAGAGAGAGAGAGAGAGAGAGAGAGAGAGAGAGAGAGAGAGAGAGAGAGAGAGAGAGAGAGAGAGAGAGAGAGAGAGAGAGAGATACATAGAATAAAGTCCTATGACAACATGACACAATAGTAAAACCCACAAAACCACTGCTAAATAAAATAAGCTTCTGTGTTTGGATTTTGATTCATTATCTTATACGGGTACTGTATTATAATCCTTGTGACAACCAGCCCGGAATTTCCTTTAAAGACCAAGACAATTCACTTTACATTTAATTTTGAATGTGTAATCTATTACACCCCTGAAACTGTGTGAAATATTCACATGGTTAATGATTTTGGCTTCTGGTAAGAGCCGAGTCTGTTTCTAATTATTGAAATGAATATCACATGTGAACGCTTATTGAACCGATAAATTTGAATGTGGCATGCAGGAAACCAGATGAGATCCACACCAACTTCTGGAAACCAAAACCTGACACTACATAACCCCAAACTTAAATTTATAATGAATTCCAATTTTGGACAACATAACATTTCACAATACTTCTACAGGACTATTGCAAAAAATGGCATATGTAGCTAACAAGCTGTGTTCCCCCTCAGACATAGTTTTATACTTACAATGTGGAAATATTAAGTAAAAAATAATAATTTGTATCTCAAAGCACAAAAAAACCCTTAAAAAATCTATTTGGAAATCCTAGAATAACTGTACTCATGCCAATACAAAACCAAGCAACCTAAAACACTGAAAAACAATAACAAGCTATCAAACTTCCAAGTCAAACATCTTTATCAAATAAAAACCGCTGCCGAGAATAGAAGAATAATAATGATAAACAAACTTACATATGACAAGAGCTGTAGTCTGGAAAAGCCTCATCGTTTTGCTTGTTCTTCAGAAGTGTTTTCCAGAGCTGAAGAACTGAGTGTGTGGATCGTGCGAGAAGAGAAGCTCCCGCCCATGATATTAAACAACAGTGATTTACGCATGCAGTGCCGCTACAAACCCTGCACCACGCCAAACTCTCTGGCGATGTCTCAAATCTCCGTGTGTCTCCCAAGACCGCAGTTTGGGGCGGCATAACTTTATTATAGATATGATGTTTAGGGTGCGAGCTCGAAGTCATTCTGTATTCAAAGGCGATTCAAAACAACACCGAACTCTTTTCTGCGTATGGCAACAGTACGAGTTCAAAGCTGAAACTTTGTTACTTGAAACGAGGACGAAAGAACATTGTAAAACGGTCACTTTCCGAGTCTTTCCATCTTTTTTGCTAAACGCTCTATTTGGCGTATTTCATGGTTTTTTTTTTTTTTTGTTTACATTCAGACGACTAGGGATACTGCAGTACATGAATGGGTTGATGGATGGATAAACTGACACTGGCAACATGCCTCATAGCAAGACATAAAATTAATTTAGAAACATTTATATCGTAAAAGATTACTTTCTTTTGTTTTCTTGTACAAGTAATCATGGGAAACTTTTGTCCAACATAGCGACTTATTACTGGCAATGTAGTAAGCTATTAATAACTACAAAGCTTTAAAATCAATCTTTAAAAAATAGAATTTATTTAATACATACATGATTAATGAATAAATAAAACATCTTTGCACCATTTTTAAATCAAATATCAATCAAATAAATCATTTAAATTGACATTAAATAGTTTTCCCTTGTCTTATGGCTGTCATTTTATAATGGAACTGCCACCAAAAGCAGATGTTTTTACATAGTGACTTTTCTGAACAGAGTGAAAACAACTGTAACTTTTTTGTTTTGTTTTTAGAATCTTTAATAGCATATTTATTCATCCCCAACCGATCTGTGTAAAAACAACAAAAAATAGACATGGCAGAATAGTTAACTACATCCAAAAATACCATTAAAATCATATCTCTGTGCATCCATTAAATTGATTCAGATATTCACTCTTAATACAAATAAAACAAGTATTGCAAATACACCCAAATGTTTTAACATCTGGCTTGCATACTTGCAGTATTTTGTTTAAAACAGTCATAATTAAGAATCTTTATAAAATAGACATCATTTCTTGTTAATCAAAAATCAAAATAAATGAGATAATAAAATCTAAAACATTTTCCCCTAAGTATTCTTATAAAGGTGGATTGTGGATACAATAAAGTAAATGTAGTGTTCATCAAAATTAAATTAAGTGTTCAAACATCAATACTAATACCTTTAGTGGTATTATTTAATAATGATGCATTTCTATAATGTGTAATTATTATAATAATTATTGCATTATGGGATATGTCTACTATAAGTGTATTAGTATACTTAAGATCCTCTTTTATTCATTACAGATACCAAAGTGAAATGTAACATCAAGTACTGGCAGCATAATCATTGCATTTAAAGGCATATTAAATGAACTTGCTCTTTTATATCAGTTTTAAATGAAGGAACTACAATTTGGCCTTAAAGTTGGAACTGTAGAGGTGCTGATGGAAAAATGCTAAAATCTTCTCCCATGAGTCCTCTTGAGCGTATGCATGTGGTTTAGTTTGTCCACCCCATAGCATGACAACTGCAGAAACAACAAAACAACATACATTCATAAGTACATTCAAACAGATGCACATTTAAGGAGGTTTGGAGATAATTTTTTTTAGGTTCAACTAAATTTTTTTTTACATTTACTCTCCCTCCACATTTCAAACCAATCTGTGTTTCTTTTTTGTTGTTGAACAAAAATGAAAAATGTTGGAACCATTCGACATACATATTAGGAAAAAAAGGTCTGAAACAAATTGAGAGAGAGTAAATGGGTACTTTTTCATTTTTAAATATACTAATTCCATAACCATTTTCATACACCCCATAATGCCTTGCATGAAATATGGAAGTCCAATAAAGAGTTAGTTCACCCAAACATGTTGGTAACCAGTAGGCAGTTACTACCATAGTAATAAAAAATCCTATGGAAGTAAAGGTCTACCAGTTTTTAGCATTCTTCAAAATATCTTCTTTTGTGTTAATTTTTTAAACTGTAATCAGTTAATTGTTTTAATAAACAACAAAAATTAAGTGACATTATAAATTAATGTCAAAAAACAACTTATTGAAATGAATATTACTTTCAGCAGACAACGAAAAGCCCCAAACTATCAAGAAACATCTTTCTGCAGCAATGTTTTGGACGTGTTAAAGGAGACCTATTATTTCCCTTTTTGCAAGATCTAAAATAAGTCTCTGATGTCCCTAGAATGTGTATGTGAAATTTCTGTTCTGACAGAAACTGCCTCCCAAAGAGGGTGGAGCTACAAATTCATGTGTGTCAGCATAGTGGCAGATCCAAAAACAAGACTAACTATACTAATGAGGGAGAGATTGGAGTGGAATAAAAAGTAAAGTCAAATGTAACTCTCTCAGTCTACATTTAAAATTACTTGTTTCAGTTCTTTTAAATGAAGGTTTGAATGAAATGCAACCCATAATTTGAAACAAAGTAGACATGCAGAAAAAGTGGATATATATAGGCAACAAAAAGTGAATATTAAAAAAGGCAATGGATCATGCATGCTTACTTTTCTCCTTCATTTCTTGTAGGATGAAGTTAGTTGCTCTGAAATGAGGCGTGTATGGAGGTTCAATCAGATGACCAGCATCAGGATACGTCAAGACCGTCAGCAGGTGTCGATTTCCTGCTTTCTCCATCATCATTTCCATCTGGGTACAAAACATCCATATCAAGGCTCCAAATCGCATGAGGACATTTGAATCTCAGGTAAGAACAAGCATATAAAGTCTACTTGTACAATTTAAAGGTAATGCCCATTGAAAAATCTAAATGTTATTTTTCCATATTACTGAAATCTTGGTGTCCATTCTAGCTTACCCTGCCACCCTATCAAAAGTAGTTTATATGAATCATTTGAGTTGATTATTTTAGTGAAAAAGTTGGTCCAGTTTAAAAAAAATAGTCTGATTTGAAGATTCACTCACAGCAGTTAAAGTGGTAGTTCACCTAAAACTGAAAAGCTTTGGACCAAGTGAAGGGTGAGTAAATGATGACTCAATTGAACTATCCCTTTAATACAAACAGTCTGTACTTCCTTTTAATACAAACAGACACACAAAGCATTTGAAAGACTTCTAAGGGTTTAAATAAAAAGCAAGTATAAAGCGAATTGTCACATGAATAGTCATATGAAAACTTTTATGCATTCTTTCCATTTCAGTCTATTTTTTCTCCCCCAAAATTCTCTTTAGATGTGTTTCTCGACCTATATACTGTCTCTTTAGCATTCGATTTTGTGTTGATAGTGGCACCAGCTGGTTGAGATTAATACCACATATTAAAGGGATGGCTCAACTACAAAATAATCTTTCTAGAAAACAAAAAGGTATAGATTCATTTCACAGTCATTTGTTTGCTGATACTGTGGAAGTCAACGGTAATCATTACTGTATGGGTACAAATATTCCTCAGAATATTTTTTTGTTTTATGCAGAAGAACACATTTATACAGGATTGGGATGACATAAAGGTCATAAAGGTTCCAATTAGTATAGGAACTTAATTTTTGCATAAACCATCATTCAAGTTTTTTTTTTTCACTAAAGTATGCATCAAGTCAGACCAAATTAAAGAAGAATACAATGAAAAGGAAAAGAAAATGTGCTTAAAGATGTACAATAATTATTTATAAATTATTTTTTTTCAAGGAAACATTCCTAATTTTTGGGTATGTTTTTGTTCTTTTACCTAATTGTAGAGAAACCAACATTAGAGACAAAAATTGTTTGCACAATAATAATAACAGAACTCCCATTTTTTGATTAATACTGAATATTTATTTTTCACTTTGTCTATTGTTGTTATCTTTTATGAGCTACCCTTTTGATACTATATGTAATTCAGTTTCAGTTCAGTTTCCTTTTTTTTTGTCAAAATATTCATTTTCAAAATTCTCATTTATACTGTGCACTGTATATATTCAATATAACTGAATATGTATATGACTCACATCTTGAGCAGATTCAACAGAAGCCCAGTTCTGGTCATCACCGCCATTTATCAACATAACAGGACACTTTATTCTCCCAACCTGCATTAAAAATAGATCTAATATTTATAAAGAACCTCAAAAAACTGAAAAAAATCTCTCTGTATACAGCTGAAGTCAGAATTATTAGCCCCCCTGTATATGTTTTCCCCAATTTCTGTTTAATAAAAAGATTTTTTCAACACATTTCTAAACATAATAGATTTAATAACTCATTTCTAATAACTGAAAATATTCTACTAGTGTTAGTATTTAGCTTAAAGTGCAATTTAAAGGCTTAAAGGTGCAGTATGTAAGTTTGACACCCAGTGGTTAAACTAGGTATTGCACTACTGGTTCAAAACACACGCAAAAGCAGGTTGCCAGATTGACAACATCAACAGGAGTGTGCCTGACTATCCAGCATAAAGGCTGATTTAATTCGTGTTCTAAATAAAAGGAACAGTAGGTGATAGAAGGAATATTTTTTATATTAAAAGGAGTTTTTGTTCTAACCAAAACCTGAAATTTATATTTTAGAAACAGCTTCTATTTCTTGCAGCTGAACAGCAGGATAAACTGACAATGATCCCCTCAGGTATACCTCATGTGCTTTATTCAGTGTTAAATGCTAATAATGTGAGTTTGAATGCCATTTTACATGACAGTTATTGCCATACTACTGAAAGCAGCAGCAGATCAGCAGATCTTGAAAACAAAATAAACCGTTTGAAATTGAACTTTAGAACTGTGACTCAGGGCAAGCCAACAAATATCAATCATTCAGCATGTACATTTAATAATGTTAAAGAAGTTTAATATGTATTAATTAGATTATAAGGGCAATGCGGTGGCGCAGTGGGTAGCACAATCGCCTCACAGCAAGAAGGTCGCTGGTTCGAGCCTTGGCTGGGTCAGTTGGCATTTCTGTGTGGAGTTTGCATGTTCTCCCCGTGTTCGCGTGGGTTTCCTCCGGGTGCTCCAGTTTCCCCCACAAGTCCAAAGACATGCGCTATAGGTGAATTGGGAAAGCTAAATTGTCCATAGTGTATGTGTGTGTATGGGTGTTTATGGATGTTTCCCAGTGATGGGTTGCGGCTGGAAGGGCATCCGCTGCGTAAAAATTATGCTGGATAAGTTGGCGGTTCATTCCGCTGTGGCGACCCCAGATTAATAAAGGGACTAAGCCGAAAAGAAAATGAATGAATGAATTAGATTATAAACCTTACCATTTTGTTGGGGTGCAGTAAGTGCTCTATTCTGTGCTTCTGAATGGCTGTATTAAAATTTCTGTCATGTTTCGTCTGGTGCAAACTTCGTATCACTGCAAATCTTGTCACGTAGTGTGTTGTTAGGACACAAGGTTTACGGTGTTACCTGCTCACCTAATGTTTACATTTGTAATATTTAATTTATTTGCTAATTATTAACCACCTCATGTGGAACTCAGGATTCATGTCTCATTTGAAATATGCTGTTTTCCACCAAAGTAACCAGGGTGCTGAAATATAATTGGCTAAACTGGCATTGGGCGGGTTAAAGGGATCAAAACAAAGTCGTTCCGGCATGGTTATTATTATTATTATGGTATTTTTATGCTTTAGAAGAGTCAAACGTACATACAGCACCTTTAATTAGGTTAATTAGGCGGGTAAGGATAAGTCATTGTATAATGATGGTTTGCAATCGAAAATAAATATTTCTTAAGGGGGCTAATAATATTCTAGCCAAAATAAAACAAATAAGACTTTCTCTAGAAGAAAAAAAGCAGCAATACTGTGAAAAATTCCTTGGTCTGTTCAACATAATTTGGGAAATATTTGAAAAAGAAAAACACAGGAGGCCTAATAATTTTGACTTCAACTGTATGTACAAATTTGTAGCAGGTCTTACTCACGTCTATTTTCTGAGTTGGGTCTGAGGGAATTGGCAGGATCATGCCTCTTTGTATTACATGGTTATCCTCATTCACACGTACCTTGTCCATATTTCTGCAATGAACATTTTTATTTTTTATAACCTAATTTCTCAAAGAGTCTCAAATGATTCATCCAAAGATTCAGTCTTTCTAATTCAATCTCTTGTGGTGGTTGAATGGTTGGTTACTTCATGTGTTGTATGAAGGAATGAGACCCAGCATTACTTTCTTTAGCTCTGTCAGACTGTAAATAAATGTTTAACATTCACTTACTTTTTTATCTCCTCAAAGACCTCAAAGAGGGATTTATCAACAGGAACCACATGACTTCCACTGATACACACACAACACTGGGGCTAAAAGACAGTAGAAGTACAAAAATACTAAAAACCTATATTCAAAATGCAGCTTACTATACTTTGTGTGTAGTTAAATAAACCTTTATGACTGTGGAGAAGGCAGCCATACTGAATGTGATGGCACTTCCAAAAGACAACCCAAGCATCGCCATCTTGTCCTTCTGTACCTTTGGATGATTTTGCAGTATCTGGTATGCATTCTACAGGAAACATGTAGATGTACACGCATACAAAGTAAAATGAAATATCCGGGAAACATGGGAAGCAAATGAAATGACAAAAGAAAGCAGAAAACCAAGGATGTCACGATCACATTAGGAGACACAATTCAAAATGTACCTCAAAATATGAGACATCAACATCAGCTGTTCTCAACTCATCAGGAGAAAGGTATTCAAGTGCCATAGATGCAAATCCATGAGATGCAAGCAGGGCAGAACGATATTCAACCAAACCGCCACCTCCTCCCCATAGGTCCAACACTCCTGGGTAGGCCCCGGTCCCAAAACCCCCCCCCCACACACACACATCAGGTTATTTAGTGAAGTTAGTTTTACTGCATTTAAAGTTGTGATGTAATAAAATTCTGTAGAAGTCAAAAAATTACAACAAAACTGGAGAAATTTTGAGGTCACTGCTTAGTCCTGTTTAAAGTTTTTCTAACAGGAGTTAAAAAGAGCAGTTTTTAAATGTTATGAGTTACTTATCTTCTGAAGCACAGTATTGAAAACTTTAATGAGATATTTGAAAAAGAAATCTGATCAAAATTAGAAGACTTTTAGATCCTCTCAATGGGCTATATGCATGACAAGTGTTTTTCAACCACTGATAAACTTCCAGTGATAGGTTTTTGTGACTATTTTCAAATTATTAAGGTTACATCATTGATAATGTAATTTAATTAAAATATAATCAGTTAAATAGACTTCAGCACTCATTTATTTGTTCAATTGTAAAATGAGATTAAAGGCTGTTTAAATGCAAGCACCATTAGGAGCAATAAGCAAGCGCAGAAACTCTTAAAAATACTGTGGTAAATTTTTTTTCCATATTTTTAAGACATGATGTGGAACAATGAGTTTTAATGTAGTGCTTCTTCTCTGTGATGTAAGATATGTCATATCGTATCTCAGACAGGCAGTGAAGATGATTAATTTTAAACTAATCTTGAACTTAAACACTGTGATATTATAATGGAATGACAGTTCACCGGAAGTGCCTGAGCTAGCTTATTTGAATTTGAAAGTCCCTGTGAATATAGGTTGTTTTCACATGACATCATTAATGACGTGCGAAATTCAGATGGAGGGCAGGAAGTGATTCTTCTACATGGGAATCGCTATCAGAACATCAAAATGTTTGGTTTGTGTTGTTTATAATTGTTTAAATCGGCCATAATAAGAAATGCTGAACAGCTTTTAAAGACTTCCAAATGTTCCAAATGGGGAAAGGCTGAAAAACTGAAGAAAAGTATGTAGCCATGTAATAAAGATTTTTTCAATACATCCATGTGTACAAACTTTTTTTGAACACAAAAACACAGCACCAATAAAGATTATATACAGGCAACATAAATATGTTAATGTGTTATATAAAAATCAGATACAAACACCACCACACTTGTACAGCATCCAGGAGAATATAAATACTAACCCTGCCATGTAATTGCTGTAATGAAATCTCTGTCTCGTTTTGCAATAATCCATGTCTTTACTGGCGTTTTGGCAGAATAAGCAACCATAATGTTAACATCAGGATGCGCAGCAACAGTGAATGTTTGTTGATGGTAAGTTCATCGACAGAACAAAAAAAGAAATGCAACACTTGCAACAAAACTAGACTGTTATTATTGTGGAGCACTTTTTCCCTCTTACAAAAATAAATCAATAATAATGTGTCCACGCTTTTGTATTCTTTCAAGTTATTTTGTGATGTCTGGAAGATATCCACACTGAACTGAACTAAAACTCTAAAACCTGGACTTTACTTGAACTTGTTAAGCTGCTTTGACACAATCTATATTGTAAAAAGCGCTATATAAATAAACTTGAATTGAATTGAATTGAATATCCACGTGGGGGAAAAAAAACCTATAGTAATTTACAATAAACATGTTTTTGAACCACATAGTAAAGTGTAAAATGTGTACAACTCTTTGTTAATGAATGCTACACAATACTGTAGCATAGTAAACTGATAAACTTTAATAAACACTGTTAAGTTAGTGTAAACTGTGGTGCATTGTCATAGTGTATAATTATAGCATAGAAACCTAAGCATATTGAATCATTTGTTTATTACTACAGCTGTGTCGTACCACTGCAACAATAGAATTACTACGACAGTTTAATTTAAGCAATTATCTATAGTATGCTTCTATAGCATTTACTATAGTATTTTTTCATGTAACGTAATAGCTTATACAGTATCTACTGCCTCTGACAGGCAAATATATTTTAGTTCAGTAGAAAACTTGGCCCTCTTCATGATATAAGGATCATGCCCAACATAAGAACACAATACAGACCTGTTATATTGCACATAGGATTATTCATTAGCTCAACATTTGCATACACTTTAGGTCACGTTCTACATCATCTGGACCTGCATGAGCAGCCAAAAGACAGACTGTTACCTTATTTTTAAGTGTATCTAAGCATATGTTAAACTTACTATGTATGTGGGACTCTTATTTTGAAAACAGGATATGCAGGGAGAGCAATAACGCCAGCCGCACAATGGTCTTTGCAGATTGTTTTCTGTGTGTTGCTATTGGTTTATAGCTCTTCACAATGCAAAATAAGGGGTATACAGATTATACATTTATTCAGTGCCACCCCAAAGTGGCATAAGGTTTGTTTAATTGTAACTATTGAAATTTGCTGTGCATGTTTGTAATGAAGCAACAAACACATGTAGACTGCTGAATATAAGCGTTTAATCCATTTTTATGCCTCGTGTCATATCTTTAAGCTCTAACTGTGATTTTTTGCGTACACGAGTAACTAGTGCTGATAACTAACAAAAAAATTTACACTAAAATAACCTGAACATTAAAGGCTAGTACATATTGTGCATTTAACTAATCCAACTATTTTAAAATGTTGGTTGGAAAATTGCACAGAATCATTTTTCTCTTATATTACTACAAGTGTAACTCCTCTCCTGTGTGTGTACCTGGGGGAAGAAATAAAGTTCCTCGAACTCCGTTTTCTCTTATGTTTACCCTCTGTACACCTGGTGCCATGTACCAGCGCTCTGTAACAGTCATGGCCAGCACTGAGGTCTGACTGAATCCTTGAGACAGATGCCCGCTGTAGACTGAAATGTTAATTACCATTGGTGTGAGTACATTTGTCTTGCGCAACCTTAAATGAAAAGAGACCCGAAGAATTAGTGGATGAATATGCATAACAAAGAAATGGCTTAAACTTAAAACTCAAAATTTGGATTCATTAGGAACAAAATGTATTTAAACTTTGTACACTATCATTCTAACTTACCTGAGTGCTGATCGGCTTCCTGGTACAGGCCTCAGGCTCCACAGCAAACCCATCTGCTCTTTGCCTTCATAGGTGCCTCCCAAACTTTCATCTTTTGCCACTATTTCAACAGGATGCATATCAATGTCATTCATTGCTTAAGTTACTTTAATATGATCTTCAATTAGTCAAAGCAGGTTATTTATCATAATGTAAGGTTGTTTAAGTAGTTGATAAAACAAATTACAATCTGGCAACCTAACAATTTCCAAATTGGTGAACATGGTGTATCATGGAATAAACAATCTTTGTAGATTATACACTACTATTTAAAGTTTGGGGCTGGTAAAAAAAAAAAGAAAAAAAAAGAAAAGAAAAGAAAAAAGGTTTTAAGACCTGTAATATTAGTTATGAAAGAAAGAATTAAACATTGAACTTTCTATTCTTCAAAGATTCTTGAAATGATGATGATGATAATAATAATAATAATAATAATAATAATAATAATAATAATAATAATAATAATACAAACATTAAATAATGTTACATTTTTCTTGAGCACAAAATCAACATCGTATAATGATTTATGAAGAATTGTGACATTCAACACTGGAGTAATAGCTGCTAAAAATTCAGCTTTGCCATTACAAAAAATATATACTATTTCTGCAAAACCTTAAACAAATTCAGGGAGTTTAATACAATTTGCAAATCCCATGCACTCTTTATGCAAACTGCTACATTATCACTCACTTAAACACAGTTTTGCACTGTGATGCACTAGGGTGAGAGAAAGTGTTGTCAAGCCTCTATCTGTAAGTTTTTCCACACTTTAGAAGGGTAGTGTATGTTGGTATGGAGTATATTTACCATGGTAATTTTTTTAAAGTCATGCATCAGACTGTTGTACACACCTGTTACTGTTCCTAGTTCATCACTGATATAGTGTCCAAAAGCCTCCCAGAAGTCCTTATCTTCAGACTGATGTAAAGAGTGTAGCGTTACTTCTTGATTTGGCAGTAAATTTGTTATGACAATCTGAAATTTCTCATCGACCAGTCCTCTACGGGGCTGAACAGTCAACAAAGGACTTGTCCCATTCGCAGTGCTCACAGTCCTAGAGAGAATGAAATGAGACAGAAAAGTGTTTTCCCTATCCCACTGTTGTGAATACACTTATTGGTTGCTATTAGTAGATGTCAAAACTTTTTTTAATATTTTCCTTAGACGAGTTGTTAAATACTTTTAGGACAACTAAAAGTACAAACAAAAAATGCTGTGATCCACTTCAAATGTTGACTACTGTATACAGTAGGCCTATCTTTTTTATACTACACTGCAATAAAAAAGAAACAGATGTTTTATAATGTAATTCAAATCGAAGGTTAAAAAAGAAAAAAAAAACACTTACATGCAAAATTATTTAAATCCACAGATAGAAGTAAGTAATTTGTGACTGAATCGTAGATTTAATAAGCAACTGATTTAACGAAATGTTCCGACTCACAAATGTTTAATAAACCGGGCATCACTATCTCTAGAAGCGCCAGCCGCAAACACGTGGATGTCAAGAATTGTTCCGACAATTTCTGATTTTTTTTATTTTAACAATGATATGACTTAAGAAAACATTTAAGACAAGATGGTTTTGTGGTGAAATATATGTGGTGCTTTTGCGTCCTTTTTAACACTAGCACACTAACGTTATTCATCATTTTCTTTTTTTTCTTTTCGGCTTAGTCCCTTTATTAATCTGGGGTCGCCACAGCGGAATGAACCGCCAACTTATCCAGCATATGTTTTACGCAGCGGATGCCCTTCCAGCTGCAACCCATCACTAGGAAACATCCACACACTCATTCACACTCATACACTACGGACAATTTAGCTTACCCAATTCACCTATAGCGCATGTTTTTGGACTTGTGGGGGAAACCGGAACACCCGGAGGAAACCCACGTCAACACGGGGAGAACATGCAAACTCCACACAGAAATGCCAACTGACACTAACGTTAGTCAGTGACTATTCATTATTGTCATAGAGCAAAATAGCAAAATTCACCATTTGCTACACACTACACAGTAAGCCTACATGGCTTTGGAACAATCTGGGTGAATTGGAATCAACCATTATATTTCCCACCGCAATGTCACAAATTATGATAATGTCACAGACTAAATAAATAAGTAAATAAATTTAATGAAAAAAGGGCAATTTATGATTCTGTAGCTGTAAAAATACATACAGTATTTCGTTAAAGACATAAAAGAAATATCGGTACGTTACCTAGCAGGTGCCAACATGGTGTAATCCGATAAGATTAGACGTTTCTTTCTTCTATGTTAATAAACTGATTGAAGTCAGTCACAATATTCCTGCAAAAGCAATACAATTTTTTACAACTTGTTTAACTTGTACGCTTGCGTTTTAAATGTTTTGTAAGACCCAGTCGGAAGAAAGTGTTTCAATCTACTTAAATTTTACCTTGAGGAAATGAGTGTTAAAACTACGAAATGTAGATGTGGCGTTAAAATAGATCATTTAACGTGTCGTTCAAATAACTACCTGGTGTAATGACGTTCTGAAGTTCAGCATAGGCTATGCTGATGACGAACTGTTACCTTTGACACAGATGTCATTCATTACAGCAGCAAATGCTCTTTATAACATTTTGAAGCCAGGGCATACATTTTGAATGTAAATACTGTAAATTCCGATACACTTCTAAAATTCTAATTTAGCATTTCGTTTTGAAGGGAAAACAAATCACAATTAATGCAACACAAGCTCCAACCACCACAAAGACAACGCGTAAATTGCATAGATTTCAACGAATATAAATTTTTTTAAATGACAACATATCGTCCGGTCTCATACCAAAGTATTTATGTTTTTGAGTGATCATCCTGTCCCACCCATGGTCCCGTCCCGTCCCTTTTCAGTTCTTCTTCTTTCTATTTCTTCTTCTTCTTCGTTATTTTTTATTGTCGGTTGGCATACAACTTTAAGGTGCATTTCCGCCACCTTCTGGTTAGGAGTGTGGATCAGAAGATTTTTCTTTTATTTTTTTCTTTTATTTTTGTAATTTTTTTTTCTATAATAAACCCCAGTCTCTCTAAGAAACATTAGTAAAGCTTTCAACTTTTAATCTCCTACTCCACTACCTAAAGTGCTATTAATATCTATATTTACATTATTTTCCTTAATGTCCATTATCATCATATTCTGTTCCCTCTTATATAATGGACATTTCTTTACAATATGCTCTATACTTTCCTCTTCATCACAATGATTACAATTTCCACTCGAATGTTTTCAAGTGAAATTTTAAACAGCCCACTATTCAGAGCAGTGTGTCCAAACCTTAACCTTGATATAACGTTTTCCTCACATCTATTTCTCCCTACTGTTTTGTTTTTACCCACCATTCTCTGAATCATGTAATATCATCTTCCTGTTTTCTCTTCCTCCCATTTCTTTTGCCATCTCTCCCTCACATATTGTCGAATTATAGTCTTCATTTCATTTTAACTAGGTCTTAAAAACATGTCAATATCTGATTTTTTAGTGGCCTCCTTTGCATATTCATCTGCTTCTTCATTCCCTAAAATTCCAACATGTGCCAGAACCCAAATAAAAGGTAAAATAATCTCCATCTGTTGATTTCTATATATTGTCTGTAGAATTTCAATCAAAATATCTGATCTACAATCTGAATGTCCTGCTTTAATTGTTATTAAAGATGAACTCGAATCAGAACAGATAATTGTCGTCTTTGGTTTGGTTTCTTCTACCCACTGTAATGCCAATAAAATTGCAGTCATTTCACCTGTATAAATGGACAGCTTATCTGATGTTCTTTTGTAGGTCCTGATGTTAAAATCTGGAATACTAAAAGCCACTCCTACTGTATTTTCCATATCTTTTGAAGCATCAGAATATATTTGAACATATTCATCATAATTTCTTTGTATATATTCATATGTATCTTGTGCATTGGGTTTTGGATCATTTCTACCGTCTTTATTTAACAATGTCAGATCTACTGTGGGTTGAGAGATTACCATAATGGAACTGTTGACCAAGGCACTGTATGACTTATTGATACTTTATTCAAATACAATTCTTTAATTATTCTAGGTATAACCCAACCAAAGTTTTTAATTTCAGTCTTTCTTTTCTCCCATGATGGTTCTAACAATATTCTTGCTGCTGGTTGTGCCCCATGACATTAACCCAATACCTTAAAGACATCTCAGTTCTCCTAATGTCTAAAGGCATTTGCCCTATTTCTACTTGAACTTAATTGGTGTGGATTTCACTGCTCCCGTACACAATCTTAAAGCCTTATATTGAACCTTGTCTATTTCTTTTAATGAACTGTTTGCAGCAGACTGGTATATAATACACCCATAATCAAACATAGATCTCATAAAACCTGTGTATATTTCTCTTAATGCTACTCTATTAGCTCCCTATTCCTTACCCGTTAGACATCTCATCACATTCACTACTTTTTTGCTTTTATGAACCATTTTTTGTATGTTTTAAAAGTGAGTTTTTCATCAAACCATATTCATTCATTTTCATTTCGGCTTAGTCCCTTTATTAATCTGGGGTCGCCACAGCGGAATGAACCGCCAACACAGGGAGAACATGCAAACTCCACACAGAAACGCCAACTGGCGAGGCTCGAACCAGCGACCAGCGACCTTCTTGCTGTGAGGCGAACGTGCTACCCACTGCGCCACTGTGAGGCCTTCATCAAACCATATACCTAAAAATTTAAAACATGACACTTATTCTATTTCATGACCATATAATTTGTCTTTAGAATTTTTGCATTTTGAAAAAACCATTGCCTTTGTTTTTTTTAATCGAAAATCTAAACCCCCCACTTGTATGACCATCTTTCTACTTTTGTGATTGCCTCTTGTATTTCCTTTTTAATAAATACTATGTTCCTTCTGTTGTGGCTATTTTCTTAAAGGAGGCTCTCTCAATGGTAAAGAAGACAAAGTCTTACCCAGGATGTCTTTTAAAGTTTTATTCTTTGCAAAGAAGGTCAGACAGTCATACAGTAACACAGGTTCCTGCAGAGTGCGACACTCAAAGAAGAGTGTGTTCCCTTTTTATCTAGTTTCTTCCCTCTAAAACCCACAAGGCCATCAGTGACATAGCGAATGAGTCACATTTACAGTTATCTTAACACTCATAATTAACTTTTAGTCATCTATATTTCAATCTCATCTCCCACCTGGCTGTACAGGTCATAGGTCATCATACATGGATTACAATCTTGTCTTATGATAAATAGACGCCAAAGTGGTCACGCATAGCTTAACTGTGTAATGTATACATAGAAAAGGAAAAGAAGAACAGACTTTATAATGCCTATAAAGGTATATAAATGAATTTCCATAACACTTCCTCGTTTCCAAATCGGCCAATCATCTGCATAAAGAGATATTACCATTTCCTTTTCAATATCTGAAAACACATCACTTCTTTCTATTTTTTGACATACCGCACTTATCAGTTTATTACTGCCATCTGCTGGTGTCTCGGATCAAAAACACTTTACAGTCGATTTGGTCGGTCATTAGGTCACACTTATCCCTTTTATCACACGCTTAGCACACGCTTTTGAACGCTTATTCAACCAAATAAATTTTGAATGTGGGATGCAGGAAACCAGATGAGATCCACACCAACTTCTGAAAAACCAACCCTGACACTATGTAACACCAAACCTGAACTTTTTTTCCCCACCAAAATATACAGTGAATACCAATTTTGGACAACATAACCTTTCAATACTTCTATATAGACGTTTACAAAATATTGCATATGTAACAAACTGTTTACTTCCTCAGGCATAGTTTTACTTTTTAAATTGTAAAATTTCAGATCAGAATAAAAGAATTCTTAAGCACATCAATCAACTTTTTAGACTCATTTAGAAATTCTAGAATAACTGCACTCGTGCCATAAAATACCAAGCAATCAAAAACATTACAAAACAATCTATTAAACAATACAAGCTATTAAACTCCAGAGTCAAACATCCATATCAAATGAATAGCACTGGCAGTTACCATTTTAGATGAGAATAGAAGAAAGAGAATGATAAACAAAATTACATAAAAGAGCTATAGTCTGGAAAAGCCTCATTGATTAGCTTGTTCTCCAGCAGTGTTTTCCAGAGCTAAAGAATTAAGTGTGATTATTGGAGAAGAGAAACTCCAGTGAGAAACAACAGTGATTTATGCATCCAGTGCTGCTACAAACTAATAATGATAATAATAATGTCAAACTCTGGTGGTGTTTCAAATCCGTGTGTCTGCATTTAAAACTGAAACTTTGTTGCATGTTACTAGAAACAAGGACAAAAGGAAGCATACTGAGAAATGGCCACTTCTGATTCTTTGGGGGGAAAAATGAAACGTGTTCTATTTGACATTTCAGAATTTTTTTCCCCCCGTTTACATTTACACTTGATCCTTGAACCTTATGATGGTGGAGGGGTTTGAGTGCCCGTGGTCGAAGACCAGATCTTTGGATATGGAAACTGGCTCTTGGGAGCCTGAACTTATGCAGGAAATTGAACAGTACCAACTAGAGCTCACTTTCCCACAGACAGTTTAGGCTCTAGAACTCAACTTCTCGAGAAGGGCTGGACCCTTTTCTATTGTGGAGTTGCCCACAGTGAGAGGCAGCAGGCTGGTTTGGGCTTGCTTATAGCTTCCTAGCTCAGCAGCCACGTGTTGGTGTTATCCCGGTGAATGAGAGGGTCGCTTCCCTGTGCCTACATATCAGGGATAGGACTCTCACTTTAATTTGTACTTATGGGACAAACAGCAGTGCAGACTACCTTTTTGCAGTCCTTGGGTGCCGGAAGGTGCTCCAACTGATACATGGAGAGCCATGATTGGGAGCAACGGCCTCCCTGATCTGAAAACGAGTAGTGTTCTGTTGTTGGATTTCTGTTCTAGTCACAGAAAAGAACACCAAAACAAATACCATGTTTGAGCACAAGGGTGTCCATCACTGCATCATTTTGTCTTGTGATGAGTTGAACCAAACATATTGTAAGGGTCTGCTGGGAACATCTGGCTGAACCAGATATGAAAGTGATTTTTAACTCTCACCACCTGAAGAACCAAATCACAAAGGAATCTGAAGATAACCCCTTGAGGGTTTGCCTATCCAGTCCACAGGCTATCTGATCTCTTTATGACCGGACCAGGAGTTTGCAGTCGTGTCCCAGAATGGTCTGGTTCGGGGACCACAGGATTTTATGCAGATGTCCTGTTGGCTCCATCGAACCTGGATCTTCAGCGTGCACTGGGATGGTTTGCTGCTGAGTGTGATGCAGTAGGGATTAAAATGAGCACAGAGGCCATGGTGCTTGACTGGAAAAAGGCGGCTTGTCATCTCCAGGTTAGTGGAGAGTCATTGCCCCGGGTAGAGCAGTTCAAGTAAGTTAGAATGTTGTTCATAAGTTAGGGAAGGAGAACACATGAGATTAACAGATGGATTGGTGCAGCAATGCAGTCAATGTATAAGTCTGCTGTGGTGAAGGAGCTGAGCTGAAAGGCAAAGCTCTTGATTTACCAATCTACATTCCTACTCTCACTTATGGTCGACTCATGAGATTTTGAAGGACAAAATCTCAAATACAAGTGGCTGAAAGTAGCTTCCTTTGCAGGGTGCAGGAGTTCTGTCTCCCAGGAAGAACTCAGAGTAGAGCCACTGCACCTTCACCAAGTGAGAAAAGCCAGTTTAGGTGGCTCAGACATCTGTTTCTGATGCCTCATAGACACCTTCCTGGGGAAGTGTTCCTCCAGAACATACTTGAGGGACTATGTCTGTCTGCTTGGCTGGGAACACCTTGGGATCCCCCTAGAGGAGCTGGAGGAAACGTCTGGGCAGAGGGAAGTCTGGGATTCATTCCATGGACATTCGATTTGCTTTTAAATGAACAAATAAAATAAAAAATACTTTTTATCAAAAGATTCGTTTTAAATATACATGAATACATTTATATATTTTTTAAACATTAAATTGAAATACCCCTTATATTTATCTATAATTGATTGTCATTTTACAATGTCACTACAACCAAAACCAAATGTTACGGTAATGACTACTGAATTATATAGTAAAAAATTACTCAACTGTCTCATTAACCTTTGTTTGGTGTTGGGGATGTTTTCATCCAAAAATATTGATTTTTACTATAATTTGCAGTGCAAAAAAAAGCGTAGTTTCTGCCTTCTATATGGAGTGTATGTGTCTGTGAGACCTTTGCACACTTATCTTGATGTGTCTGAGAAATCAAAAAAAGCAGCTCAGCTCTCAGAACATATTAAACATAGTAAGTGTATTTATGCACACACACTATAATCTGCTGCTTTACTCTACAGAATTCAACAGAATATACTAATATTTACCCCACAAAATATAAAAGCCAGAAACGTTTTTGCTCAGGCCTATTGAAAGGGTTAATGCCAACTGATGATCAATAGCCCGACCCAGTTTTCCAGCCTATCAAGAAGTATGCTGTGATCGACAGTGTCAAATGAAGCACTTAAATCTGGCAATATCAGCATTGTTAGTTTGCTTGAATCTGTATTTAGTCGAATATCGTTGATTTATCTTTATGAGAGCGCTCTCTGTACTATGATGTGCTCGGAAACCAGATTGAAAATTGTCTAAACATCCCTTAGAGTTTAAGAAGTCATTAACCTGGTTAAAAACAACTTTTTCAATAATCTGCCAATGACAGTGAGATTTGAAATCGGTCTGTAGTTGCTCAATAGGGTGTTATCCAGGTTGCGCTCTTTAAACGGGTTTAACAACTGCAGTTTTAAGGGAGTTTAAAAATAGGCCCAGAAAGATATGAAGCATTTACTACTTTTAGGAGATCTATTTCTAAACAGTTAAATCGTTTTGAATAATGTTGTGGGGAGTGTGTGAAGACTGTATATTGGATGTTTTTATAATCAGTATGATCGCTTACAAATTTTGCCATTAATTGCTTTGACTTAAGTTTTGGTTGATCCTGCCTGACATCGGCACAACTTGGCTGATTGGTTGAGCTGATTGCCTTTCTGATATTATTATCTTATCAGTAAAGAAATTCATGAAAAATACCATGACAATCACTCATTCAGCAATTCACTATTAATACAAATAAAACATACTTTTCTTATAGCAAATACTTCCAAATTCATCCAAATGATTTCAAATCTTCTGGATTGCATACATATTTTTTCATGTTTAAAACACTGATTCTCATAATCATTATACTCATTTTAGAATACAGACATTGTTTTGTTGTATCAAACCTGTCCAACTAAATTAGAAAATGAAATAATCTCAAATTATTATTTATGATTTTATTTTAAGCAGAGGTAGATTGTGATTACAAAAGAAGAAAATATAGTGCGTCAAAATCATCTTAAGTGTCTTTCTCTGCAAACAGAAATTAATACATTTATTTGGCAGTTTTACCATAACCATGTAATGATTCATTTCTATACAAATATAATTATTACAATAATTAATAATAGATACCAAAGTGAAATGTAACATCAAGTACTGGCAGCATAGTCATTGCATTTAATGGTATTTTGAAATGATGTTAGTCATATATCACAGTTTCAAATGAAGGAACTACAGTTTGGCTTTGACGTTTGAACTCTAGAGGTGCTCTTGAAAAAATGCTAAAATCTTCTCCCATGAGTCCTCTTGAGCATATGCATGTGGTTTAGTTTGTCCACCCCATAGCATGACAACTGCAGAAACAACAAAACAACATGCATTTAGATGTACATTTAAACAGATACATGCACATTTGAGGAGATTTGGGTTTCAAGCTAGTGCAACATGTGGATTTACTTCACCAATATTACATCCCACATTGGAGACGCTTCATATATAAATGGCAAATTCTAAATACATACCAATGCCTTTAGCTGGTGCAGACATGTTGTCACATGTACCGTTTACTTGCGTATGCCAAGCCAGCATTTGCCATTGTCATTTTGTAATACAGTGTTTTTGGCCATTTTGCTGATATTTGTAAATGCAGATTATCCTGAAAATGTTGTTGTGTATAATAGAAACTGTTAAAACACAAAAACTATTCCATTTTGGCTACCTCATTATCATGTAAATAAAGCTATATAGTTTATTGAATATTATAACAACTATATTATTTAAAAAGTTTCTGTTCATTTGAATGGAAGTTCCCTAATTTATAAGGGCAGCTCATAAATTAAACGTAGCTGTCATGTGAGAAAAAAGGTGGATATGAAAACTGCAAACAGAAGGCAATAATAGATCATGTATGCTTGCCTTTCTCCTTCATTTCATGCAGGAAGAAGTTAGTTGCTCTGAAGTGAGGTGTGTATGGAGGTTCAATCAGATGACCAGCATCAGGGTATGTCAAGACAGTCAGCAGGTATCGATTTCCTGCTTTCTCCATCATCATCTCAATCTGTGTGTAAATGAATCTTATCAAGGCTCTAATTAATTTTATATGTGTGAACACTATACAGTTAACTGTTATTTAAAGTCAATGGTAAACAGAACTTTTTTGGGTACCAACATTCATCAGAATATCTGATGAATAATATTGGACGAATGGTGGAAACCTGTAACCACTGACATCCATAGTATAACCTACTAAAACAAATACAAAACAAATACAATGGAAGTCAATGGATACAGGATTTTCACATTCTCCAGTATATCTATAAAACTCATTTGGAACAAGTCAAGGGTGAGTAAACGTGGGCAGAATATTCTTTTTTGGGTGAACTATTCCAGTTGGCACATATTAGGTTAGATTTAAGTCGCCAGCATCTAAGGACAATGTTATTTTGACGTCCAATAACTACGTGAAGTGACGTTGATATTTTGTTGATTTTTAGGTTGTGTTGGAAAGTGACCAAATCCAATGTTGAGCCAACATCTTAAACCAACTTCATATTGACGTCAAATACTGACATTTAGTCGTCAGGTATGGTAACCAAAATCCAACATCTGAAAGACGTCATATTGGAAACGTCCACATAACGTCAAGCTGTAACATCATTAGACGTTGATATTTGGTTGATTTTAGGTTGGGTTCTGACGCCAACCCAATTTTCTTTTGTGAACAAAATGCAACGTCCCACAACGTTGGGGTACAATGTCAATCTGATGTCATGTTGATGTCCTCCCTAATCAAGGAGAAAATATAATACATATAAGATAACATTTTTACAAACAAAAAAAATTATCTATTGTCTATTGTTATTATTGCGTTAAATGAGCTTACATGAATCTTTTTGAAGTACAACCATTAAGCAACATGTTTATTTGGGCAAAAAAAACAACAACAGGGTTCCAACGGTCATGTAATTTTTTGGAATATGGAATTTTAAAAGGTCTATTCCAGTAATTAAAAGTCAAGGAAATGTTTATATTTTGTGTCCAAGTCATGGATATCAGAATTTTTTTTCTCATCATTTTAAATTTAACTTTTAAGTTTCCCATTAGAGATGCACCGATCGACCAGCCAGGTCGTTGTCAGCTGGTTTGTTCTGTTTAGCAGTGAGCGAGATGCTCATACACAGCACTTTAAAAGACGTGAGAGTAACAGTCATGCATGTTCGTCAACCACATGTTTACTTGGGGTATAACAATACAGACATCTTATGTTTTATTTGGTTTTCCGATCAGTTTCAGTACGGTATATATGTTCAGTAAAAAAGCACTGTCAAATAAAAATAAAATCAATAAAGAAAACTCTAAAAGTAAAATACAATACAAAATGAATACAATATAGCAAAGATACTATTAAAATAAACAGTGCTTTTCAGGTTTTTCATGCATCTAACAGTAGTTTTCCATTAACTAAACTGAAAATTATAATCAAATATAACACTGCAAACTGTATATATTCTTTACTGTATAAATTATGTATAAGGTTAAGCATTATTGAGCTACAGGTTTAGGTCAAAATTATTAGCTCTCCTGTGAAATTTATCTTTTTAAAATATTTCTTTTTCAAGTGATCTTTGAGCAAGAAGAGGAAAGTTTTGCAGTATTTCCTAGTGATGTGACGTTGTATACTGAAGCTTCAAAACATGTATAAAAAAAAACCACACGATACATCTTGCAGTGAAATAGTGTACCGGAGGTTGATTCGTTTGGCCAAATTTACATAATCAGTGATGTTCAAAGCTTCCATGTGACTGCTTTTGATTCAAAGGCACCAATAATTCAACTAAAATGCATCTAAAATACAATAGTAATTTATAGCAAAAAGTGTATTACTGTATATAATATATTTTTGACAACTATATGTTAATGAATGATACAAACATACTGTAGTAAAGTGTGTAACATAGGCCAGCTGGGAAGTAAGCCACACTCCCCTAGCCTAATGGTATGTTTTTACCATATATTTATGCACTAGATATCGCATACGGACCCTGAGCATGCGTCAAAAGCGTTGCCACATTTGTACAGTGCTCCAAGGACAAATGTCATTCAACCGCACTAGTCAAGACTAAAGCCAATGTGAAGATGCTGGACTTTTGGTGCTGTGTGCGGGTGTAGTAACGAGCAAACAAAGAAAACAAAGCACAAATGCAGAACATTTCATAGGTAAGATTTATTTTTTTTACGTTTTTGTATGTTACGAACTTTTGTGCTAAACAGGTATTGATGATAATGCAGTCACTTACTGCAAAGGCAAAGCAGCACTAAACTCGCACTAAATACAAGGCTTATGCTAGTTTTGTTGAATAAAATCAGCAAACAATGTAAATGAAATATGACAACAGGATGCTGCAGTGCCAATATTATTATCGTCGGCTAAGTGAACGAGTCATTCAACGGGGATTCATTCACAAATGAATCGCTCCCTCGGTTAGAATTAGAAGTGAAAGCAGGAGAGGGGGGGTGTTTTAGGACACGGATTAGATAATGTTTAACAGGGAGGGAGGATAATACATTTCCATGCACACAAACACATGCTCTTTGTCAGCAATGCCCATGCGGTCACTTATCCAAAGATGTGGAAAAGTGATGTAAAATTATAATTTTCGTAATAAATTTTTTTTTTGCATGCTGACCTCCAGTAAAATATCATAGATATATGTCTCTGGCTCTGGATGGCCAGTCCTCCACTTCACCTTGGTCTCATATTAATTTCAAAGGAGCGCTCCCCTGTACTAAAATGGCAGCTCTATTGACGCGTTCCTTTCAATCAACAACAATAGCATATAGGCGACATCTAATGTAAATATCTTTGCGTTTTTACTACAGCGTCAAATCTGCGCCCAGTGCTGCTGGCAACGCTAAAATGCCACTGCTCTGGTGCGTGTCATATTTACGACTGAGCATGCCTGTTTTAATGAGGTGGAAAAAATGATCAGTGAATAAACACACAGGCATACATGGTTCAAGATGTTTGTCAAAATGAAAGTGTGAAGGAATACATTCTCATAGTAGCCTACATATAAGTGATTTTAGCACAGTAATCCAGTTCCGCAAACACATCAAGTCAATTTTCAAATTCCTTGCTTACTTGCCTCGCTCAACTTCCTTATTAATTCATTGAAAACGCTCGCTACACTGTGCTACAATGCGACTTTGGAAACACGACATTATGGTGCATTCACACCAGACATGGATGAAGTGTTAATCGCGAGTGAGTTACATGTAAAGTCAATGCAAAGACATCCCGCGGTGCTATTCGCACGAATGAGCGTTTCGGCATTTGACGAATCTCAAAATACAGAAAACTGTTAGTTGATGGATATTTTTTACAGTGTGGGCAAAATTTGCGAGAAATCTGCATAAAAAATGACAAGGTTTTCTAAATATTGCGCACAATTTTGCATTTGCAAAATCAAAAAACCGGGACTGCTCAACACAACAGCTGCTTGTTTTTTCTATTCATTATAGGTTATGGAAATTTTTAGGGAATAAATGAACATACATAAAAACATTTATACAAGCATACAAATGACTCACATCTTCAGCAGATTCAACAGTAGCCCAATTCTGATCATCAGTACCATTCACCAACAAAAGAGGACACTTTATTCTCCCAAGCTGAAAACAGAATTGATAATTACAAAAAAAATTTAATAAATAAAAACTGAAAAGAAAAACATGCTGAAGTCAAACTTACGTCTACTTTCAGAGCCGGGTCTGAGGGAATCGGCAAGGTCGTGTCTCTGTGTATTAAGTGGTTGTCCTCATTCAATTGTATTTTACCTAAAAACCTGCAATGACCATTAACATTGTGTGTTACTGTTTATCATTACGACCAGTCATTCAAGTGCCTGATATGAGAGGATTTATTCACTTTGTGAAAGAATACTATATATGACAGAAACATCTAATACCATTACAAAAAATCATAAGATGTGCAATCTCTTGTTAAATTAGTTTATTAGATGCTTTAAATTTACTTGTTAAAATTCTGTACACACAATGACAAATAAATATGCTGTAGAAGATCATTCAAATACTCAGAATACTAAATATGATTATATTAATATTGTGAATAATGTCAAATTTATTATTTTTAGTTTTTTGTTAAAAATGTCTATTGTATTATTTTAAAAGATCCTAATTTAGTTTTTTAGGTCTGCATGCATTTAACGTTAAATTATTTTCTTATAATCACACAATGTGGCATCACCTAATTTCTCAAAGTGTCTCAAATAATTTAGTCTCTCTAAACCCCTCCATTTGGAAAAGTACACTCTTCTCTGATTGGTTTTCTGCTGACAGCACATTGGAAATCAAATGTCCAATACTATATCTTAAAGTTGCAATAGGTGATGGTCTTCATAAACATTTTTGTTGTGCTTTGAAAGTCTCTTCACATTCCAATAGTAATGATTAAAGTAAATTATTTAAATGGATTAATATGTATTTTATATTCTGGGTAAGGCATAGGACTAAAAAATGTTTGCCCAATCAAAATGTTAAGGCCAAAAATTACAATAGGTAGCCCTAACTGTCAGTCAACAAATGTAAATTTGTATATCTGTGCACCCTGTTTATGCTGATAGACACGTCATTTATTTTTTACAGCCTATGTGCAATGTGTCGATCTGACAGAGCGACTGGCAGGCAAACGTCACCCAAACTTTCTTCCTAAAGGCCAATGTGGTCTTGGATCTATGAGAAGAAAGATTGTCTTTGAAAAGGCTTCTGCTAAAAAAAAAAAAAGCTGAGTCAAAACTGTTCTAAATCCTTAATCAATGTGGGAGTTGGAGGCACGGTGGCTCAGTGGTGGTTAGCACTGTCACCTCACAAGAAGCTCGCTGGTTCGAGTCCCGGCTGGGTCAGTTGGCATTTCTGTGTGAAGTTTGTATGTTCTCCCTGTGTTCGCGTGGGTTTCCTCCGGGTGCTCAGATTTCCCTCATAGTCCAAAGACATGCACAATAGGTGAACTGAATAAACTAAAGTGGCTGTAGTGTGTGAGAGTGTGTATGGGTGCTTCCCAGTACTGGGTTGCGGCTGGAAGGGCATCCGCTGTGAAAAACATGCTGGAATAGTTGGCGACCCCTGATGAATTAAAGGACTAAGCCAAAGGAAAATTAATCAATATCGGAGTTGCTTATGCATGCTAGAGGCAGCTGCAGTTAAAACAGAAGAATGTTGCTGAAGGATGACACCATCATTTCTTTTAGACAGGTATGATATTTTGAAAACTATTTTCGTCACACTAAGCTTATGTAGATTGTGTTTTTACAAATGGGCTATATGTACAGACATGTTTTGTAGCCACCAATAAACTTCCGGCAAAGATTGATGTGACTATTTTAAAGATAAATATTATTTTATGAACATCATCTTAGATACTTTTTTACAAGATGAATGATGTGTCTTTAGTGTCTCCAGAATATGTCTGTAAAGTTCCAGCTCAAAATACCTATCAGATCATTTTTATACCCTCCTGAATGTGAATTTTGGGGTTAGAGAGCATTGTAGTTATTGTTGCTTGTGCCTTTAAATGCAAATGATTTGGTTCTCCCCACCCACCATTCCCATATGCGTGTTTGTTTCGCATTTAAATTTGTAAAACTAATTTTTGATGTGCAGCTGATCACGGAGAGTTGGCACAGATCTTTTAATCTTAGATTCTTTGCAAACCCTATTTTAATGGACATGTTTATACACATTATACGGACACATGTTAATACATGCCTGTCACTCAATATGGTGAACAGGGAAACCACACTTCTATGTCACAGTGCAGTGACCGTCAAATTCACTGGGATTTGGATCATATTTTAAGGTCAGGTCATTTAAAAAAGTTTATTTCACTTTAACGTAGACACACTATACCTACACACCGTTCTGATTAAGCAGCTTCTAAAAGTTTATTTTGCCTCATAGGTGCACTTTAAATAACTTTTTTGGGACCCTTTTATAAGGGTACTTAGCACAGTGCGGTACGTAGCACCCAGTGATGGGTTGCAGCTGGAAGGGCCTCCGCTGCGTAAAACATATGCTGGATAAGTTGGTGGATCATTCCGTTGTGGCGACCCCAGATTAATAAAGGGACTAAGCCGAAAAGAAAATAAATGAATGAATGAATATTTAAGCCATATGGCTTTCTTTGAGCAAGAATGGTGTAGATCACAAAATTCTAGCATACACCAAGTAAGGGTTGTATTGGCAGTGAAATGGCAAAAACCATCTGATCAAAGTGACCTGTACCAAATCTTATTGTACTGTACTATACAGCTCAGTGAAAATAAGGCATTAGATCTGTGTGCTGCATCAGATTTATTTTCGAACTCAGAATAATAACCAATCACATGCTTCTGTTTATGAGCACAATGCAAAGACCTTTGTCCACAAGTAAATAAAGTGCAATTTAATAATTGTTTTCCCTACACAATAAATGCTTTTTATGAAGATGACGTTAAAACTTAAATCTTTAAAACTTTTGACATTCATAAACATCTACATTAAACACTGGTAATATTCATAAAAGCAAAATGGGGACTTTACTCAGTCTCACTTAGTTTCTGCTTTATCAGGAATAATTTATCATATTAAAAAAAAACCTGTTTTTTGTTGACACAGGACAACTAACCAGAATAATAAACTATGACTTCAGCCTTCTTTTTCTAGCTCCACTGCTGCAGAGCAATCACCATCTTGTTTGAATTTCTTGGACAGCTCCAAGCTAGTCACCAGTGATTCGCTGCTAGAATTCTGATTTGAGGATCTTAAAAAACTTATAGATGACTTATATAACAAAAACAGATACAGTTTTGATGCCCATTTTTAATGGGAAAGTAGCTAACAACATCACTCTGCAACATGCTCTTTTTCTGTATACAATCGCCTTGAGTGTGCACTGACTTGTAAAAGATTTGTAAGGCTGACATTTGCAACTTCTTTCACAATTGAAGTAAATATGGAGTGAAGCAGTCAGATTGTAAATAAATATTTAACATCCACTTACTTTATTATGTCCTCAAAGACTTCAAAGAGACATTTATCCACAGGAACTACATGACTTCCACTTATACACACACAGCACTGGGGCTACAAGCAAAAGTACATGTTTAAAAAAAAATTCATTTCAACAATAAAAAGCTTAACTTAAAATACTGTACATATATAACGTATATGTATAGGCAAGTAAACCTTGATGACTGTGGAGTAGGCAGTCATACTGAATGTGATGGCACTTCCAAAACACAACCCAAGCATTGCCATCTTGTCCTTATGTACTATCGGATGATTTTGCAAGATCTGGTATGCTTTCTACAGGAACACACACATACAAACAAATACAAAGTAAAAATAAATATCTGGGAAAGTGGGAAAGACACACAAAATGCATAGATAATGAAATTAAATTACAAAAGATGATCCAAGGAAGCAGGATCAGCACTGAAGCAGGAATCCAAGGATGTGAAAATTTTTAAATTTACCTCAAAGTATGTATTATCAACATCAGCTATTTTCAGCTTTGCTGGAGCGATGTATTCAAGTGCCATACAAGCAAAACCATGGGATGCAAGCAGAGCAGAACGATATTCAATCAATCCACCACCTCCTCCCCATAGGTCCAGCACTCCTGGATATGGCCCAGGGCCTAAAAAATACACACAGCAAATTATTTACAAACTATTTCATTAAATTAAAGTTGTGATGTAATGGACTGCATTGCACTAATTGAAAGTATTGCACTGTAAATTGTTATAAGGTGCTGTACGAGTGCGTATGAGAAAGTATTGCACATGTTTATTGGACAGTAGGGGAATATTTAACTGTTCATGAGTTGGATGGCCTGAGGAAAGAAACTTTTCCTGTGTCTGGCTGTTTTTGTGCTTGGTGTTCTGTAGCGCCGACCAGACGGTAACAGTTCAAACAGGAAGTGCGCTGGGTGTGAGGGGTCCAGAGTGATTTTGTAAGCCCTTTTACTCACTCTGGAAGAGTACAGTTCTTGAAGTGTAGGAAGGGTAGTGCCAGTGATTCGTTCAGCTCTCCGGACTATTCGCTGTAGTCTGCGGAGGTCGCTTTTGGTAGCTGAGCTGAACCAGACAGTGAAAGTCCACTATCATCCCCACCGTTTTGAGCGTGTTCAGCTCCAGGTTATTGCATCTGCACCATAAAACCAGCCGCTCCGCACTGTTTATCATGCAATAACTTGCTATGAAGAGTCAATCCTGTTGATTCCTTCAAATAAAAAAATTAAAAACTTCCCACGCCCCTTATTTCAATTGACAGCTGTCATTTAAGTGGCACAAAAAAGCAAGTCTGGGTTTTGGTACCTAACCTAACTTTTTTTCACTCTGACAGTTTGGCCTTTCTTGACTATCACCAAACAAACAAATAAACAAATCTTAGAAGAGGCATATTTAAATTTGTACATGTATGAATTGTATTTTACCTGGGGGAAGAAATAAAGTTCCTCGAACTCCTTTCTCCCTTATCTTCACCCTCTGTACACCTGGTGCCATGTACCAGCGCTCTGTGACAGTTGTGGCCAGCACTGAGGTCTGACTGAATCCTTGAAACAGATGCCCACTGTAGACTGAAATGTTAACTACCATCGGTGCGAGTACATTTGTCTTGCGCAACCTTGAATAAAATAGGGGAGGAAAAAAGAAGAAAGTGTAGGAATAAACAAAGCAATGACTTTTGCCTCACATTGTATATATTTGAATATATATTTTGAAAGGATACTTAAACTTTGTAAAACAGACAGAAGACTGAATACAACATCATTCTACAGTAAGTTACCTGAGTGCAGGTCGACTTCCTGGTACAGGCCTCAGGCTCCACAGCAAACCCATCTGCTCTGTGCCTTCATACGTGCCTCCCAAACTTTCATCTTTTGCCACTATTTCAACAGGATACATGTAGTCATAATGTCATACGTGGATTCTGGACCATTGTTTTAGGTTATTAATGTTCAATTCTTATTTTTAATAGATAGATCTGATAGGGCTGGAACATTCAGCTAAATTAAATTTAATATTATCTTTAGTTTTTTAAAGCAAGTTCTGTACCAACTGTACAAAATGAACCATTTTTATACAAGCAATGAATAGAAACAATTTGAGAGTCATAAGTGGATAAGGATTTGAAGGAGAAATACTTTTTTCTCCACACTCTTGAAAGGTAGTTTATGTTGGTATGGAGTATGTTTTTTTAAATAATTTTTAAAGAGTCATGCATTAGATTGTTATACACACCTGTTACTGTTCCTTGTTCATCACTGATATAGTGTCCAAAAGCCTCCCAGAAGTTATTATCTTCAGACTGATGTAGAGAGTGTAGCGTTACCTCTTGATTTGGCAGTAAATTCTTTATGACTACCTGAAACTTCTCGTCCACCATTCCTCGACATGGCTGAACAGTTAACAGAGGACATCTCCTACTCTCAGTGCTCACTGTCCTGGAGACAAATAAATGAGAGACAGCAACGTGTATGTCTCGTTTTCCCTATTATATACCACTGTTAGGAATACACTTTCATTCACACCTTGGTTTCTATTAGTGGCAGATATATTTAATAATTTAACTCAAAACTAAGTTTAAGTCAAAAACATTAAATGAACCCTTAAATTAAGAATTATTGAAAATGCACAAACATAAAACAAGTGATTTGTGACCGAATAATCGATTCACATACCAAATAATTCAATGAAAAGTTCCAACTCACAAATCGAACATCTCCTCAGAAGCATGCCAACAAATGTAGATCAAGATTTTCAGTGAATAATGCATTGTTTTAACAATTTTGGTTTGTTTTTCACTCAATAACTTTGATATGGCATCAGAAGTCATATGTAGGCAAAACTGGTCACTTTTATGAAAGTATAGTGCTTCTCCATCCTTTTTGAAGCTGACACACTATTTAATATCTATTACACATTACTGTCTATTCATTATTGTGGTGGAGTGGAAAGGCAAAATTCACTAGCTTTCTATCAAAATGGCACAATTCTTTGAGAGTCACAAGCTATATTAATAACTGTAATAAAAAATAAACCAATAAACAATTAAATGACAAAAAGGCAATTTATGATTCTGTGACAGAAAAATAATAGAATTTTGTTGACTTTTTGTAAGACACATAAAATAAATATCTGTACGTTACCTAACTGGTGCTAACATGATGAAAGGTCCGATAAGAGTAGACCAGCGTTTCATCTGTGATAATAAATTGATTACAGTGCATCAAAATACTCCTGAAAAAAAAAAGTTAAATAAATGTTACATCTCTTCTCCAAAACTTAGCCAAACATAGCGTGTAGTAAAATTAAAGAAAACCCATCAACATTTTAGACGGAGTGTTTAAAACTGCGAAATGTATCAACTTTAAGCCCAAATTATTGAAATGTTACCTTAAGGAAATTAGTGTTAATAGTACAAAAACATATAATCTTCCACTATCGTCGCCCGGGGTACTGCTGATGACGAAACATTAGAGTTACCTTTGACACAGATGTTTATGTCCTTACAGCAGTAAAGGCATTTTTTTAACTCTTTCTGGACCAGGGCATAAATGTTTTTATCTAAATACTTTCTATTCCGATAAACTTTAAAACAGCAGTTTAGCGTGTTGTTTTGTTGGGGAGACCGATCAAAATAACTGAAAAACAAGCCCGCCACCATACCAAAGATAACTTGTAGAAATACTATAGCGTTAAGGTTAGATTGCAATTAAATTAGGAACATTATTTAATGACAACATAACGTCTAGTTTCGTACCAAATCAATGCGTTCCTGTTCCGGTGTTGTAGTGACACTCGAACACCAAAACTAATTTATAACCATACCCCTGTGCCTTCCCCCTGGTCTTTGAAACTATTTGGGGGTGGTCACCTATAGGGTAGACCTATGGAGCAGGCTTCTCGGCAGATCTGCGACCCAAGCACCCTTGTTGTTTCCGATTCGTCCAGTAGGGGAGGAAAATATGCAGTGAAATAACGTCATTAAATTTTTTTATTATTATATATATATATTTTTGGAGCGTATTTAATTGTAAATGCTTTAACCCATTGGCTATATAACATATCAGATAAACAGTATAATTATGCACTATTATATTAGTTATAGATAGATATAGTTAATATGCACCGTTTATGTCCATACATAGCCTACAAAGACAACTTAATTGCAATTGGATTAATTGCATTTAATAAAAAATATCTATAATATACAGTTGAATCAAACAATGTTATATTAATAGCTTTAGTCTATATTTACTGTAAGATTGAGAGAGGTTGTGTGATGTTGGTAATTTATATGTAAAGTTAAATCAAGGAGTTTATAAAATAGATTTATTCTTTCTTTATACTTTAGACATATAGAAAATGTCCATGCTTGTACATCTGTATCTGCAATGTGTGATGCGGGTCCAAGAGGTTTAGGAATATTTTTAATGAATGAATTTAAATAGTTATTTATGCTGTACACTCAACATGCTTTAAAGCCATATCAGTGGGTCCTCTAAAAATGTAGTTGATTTCTTTGAAAATATGACGTGCATTTGTAATTGTAGAAAAAGTAAGTAGCAAATATTAACAGTTTTTTTTGCAATAATTTGCAATATTTTCACACATTTTTTATATCTGTGAAATCCAAATATGAACTTAATCATATATGTGATTTGCATATTGTCATATATCAGATTTCTGTGGCCACACATCTGATTAAGGATCCACAAATGAAACTGCATGTGAACGCCAACACTGAGTTCACACAAATCTTTTCATTTGAATGTTTCTAATATGTAACACGAGTGATGGAAGATATTATTCATTCATTCATTTTCTTTTCGGCTTAGTCCCTTTATTAATCTTGGGTCGCCACAGCGGAATGAACCGCCAACTTATCCAGCATATGTTTTTTACGCAGCGGATGCCCTTCCAGCCGCAACCCATCACTGGGAAACACCCATACACAACCATTCACACACATACACCCGGAGGAAACCCACACCAACACGGGGAGAACATGCAAACTCCACACAGAAATGCCAACTGACCCAGCCAAGGCTCGAACCAGCGACCTTCTTGCTGTGAGGCGATCATGCTACCCACTGCGCCACCGTGAGGCCCGGAAGATATTCTTTTAAAGTAATTTTATTTCACAATATATTTCACAATTTAGTTATTTAAAAAGGTAGTTCAATTCAAGTTTATTTATATAGCACTTAACAAAAAGTGCTTATTTAGAAAGCAGCTTAACATGTTCTAGTAAAGTCCAGATTTCAGAGTTGAAGTTCAGTTTAGTTCAGTTCAGTTCAGTGTGGTTTAAACACTGAAGAGCAAACTCACCAAAGCGCAGCTCCACAAGTCCCGATCTGAGCAAGCCAGTGGCAACAGTGCCGAGGAAAAAAACGATCATTATTCTTCTGGCCAAATTTCCTGTGTGGAGCTGCAGTCTAGGTGCTGGAGGCTGAAGAAGCAGGACGTCCATCGTGGAAAAGCTACAGTTGTGGGTAGGATCAATGCGTGGACTCGTTTGTCACTGTGGTCTTTCAGGAATCAGTCTCATGCACTCCATTCCTCCATGACCACCACCACATCAGCTCGGGATACAGCCTGGTCCAGGATACCTTTGGACAATCTCTTCACAGGTCTTGGATCGCATCAATGGCGCTGCATTGTCTGTAGGGGCCTTGGGATGAGTATCCCCAGGTGGACATAAAAAATAAAGAAAATAATTAGCGTAGCTGCTGTTCATAGTGTATTTAAATGAGATGCAAAAATGCATTGTTATAGTTGAAAATAGCAGTTATATAAACAAACTGAAACAAACATGTAAAGCATAGTGTGTTCTACAGGTGGTTATCAAGCCAGCTCACCTGCGTGGAGCACACTCATGCATCATACCGTTATGCTATGCATTGAGTGTATACTTTACTAAAAAGATAGGTCTTTAATCTAGTTTTAAACTGAGAGAGTGTGTCTGAGCCTCGGACATTATCAGGAAGGCTATCCCAGTGTTTAGGAGCCATAAATGAGAAGGCTCGACCTCCTTTACTCAACTTTGCTTTTCTAGGTACTACCAGAAGCCCTGAGTTTTGAGATCTTAAAGAGCGGGTTGGATTGTAGCGAGACAGAAGGTTGGTTAGATAAACAGGAGCTAGATTATTTAAAGCTTTATAGGCAAGGAGCAATATTTTGTAATCAATACGGAACTTAACAGGCAGCCAGTGTAAGGAGGATAAAATTGGGGTGATATGATCATATTTTCTAGACCTGGTAAGAACTCTGGCAGCTGCATTTTGTACTAGCTGAAGTTTATTAATAGAGGATGCTGGGCAACCAGGGAACAGAGCATTACAGTAATCCAGCCTAGAAGTCATAAAAGCATGAACTAGCTCTATTTGCATTTGCATTTACTTTGTAAATAACTTACTCATGTGAATAGGCTACTTAATTCTGCTTTTGTTCATGTTCCAGGAAAAGTGAAAGTGTATGGAAAGCATAGAAAAGTATGTAGAAAACCAGGGAAGACTGAGGGACTGAGTAAAACAAAGGAGTGATTCCCACTTGTGAGGACAGCTCTGTAGTAATCTCATATGCAGCAATCCCAGCAGCGTGAAATTGGCTTGAGATGCAATATGCCCCAAGAGCCTCTGAAATAGTTTGCACCACTGTTTTTCTGTTGAATTTCCTCAGCACTAACTCGAAGCTTTTGATGGTGAGATGTACCATCATGGAGTCCAGCTCTATCTCGAGGAAATAGATGCTCTACATACAAGGGGGAGATCTTGCTCTTCTTTTAATTGTGCCAAATCCCCAAATTGACTGAAATGTAAAAAGCACCATTTCTCTGTGCACCTCCAGTTGATCCGACTGAGATACAATTAGATAATTAGTTATCAAGACAATTGAGGATGTGGATGTCCACCATACAAAAAGGTGTAAGGGCACCCTCTATGTCCTTGGTGAAGACCTGTAAAGACAGGACAAGTCCACAGAGGAGGATTTTTGTACCCTCGAAGGCGCAACATGTCGAGGAAGGATCAAGTCATGGAAATGCACATCCTGTTTGGTGAATTTATAATTTTTTTTCCTGCATTGAGTTCGAGGGAGCCTGGCCTGCAGCAGTGTAGGCTCTAGCTGTTAGGAATGTAAAAAAAAAAACTACACACCATGAACGGGAGCAAAATCCTATTCCACCAAACCCATGCCTGACTTTTGTCATTTAAAACTAAACCACTTAATACACTTTATAATGTTATATATTTAATATGTACTTTTTGATAATATTACAACAAATCCATTGTATATACAAATGATTTTGTTTGCTTAGTCCCTTTATTAATCTGGGGTCGCCACAGCGGAATGAACCGCCAACTTATCCAGCATATGTTTTACGCAGCAGATGCCCTTCCAGCTGCAACCCATCTCTGGGAAACATCCATACACACCCATTCACAGTCATACACTATGGACAATTTAGTCTACCCAATTCACCTGTACCGCATGTCTTTGGACTTGTGGGGGAAACCGGAGCACCCGAAGGAAACCCACGCCAACACAGGGAGAACATGCTAACTCCACACAGAAACGCCAACTGACCCAGCCGAGGCTCGAACCAGCGACCTTCTTGCTGTGAGGCGAACGTGCTACCCACTGCGCCACTGTGAGGCCTTGTGTTACATTTCTAAATTGTAAAATGTAGTGAGAATATAGACACAGGATGTTGTCTTTGTAAAAATGGAATGCTGCAAAAATGAAAAACTTGAAATTCTTTGCAGAATTATTTATTGGTTTGTCGTGATAAATTCTGAGCTCAAGAAGCTGACTGAACTGAATAGCAATTCATACAATTCAACATAGCAATTGTGTCGGTAACCCAACAACTCTTTATTTGTAAAAACATCCGTTTTCAATAATCTAAATAAAATATATTAACAATTTAAATAATGTAAAATTATATATTACATTAGGTATTAACAACATGGAAAAGTATATGCCCCGATATCCTTCCAAGCAGAAGCACCACCACAGCGCGTCACATATTTACATTGTTTTCTATTTGCTGCGGACAGATACAGAATGGTGCAACTGGTGTCTGCAAACTCAGAGAAAAAAATTTGGGGCAACAAACCCACCGTCTTGTCTGGTGTGTGAACTTTTGTTTTTAAAAAGTTATAATTGTTTAAATATAAATAATATAAATATATAAATAATAATTGTTTTAAGTACAAAAAGTTTGTACAGTACAACAAAGAAATCAAACCACGTTGTTCCAGAACTAATGTCACACCCTCCGCACGTTCCTTCAGTTCCAGTCACTACACACAGTCACCATCCACCACACACCACACCCGTGAATAATCACCAGAGTTCTAATCACCCACACCTGCGATCCCCCACTCCTTATTAATACTCACCTCATTCAGTTATTCACCGGCTGGAATCAACGTGGGATGGTCTCCGCTTCTTGGATCGTCTTCCTGTTGCTTCGATCTCTCCTGTGCTCCTTTGAGGCTTGCTTTACGTACCTGTGGATGCAAACGACCGATTAAGGGAAGTGATTTTTGTTACATTGGTGATTGCAATGAACTTGAACTTACCTCTTGGACTAGTGTGTGAGAGCCTTCAACCCGTTGCACCGCTCAACTGTTTACCCACTGTTTGTGCATGCTCCACAATACATACTCCCAAAGTAATCCCTGCCTTCTCTCCTTTATGTGTGTGGCCGTGACAACTAAGGGTCAACTAAAAAACTCATTAGAAAATAAAAGGACTAAGAGTTAATATACAACAGCAATACAGTACGCAGAGTAAAATGTGTTATAAAGTGGTGTTTTAATTAATGTATGAATTTGTCTTTATTCCTTTATCCTGTGTCGGAATATACATTTATGTAATCTAGTTCCAAATGAACAATCTATGTATAACTGAAAAATTATATTCTGTTTTTTAATTGGCTCATTTCATTTAAAACTCTAGCTAGGGTGTGACATTAAACCTTTTGCTTCCTGAGCACAGGCTGAGCCAAGTGATGCAAATGCTATGGGCAGGGTCTTAACAATGGTGCCTTTGTCTTCGGGTGATAATTTCAGGCCAAAGAAACCCTTTTGTTGATAAACTTGAGGTCAGGGCTGGGCAAATGTCGTTAACGTTGCTGACCCCCATACTTGATTTGATCACTGCATGCTGCTATTTATGTTGATGAGATAAGGGCTGGGAAAATGCTGTTTATCTTGCTGACTTCAATACCTAATTTACATGCTTTGTTTAGCCATCTCCACCTAGCCACTCCCCTCAAACACATTTTAGACTTGCTTATCAGACTTGTGATATGAAGACTGAAGACTGCAGACCTGTAAGATACTCCTGTAGGCTCTTGCAGACTCGTGGATTTCTTGAAGGCGCTGTATGACTGCAGACTAACCAACAAGTTTCAAAGAAATTCTTCTGCTTGTTTGAGTCTCCTGGACTGGGTTCTGTCATTCTTCATTTATATTTTTCCAACACCTGACACTGTTGTTGCTTGTTAATCAGATGCTTCTATGCTTGCTCTTGCTGCCAACTGTGGAAAAAATATTGATAAAAGATTTGTGTTGGAGTTTAGACTGCAAGTGCTGGGTTTGTGCGCATTCTTCATTCACTGTGGGTTGCCAACCCATGCCTGGTGGAACCACATGTCACCCATCACAGGCAATCTGAAAGATCTTACAGTGTGTTTAATTACCATGATTGTCTCAACATTTGATTTAAAATAATGCGTAACAACTTTTGCAACTGGTGATTTCATTCTGCTGTGGTTACCTCTGAACAAAAAGAGCAGGGAATAAGCTAACGCAAAAAGAGTGAACTTCTGCCAGTTTATCGAAGACCAAATATATGATCCTAGGATAAGAGTACTATGTTTAATTTTAAAAAATTCTCCAATTACCCAAGACATAATTATAACATTAAAAACATAGCCAGCATCACTGCATTGTGTTTTAAATCTGCAAACGGCAATGTTCTGCAGATTAAAGTGTTTAGATGTAATTTTGACATTTAAAACATCATGAGCCAAAAACAAAACACTGTACTAATTGTGCTGGGCATAGTTATTTTATAGGTCAGTTTGTTACTTTATTTATTTTTTTTTAGTAGTAGTAGTTTGACACCCTGAGGACACACACACACACAACCCCCACATGACAACAACAAAATGGAGATGAAATGGTAAACTGGAGAAAGCTAGAAGGGAAATCTGACTCTAGCAACTGAACAAGATCTTATGTACATTAATATGTGTACTTAACAGTTTTAGGTTCATTCATTCATTCATTTTCTTTTCGGCTTAGTCCCTTTATTAATCCGGGGTCGCCACAGCGGAATGAACCGCCAACCCATCCAGCACATGTTCTACACAGCGGATCCCCTTCCAGCTGCAACCCATCTCTGGGAAACATCCACACACACCTATTCACACACATACACTACGGACAATTTAGCCTACCCAATTCACCTGTACCGCATGTCTTTGGACTTGTGGGGGAAACCGGAGCACCCGGAGGAAACCCACGCAAACACGGGGAGAACATGCAAACTCCACACAGAAACGCCAACTGACCCAGCCGAGGCTCGAACCAGCGACCTTCTTGCTGTGAGGCGATCGTGCTACTCACTGCGCCACCGTGCAGCCCTAGTTTTAGGTTCAATCCACTTTAAATTTGTAAAAACTAGTAAGTTAACTTAATTCCTTTTGTTGTCCTAACCAAATCAGTTGTGTTGAACCCAGCATTTCTCCATACTTTCGTACAGTGCATATGTTGTGAGGGAGAAAAGGGTAATCAGGGGTGCTGAATTCACAACAACACCTATCCAGTTCTTTTTTTTTTTCTTCTTTCTATTTTTAGCATTCCTCACTTATCAGAGCATTACTGCTATCTGCTGGTGACTCTGATCTAAAACACTTTCCTTATCAGAATCCCTTCTGCAATTCCCTTTAAAGCATACTTATACATACCCTGGACATTATGATGAGTTTTAAGTTCAGGAGGTGTGTAAACAATTAAAAGTAAAGTTCACCAATTGTCCAATCTTTTATTTAAAAATCTTTTGTTGGATCAGTATATAGCTGAGAAGGGTAGTGTAAGTGTATATATGCTATAGACCTGTGATCTCATGTGTGATTGAGGAAGTGATAGTAGCTCCTTCACGGTATGCCATTACTATACTTCAGGGAGGAATTGGATTGTGATTATTTGAGGGGCGGTGCAGTGGGCAGCACAATCGCCTCACACCAAGAAGGTCACTGGTTCAAGCCTCGGCTGGGTCAGTTGGCATTTCTGTGTGGAGTTTCCATGTTCTCCCCGAGTTTGCGTAGGTTTTATCCGGGTGCTCTGGTTTCCCCCACAAGTCCAAAGACATACGGTATAGGTAAATTGGGTAAGCGTGTGTATGGATGTTTCCCAGTGATGGGTTGCGGCTGGAAGGGCATTCACTGTATAAAAAAACATATGCTGGATAAGTTGGCGGTTCATTCCGCTGTGGTGACCCCAGATAAATAAATGAATGTGATTTATTTGTGATACTGTAGTTAACTGAACTGCCTGTGGTAAAGTCAGATCAGTGTTGAGATTTCCCACAACACCCCAAATGTGCATTTATTTATTTATTTATTTTTTTGCAGATCTCTGTTTCAAAAGTATCTGGATGCAGCTTTTATGATGCAAGCTGAGATTGCATCTCCCAGAGATGCAATGCCAGACACAATGCACTCAATGGAGCTAGTGATGTCACTTTGAGGTGTAGCGGTGGGGTTAGGTGAGCCTTTAAAAATAATTATGACGATCACATGCCAAAAGCTTTGAAGGTAGGTTTCAGATGGGTGATGAGCAATAACCATCAATGACAGATGAGAGCCAACCTTGTATGCATTTACAATGTATAACATTTTGCTGAAGTTACAAACCATCTTAACTTGGATCAAGCTTTAAAATCAATGTGTGCAAAAGTTTTATTGAGGTAAGGTGACAAACAATGAGTACGTTTACATGGACACCAATAATCCGATTTTTAAAATATTTTTATTATTATTATTTTTTTTTATTAATCAGATTAAGGTCATATATTTGAACTAAAGAAACATCGAATTAAGAATATGCCTATGTCGATTTTAGTGCAGTGTAGACATGTAAACACCTTAATCAAACTATTACCATCATGGATGCATTTCGCTGCGTTTTGCGACAGGATAGGCCACACCACATTGCTTTGCACTCAGTTTGCAATTTTGTAACACACACTTTGCAAAATTGTAGGTACAATCCACACCACAGCACTCTTTTTGCGGAACTGTAAACATAACTCACTGCTTTAGACTGAATTTCCAAATGATCAACACACTCCTAGCAAAACTATACACATGTATGGCTATTATTTACACTATTTTGCCAACTGTCTGGCACACTGTCACATGTGAAAACTTTTTTAGATAATTAGTTCCCTTTGCAATCAGCCCAAGCACTATAAATAAGCCACCTGTAAACTATCCGTGTGGAGTACAATGGAGGGAGCAGGAAGACTGAGAAGAGTGAGAATTAGAGGAGGCAGAAGAAGAGGACATGGAGATGAAGAAGTAAGAGAGAGAGGACAAGGAGGTGAAGTTAGAGGAAGAGGACAAGAGGAGCAAGAGGAGGATGAGGAGGGGTAAGAGGAAGGGTAAGAAGAATAAGAAATGGAATTACCGATGAAATCAGAGCTACAACAGTGGACCATGTAATCAACCATGGAATGACCCTGAGGGAAGCTGGCCAATGGGTTCAGCCTAACTTGAGCCGCTACACTGTAGCAAGCATCATAAGGACATTTCGAAATGAGAATCGGTTAGTACAGTCACATTGCACTAAGTTTTGTTGCACTGCCATACTTTAATGAGAAACACAACAATACGATACATGTAAAAATACTGAAATTGTTACTTTACAGAATTGCTAGATGTCCATATCCTGGGGGCAGCAAGTTTTTTTGTCTTACTGTTGGTACATTTGAACTTGCATTTGCAAGGTGGATACACATTATAGTCTTGAGTGTGATGACCATACAAGCATTGTTATTTATTCTATGCATAGGTGATATAGACTAATGTACACAGTATACCGAGAGGATCATTTTGATAGTAGACCTGAAATAGTTAGCATGAATTTATATAGGAATTCTATATAAAGACATTCATTAAAAGTAAACAGTACAGCTCTGGGAATGTGCTGGTTAATTCATAGACACGTCTGTCATTGAATTAATAGAGAAAATCCTGTTGATAGAAAGCATGTGTCGCTCTGTCCATTTCATGGCCTGATTCTATAAAAGTTGGGAGGCTAACTCGAATTTGTTAAAGGCCATAAATTCTTAACTTGATCTTGCCACAGTCACCAGAGACTTGCTCCAAGTTATTGTGGGTTGCAAGAATAACACAAGACCTGCTTGTTGGGTGATGTGTTGTGTGTTTATTATACTTGTAAAATAACACATACAATTTCTTGTCTAATCTTGTCTAATTGCTTGTTTTAGACATTACTTATACCACTTCACATGTTGTTGTCTGATTCCTTGACAAACAGCGAAAACAACGAGCGATTGGCAATTGTCATGAAGATCAGACAATTGCAGGACAAACAAGACCGATTAGCCATGATGGTTCATCTAACTTCTTGTGCCTCTTCAAGTGGTGCTTGTATTCAAGCAGATGTTGACCTCAGATTTAAGATGTTGACTTCATATCTTGTTCATGAGAAGGCTGGTGTTTCTAATGCTACAAAGAAACAGTCATAGGGATGGAGAGAGAGTTTATGACTGAGCTCGTGCTGGTGGCTCAAGGGCATCAGGTGATGGATTCCCTTTGTTCTGCAAGTGAGCAGAAGATGTCTAAAGTGTTGCTGATGTTACCTGGCTACTTCCATGGAGTAGCTTTATGATGTGTTGTGCCAGATGGATGAAGTTCGTTCCTCTCTGTGCTTCTCGTGTGAGTGTTGTCTGAGGAGCATCAGGATCTCTTGTAACTCATTTAGTCTGGCATCTTTGTTTTGATGCAGTCCTCAACTCACACCTGTCTGAGATGTTGGGCTGTTGACAGCTCTCAGAGATCTGGTGGGGGTTGTGGAGTGGCTCAGCTCAGTAGTTGATCTGGTGCCTGGGTGTTCTGTCATGGAAGTTGATGTCACGGTTTGTTGCAGAGTCTTGCATTGTGGTGATCAGTGTGGGATCTTGACTGAGAACCACAGGTGTTTTAGGGACCCTTATTGTTGAGGCCGGTTGTGGTGACACTAACAATGTTCAGGTAATGTGCTGGTTAATTCATGTCATAATTAATGTCTATTTATTAAGAGGAAAATCCTGTTGATAGGAAGCGTTTGTCTGCCTAAGTCTTTTTATTGCCTGTTTCTAAGAGTTGGGATGCAAACTCTAATTCTTTAGGGCCATAAATCCTTATCTTGATCTTGTCCCCGTCAAAAGAGTCTTGTTCTGAGTTGAGTTATTGGGTAAGAACAACACGTGGCCTGCTTGTTGGGTGATGGCTGGTATCTTTTGTTACACAGTCAAAAACACAACCATGAGCAGGTGATGATGAGAGACATATGATGAACCAATGCTCATATCAAACTTTTCCCACAAGCAGAGTAGCATATATAGAAGATGCTCCGTGCCATTCACACAACTCCTAAACACCATCATGATAACACACATACAATATAATTAATGTAATAAATATTATTTATCAACATTAATTGGGCCTCACGGTGGCGCAGAGGGTAGCATGATTGCCTCACAGCAAGAATGTCGCTGGTTCGAGCCTCGGCTGGGTCAGTTGGCATTTCTGTGTGGAGTTTGCATGTTCTCCCCGTGTTGGCGTGGGTTTCCTCCGGGTGCCTCGGTTTCCCCCAGTCCAAAGACATGCGCTATAGGTAAATTGGGTAAGCTAAATTGTCCATAGTGTATGTGTGTGAATGTGTGTGTGTGTGTGGATGTTTCCCAGTGATGGGTTGCAGCTGGAAGGGCATTCGCTGCTTAAAACATATGGTGGATAAGTTTGCGGTTCATTCCGCTGTGGATTAATAAAGGGACTAAGCCGAAATGAAAATGAATGAATGAATGAATAAACATTAAGTGTAACATAAAAACCTCTGATGTACATAACTGATAAAAAAACAAAAACAAGAACCAAGGTAATATCAACAAAAAGGTGTAAAAGTGTCATGCAGGGAATTCTGGGAAAAATTTACAGTTATAAACAATCAGTTTACAGATTTTTGTTTTTTTTAACAATAATTTCATAGATGGAACAGTTGTACATTTATAAATTAAATGGTTCTGATCATGATTAAAGTGATTTAAAGATTTAATTTTAATTTAACTCAAATTTTAAATCATGGCAGAAAATTCAGCTTGTCAAAAATAAATAACATCCTGTTCATGTACCCACATTTCAGTTCGAAATTGCCCAGTTTCCTTGTATAAAAAACAGTATCAAAATCAAAGATGAAAAATCACGATTGGTGCATGACCAGTGAAGCTTTTGCAGAGATTTAAAATACTTTTGATCTCTCAGCACAATGATCTACAGTCAATAAATAACTGAACCTGCAAATTTCAAAAAGCAGATTTTATGTCAACCCCAACACTTTTGGCCAATATATTTTCCACTGTATTTGTATTTGATACAACCCTTGAAACTAAAGCACAATCGTGACACTCACCACAGTCAAATGATCAAACATCTGTTTGTTCAAACTACTTATTTTAAATGAGCTGAAACAACACATTTCTTCAGTTTTTGTTTTTTTTTTTGGGGGGGGGGGGGCAAATTCATCATTTTTTGTTCAGAAATTCATACGTTTTTCAATCCACTTAAATTAGTAAAAACTAGTAAGTTAGCTTAATTCCTTTGTTATCCCAACACAAATCATTTGTGTGGAAACCAGCATTTTTTAAACGGTGAATGAGTCTGGAATATACAAAAAGTGGTGAATAAGATTCTGAATTCAGCTGAAAATATTGATTGACAGATCATATCTTACCTACGGTATCAAAGTAAAATATCCATTCTTAAAAAAACATGCTTATCTGTTTGCACAAGTTTTAATTCTGACTATGAAATATTACTAACCATTCACACAGATAGTCACAACTCATCTAAATCTGTATTATACACTGATTGAACATGAACAGCAGTTTTATAATCTATGTAACCGTGACTCCAATCTGTTTACTAATCTGCTAGTTCCTATTTAGCAGTGAATTTAAAGTCAGTCAATCTCATGCTTTTAAACGCTTTAATGTGTTGCTTGCAAAAGACCCATGTTGATAGAAAACACTACAATTGATGCTCAGGGTGCAATTTACAATGGGGTTTGACCACTAAATAGCACTTGATCTTCTTAAAGGACGTCAAATTAAGATTTGTTTGAGGGGGGCATTAAATAGTGAAAAATAGTTTGCACTCATCTATACCTCCCTAAATAAAAATAAAAATAATTGAAAATATAAATATACATTTCACCACCCCTATAGTCATGAGTGAAAATATTTAGTCAGTGGTCTGAAACCAGATGTAGACTAATGACAGACACCGTAATTGCTCAAAAGACACTTTGCTTGTAAAATATGTTTGCATTTGCATAAAAACATAAAAAATAAAGTCAAATTAGACTTATAGAGTGCATTTTAATACTCTTATGGTCATAAATAAAGTAAAGCCATAAAACAGTTTCATTCGTTCTCATTAATTTATCAGGGAAGAGGTGCAAGCTTGTCACTGTTCTGAAAAATTGGCAGTTTTATATATAAACAATAGGTTGTCTTTGAGAATCAGAAAACAGCCCGTAATAGTTGAAATAGCTTATTAGAGGTCACTAGGTCAAAAACCAACTGAACTAAAAACTGAAACCATAATGAAATGTAAATTATTAAAATGGATGAAATTGGTTCACTGAAGCCCCCTACCCCCCCATCAACACATTTATAAAGACCATGAAGTAAAAACATTATAAAAACTTTATTCTATAATGTTTAAGGAGCTGAGTGAGGTAAGGTACATTTTAAATGGAGTTCGTATTTCATATGTGAAATGAATCTGAATCTTGGACAGAGTCTGCTTGATTTTTGCCACTAACAGAAGTGACTGATACAGGCATGTCAGAATCAGCTGCATCTTGGTTGGTAAGCTGTAGTACAATCACATTCGTATAATCTCGACGTCTTGACCTGTGGGTTGCAGAGTGCAAACAAATAAGCAAGTAGCTACAAAAAGACAACAGGTTAAAAGTTAAAACCACAATTATAAAACATACCTCCACCAGAGAATGAACACTGCAGCTGCCAGACAGAGGATAAGTATGCTTGTAACTCCACCTATTGTTGCTACAGTACATGTAGAAAGGAAGCAAAGAACAGAACATGTAATGATGAGCACACAGTGGAGAGTATATCATATTTTCAATAAATAAATCTCAATAGATGTAATTTACAAGAGTAGCTACCAGAGAAGGATTCCTCATTTCCTATAGAACTACCTGGTCCTAAATAAAAGATTTTAACGGGTTAGTGAAAATTCAGCAATTCATCAAACTCATTTAGCTGCAAATTCAAATGACTTTCACTGAAAATTAAGAATGTTTGATTTTGTTGAATAAAAACAAAACATAAACAGCAAATAGAGCCTTTTGAGATCCATAGAAATAGATATCTATTATATTCCATTCTTCTAAACCAAAAAGCAAACTTTGTGTGAGTTGCTCTTCACTGAAAGATGCTATTTACTGAAGATCTTCCTTCATATCTTAAATACCATTTGCACTTAAAGGGGTTGGACAATGAAACAGAAACACTGGCCAATTTAGTGTTGGAGGTTTCATGGCAAAATTTGACCAGCCTGGTGGCCAAACTTCATTAATTGCACATTTCACCACTAGAGTGTGAAGGCTTAATTAGCAGAGTAATGATACCATTTTGCTTAAAATATTGCTATGCAAACAACATTCTAAGTGACATAGTCTTTGTGATGTATCAAGAACCACGGTATCCAGGATAATGTCAACATACCACCAAGAAAGACAAACCACATCCAACAGGATTAACTGTGGATGCAAAAGGAAGCTATCTGAAAAGAACGTCAGGGTGCTAACCCGGATTGTACCCAAAAAACATAAAACCACAGCCGCCCAACTCACTGCAGAATTAAATGTGCATCTCAACTCTCCTGTTTCCACAAACTGTTTGTCTAGAGCCCCACAGGGTAAATATACATGGCCACACTGCTATAGCCAAACCTTTGGTCACTCATGTCAATGCCAAACTTTGGTTTCATTGGTGCCAGCAGAAAAAATCTTGGGCTGTAGACGATGTCAATCATGTATCGTTCGCTCTGTCCACCTTCACTGTCTTCCTCATATCTGCGAGAGTTATGGTGTGGAGAAGCCCCCAAAAAGCGTACCACCCAGACTGTTGCATTCCCAAAGTGAATCATGTGGGTGAATCAGTGATGGTTTGTGCTGCAATATTATGGTATTCTCTAAACCCATAAGATGGGCGCGTCACTGCCAAGGACTACCAAACCATTCTGGAGGACCATGTGCACCCAATGGTTCAAACATTGTATCCAGCAAGGCTGGTGACAGAGTGGTTTGATGAACATGAAAGTGAAGTTGAACATCTTCCATGGCTTGCAGAGTTACCAGATCCAACTATTATTGAGCCACTTTGTGGTGTTTTGGAGGAGCAAGTCAGGAAACATTTTCCTCCACCAGCATCACGTAGTGACCTGGCCAGTATTCTGCAAGAATGGCTTAAAATCCCTCTGGCCACTGTGCAGGACTTGTATCTGTCATTCTTGAGATTAATTGATGCTGTATTGGCCTCAAAAGGAGGCCTTACACATTACTCATGAATTATTGTGGTGTAAAACCAGACATTTCAGTTTCATTGTCCAACCCCTGTAAGTGTATAATGCTAATGTGTTGCATTACATGCAAAAAACAAAAACAAAAAACAAAACCCAATGATGTCAAATGCAAAATGAAATGTACTCCAAAAACTAAAATAATTATATATTTTTTGTTCTGTTTTATATTAGAAACAATATTGAAGAAAATTTATAGTCATCCAAGGTGTATTTCAGGATGTTGAGCGCAAAGAATCACAAATATAACAGATTTGATTTGTTTAACATTATGTATGTGATCAAATGTTCAATGATTCTATTACTCATATTATATAATGCAATATACTGTAAGTAATAACCTTCAGACTTAGCTGTCGTATTAGCTGCCGTCTTCAAAGATACAGAGATTCCTAAAAAAATGGCAGAAAAAAAGTTTTGCATTTATCATCATCTGTCAAAAAAATGTGTAACAGTGGTGAATCAAAAAGAAATTATGGATATCAAGTCACATAGGGTGGTTCATTCAACAGTGTCACAGATTATTTTGTTGTGTTCTTCTTGTCAACTAATAAACATTGTAGATGTCACATGAAGAGGAATGTTTAGAGAGTTTCTGAAGGTTAAGCATAAAGAAATGGTCCATGGACCCAATGTAATATATAATGCCAAAACATACAAACTTATTTCTACTGAGTCAATGATGTCACAATAAAATGGTTCAAATTACAAAAGGATAGACCTATGATGAGAATGCTTATAACTGACTTCTGTATAAAACCAAAAGAGAATTCTGTAGCAAAATAAAAGTTAAAGTCATAAGAATCTTCATCCAAGTTTTCAAATGTCATACTGTTGCTTTATATGATACAATATTAACAGATTCAACTTTTCTTTTCATTTATTGTTGCATGTATGTATAAAGAAATCACTTTTTTTGAGCACCAACAATAACAGGATGTATGATCTTGGTTTGCCTTGTTCTGGTTTGCATCCTGTTTTGCATTAAATTCAAACTCAGCACTCAGGTCTTTGTGGTTATATACGATTCTAAGTTCAATTTCTCACAAATACAGACAGTAATCACTAAATAATGAAAAGAATTTTTAACTGAAAAGCATTTGGAATTTAACTACAAAAATATCTTTGAAAGAAAACACTATTGGTACTAATGCTTATATGCCAAGAAAATGATGCAAACACATGTTGGATGTTTCTCCTTCTGGCTCCAATATATCAAGTCTTGGGGTCTCTACTAACAAAACAGATGATTTGAATCGTGTGTTTGAGGAACTGGGTTCAGAAACACATGTTCACTTACCGCATAATTTTAATTGGTGCAGAAAAAATTGTGAATGATGTAGGTTTTCCACTGTGTACAGTACCTGGTACGTTTGAGTACCACCTTGGTTGAGGTTCCAATCAAGCCACAATACTAAAATACTAAAAACTGCAGATTACTGATTGACCAGAGAGAATCATCACTACCGACCTCATTGTATTTTCGATATATAAAAGGTATCAGTAAACAAAGAATTCTGAATGACAAAGTAAAGCAAGCGGAGCTGAGTCTTTTCTGTCAAACAGTAGAAATTTGGCTTAGCGCACTTATGTAAACATAGTAATAGCTAGAGTAGATGAAGATTAATACAAAAATTGTGCAGGGTTACTGATTTGGAATGATACAAGTGTGAGTAAGGAGTGATATGTATGAATTAGAATGTTAATTTTTAAACTTTTCCTTTAGCCCCATGCACCTTAACCCATCATAGTGAGCTGCTTCACCTGTTGTTGTAGTAAAAGAGCTTGACTGTATTTTTGGTGACGTTGTGCTCTTATATTGTCTGCTTGCGATGCTGCTGGCTGTTGAAGAAGCTGTGATTGCATTGGTTGATGTAATAGACTCCACCTCTTTTGTTGTGCTCTTCAAAGTTGGCTGGTTGGTAGTTCTTGCTTTAGTTGTGAAAACTTCATTTGCTGTTGTTGTCAAAGTTATATACCCTGTTGCTGAAGTGTGCCATGCAATTAATATAAATGTGGGCCTACCCAAACAAAATCAACACATACTTCTGTAATATAATAAAATGCGTACCTGTGATTGGTGTGCTTGTGCCAGAAATTGTGGGAATGTATATTTCTGTTGAGGATGATGTGAAATGTTGATCAGATCTTGTTGTTGGTGCCTCTGCAGAGGCAAATAAAAATACAGGACATTTTCGACATTAGCCTTAGTCTTGGTAAAGTCATAGTGTGGGTGGTGTATGTAATTTACTTTTTTTTTAGTGTTTTGTTAAGGTAATTTTTACATTCAAAATCCCTATTCAGTTGAGACTTGTTCTCTAGGGTAGCGGTTCTCAATCCTGGTTCTCTGCACATTTTGTTCCTGCGAAGTTTCTGCCATGATTCCAGTTTGAATAAACACTTTCAATTAAAAAAGTATTAAAGTGCGTAAGATGTGACTTTTATACATATCTCGTGATTATGGTTAAATAACCCATTACACTTTTGTAATAAGTTTTATCTGAAGAAGCTGCAAACAGTGTTGTGCAAATTACTGATTTTAAATCAATTAAACTTCAAGTTTAGTCAGTTTCTCATGTCCAGGGGCCAGGGGGTGGAGAGAGGTGAACACGGTGTATGACACTTGTCAATCGAAACACACACAGAATGCAGAAGCTGCTACCAAAATTCCAAAACTACCGGAATAAGTACTACATTTAAATTTGAGTTTATTTCATGAACGGTATGATCCATATAGTTTGAATAGTAGTAGTATGATTGGAATTCAGATGTATTCCCATTTATAAATGATCTCACATTGCCTTATGGGATGGTAGAGTGTCCATTGGATGCACTCTTCAGAATATTGTTAAAAAAACTACAGTTTTTTTTTTAATACTATGAATTTATACATACTACTAGACTCACATACTGTTTTTCACATACTATGTAGTAGGGAAGTAATTTTGGACACAGAGCTCTCTTCTAATGAGCTGGTTAACTATATCAGTTGTGTTGAACAAGAGAGACATGCAAAATGTGCAGAGCAGAGGTTTGCGAGAATCAGGATTGAGAACAGCTGCTCTTGGGGGGGTATGGGTTTGACAGACAAACACTGCAATTTCAGCCCTGTCCAAGGGCTCTGTTTTAACAAATCTAGGCGCAAAGTCTAAAGCACATGGCGCAAAAGCATTAAGGGCATGTCTGAATCTACTTTTGCTATTTTAAGGATGGAAAAATACAGTTTGAGCCGCGCCGCATGGTCTAACAGGGTTGTGCATATTCTCTTAATGAGTTATGGGTGTTTTGAGCATAAACCAATCAGAGTCTCATCTCCCATTCCCTTTAAGAGTCAGTTGCGTAGCGCCATGACGCATTTGCTATTTACATGGTGGACTTAGTAAGTGAAAAAACTGAATGCTTCACTAGTGAGAAAACAGTTAAACAGACCATCTGCAGTAAGAGGATAAAGATTGAACCTCCTCCAATCGACCTCTTTACTTTCTCTTTCTCTCTTTCATGTATAAGGAAACGATGTTGTCCGCACTCCGCTGAAGACATCCATTAGCCTACATATTTAATTTCGTTTGTTAAGCGCAAAGATTTGTTTTACAATTATTTCTAATTACAGTTCTAATTTCCAGCAAACTAATAAATGAACAATAATAACAAAGTGATTTATATCCAAACACACATGCTATGCCCCATATGGTCCAAAACCTGACAGGTGGACAAATCTAAACTTTATTAAAACAAATATAAATATGCATATAATAAATAATACTGCCAATAATAATAACATTATACAAATGCAAATGGTCATAATTAAACAAAAAAAAAAGCCCCTGTGCAAAAATTACTGTTGCGCTGGTCTGAAAATAGCAACACGTCACAGCAAACACGTCTTGTGCCTTATTGCGCAGTGTATGATGGGGTCCTAAATATTTAAAGTCTGTGTTTTCTCTCATTAACTCTGTAATAATTCCAGAGCAAAAACTACTGTTTTTCACCAAACTCGGTGATCTCCTGAGAAATCTAATTCCATTTGAATATAATTCTGTGATTGCTGATAATATTTTTACAACATGTTTCCTTGTGTGTTTTGGTTACTGCCGACTTTGTTACTACTGTGTTTGCCGCCTCACAGTGGCGCAGTGGGTAGCACGTTCGCCTCACAGCAAGAAGGTCGCTGGTTCGAGCCTCGGCTGGGTCAGTTGGCGTTTCTGTGTGGAGTTTGCATGTTGTCCCTGTGTTGGCATGGGTTTCCTCTGGGTGCTCCGGTATACCTTAAGTCCAAAGACATGCGGTATAGTGGAATTGGGTAAGCTAAATTGTCCGTAGTGTATGTGTGTGAATGAGTGTGTATGGATGTTTCCCAGAGATGGGTTGCAGCTGGAAGGGCATCCGCTGCGTAAAACATATGCTGGATAAGTTGGTGGTTCATTCTGCTGTGGCAACCCCAGATTAATAAAGGGACTAAGCCGAAATGAAAATGAATGAATGAATGATGTGTTTGCATCAAGAAATAAAATGATAAAATCAAGAGTTACATGTAGATGATATAAACTACTGTAACATGGACTGTCATGTACTCACATTAATTTCTGCACTTATGATCCTTTATTTAGATTTACACACTTAAAAAAAGTAAACTACAATTAAATCTTGGTGTTTCACATGTCGGCTGTCATTGGGTTAAATTGGGTTGGCACAATTCAACTTGTAGGATCGTCATTGGGCCATCGACTGAAGGGAGAGTGCTCTGACTGGTTATTTAGCAACGAACCAGAGTGCGAGAGTGCCATAGTGAAGTGCAATTTTTCTACATTTCTACATTGCAAACGATGTGGATTATTCGATTATTAGACATATTTGCATGAGTGAATACCTCCGTGGTGAGTGACAATAACTGAGTGACAATAACTATTAATAATGTTAATAAATGCTGCTTTGTGCTAACTTTCAACATGAAGCGAATACATGAAACATAGTTGGGTTTCATTGGCGCTAATTGTTTGGTGTCGACTTGGTGTAGATAATGGGCTTAATAAACAGATGTTAAACTGATCCTTTCAGGACTGATATGTGGAATTACAGATGTCAGGTGCTCAAACATTATTCCAAAAATTTGTCTCTACAGATAAACTATTAGTAAGTTAATTACACCAACACCCCTCCAATCTATCAAAATACTGCTTGATCAAGTATTGCGACACAGTAACACTGGTTCAGCAACTGGCTTGAGTTTGTATCTGTTTGTATGACAATTGTTACAAATTACACACTTCAACAATGGAGACAGACAAGAAGTAATTAAAAAAAATGTACATACTTTTCTTTTTGGGGTCAGCTGAAAAGCAAAAACAATGAAATCATTACATTGATCATGTTATCTTTAAAGAATGTAAAACTAAAACTAGTTAAACATTTCAGGGAAAAACAATTAGAAATGTGGTTTAGTTGCTTACTGGCCAAATTTATAGGAGTTCATAGGTAAGGGTATATATATTTGTGTGTATAAAGTCCTATAAAGTTTGATAGTTAGATCAAATAGAACAAAATAGAAAAGTAACTGTTGGTGTCTGCATCTATGTGGTTCTGCAAGTACTCTGTAAAAAAAAAAGTTTCTTACGTATGCATACAAGAGGAAGATGTGTTTTCCAGTCTACTGAGCCATTTTCTTTACGGCAGCGGATCTGGTTGGATGTTCCTGCTTTCCTCACGTAGCCAGCTATGCACTGAATGCGAATAGTGGAATTAAGCTCATACTTGTCTTTCCCAGTAACAGGCTCAGTGTTGGGGTTCTCAGGTGGAGATAAACAGAAATCTAAAATAAAATAAGACAAAAATAAACGCACATACAAACAAAGAAACTAACAGATACAAAGTCATCAACGTATTTGCACAGATATCGTAAATGATTTCTTTCTGAAAATAGATCCATTAACTTTTTTTACTTAAGGAATAGTTCTTATTCGAATAGATGGGAAAATTAGTGTATTATAATCTAGTCTTCATGTTTCAGTCCAACAAAAATGAAAAAAAAAAAATATATATATATATATATATATAGGATTTGGCATTATCAAACGTTTGTTAAAAATAACATAATTTTTAAGAATGTATGTGTTAATGAATTACAATCAATTCAAGAAATAGTTCCAGTGCTCCAGAGTTTTACTGCATCTGTACAGTGCCAATAAATTCTGGATATCTATGCCATCAATACTATCAATACCTAAATGCAGCAGTCACAGTCATTTTCTGCACTACATATCAGAACTCTCTCTAAAAAAAAATCCCCAAGCTAGAAACGTCCAGGCAAGTGTGTTGAAGCTGGTTGGAGCTAAACCTCCCTCACATTTGTCTCTAGCAGAAGAACTGGACAGTGACTAAATAAAACATTCATTTAAAGACTTACCATTCCCACAGTGAATTTTTTTTGCCGTTCTTGGCTTTCTGTAGCACTTATGTAAGCAAAGTTCAATTCTGTGGTTAAGAGTTTGTGTACAATCTACATCATTATATAGCAAACCTTTTAAATGTAACTTATATCTATTTTCATGCTACTAGTACTTATTCATTAGCAACTGGTGCTCATTCTTTAGGTCTCATTACCTTTCTAAATTATACTAGCATTTATTTATTGGATACTAGTACTGTTTAAAATATACTAGTTCTTTGCTAGTAAAATATTTCACATTTTTGCCATTGATTTCTATGGAAAACTGCCATTTTATGTATTCCAAATGTAACTAGTACCTTCTACTTTCTGGATACTACTTGTTATACATATGGTACAGAATAGTTAACTTACTCTACATAGAAATCCACGAAGATGTTTTTAATGAAATGCTAAATATTTCTTTCTTTTCACTGAAAATGTCATGGTCTGTCACCTGCATGTTGTTGTCATGGTCAATTGTGTTTGTTTTCTCGGCGAGCTATCAAAACAAAGCCATGTGCACCATATGCTCTGCTGTCTCACCCCACCCACTCGTCATTTAAATCATTACATCATTATTATTTCATTATTCACACCTGTCTTTAATTTATCTTTATTAGTCTCCCTATGGGCCTCACGGTGGCGCAATGGGTAGCATGATCGGTCAGTTGGCATTTCTGTGTGGAGTTTGCATGTTCTCCCTGTGTTGGCGTTGATTTCCTCCGGGTGCTCCGGTTTCCCCCACAAGTCCAAAGACATGTGGTATAGGTGAATTGGGTAAGCTAAAATTGTCCGTAGTGTACGTGTGTGGGTGGGTGGGTGTGTATGGATGTTTCCCAGTGATGGGTTGCAGCTGGAAAGGCATCCGCTGCGTAAAACATATGGTGGATAAGTTGACGGTTCATTCCGCTGTGGCGACCCCAGATTAATAAAGGGACTAAGCCGAAAAGAAAATGAATGAATGAATAGTCTCCCTATTTATTCCTCTCGTTCTCATAAGAACCTCGCTGGGCACTCTTCTTCAGTCGGTTCAACTTCATCCTCTCATACCGGCCAGGGTCCAAGAATACCAAACCTGATGCCCTCTCTCGTCTGTTCGAGGTCCCTAGTGGGGAGACCCCAGTTGAACCCATCCTCCCTGAGAGAGTGGTGGTTGGGTTCCCCTCTCCAGGGGCATTGAGCAGCGGGTAATAAAGGCCAGTCAAGGGATTGAGGTACCAGAAGGGTGCCCGGAGGGTCGGTTGTTTGTGCCGGTTGCGCTGCATCATGAGGCTCTCCGGTGGGGGCACGCATCCAGTTTGGTTTGTCACCCAGGAATTTGGAGATCACTGGCTGCCATCCGCCAGCGATTTTTGGTGGCCCTCTCTGGGGTCGGACGTCAGGCAGTTTGTGTTGGCTTGCTCGATATGCGCTCAGAACTAGACATCTAACAAAGCGCCTGTTGGTCTACTCCAGCCCTTGTCCATTCCCTCTCATCCTTGGTCACATCTGGCCCTGGACTTTGTTTCTGGCCTCTCCCCCTCAAGAGAAAACACTGTCATCATGACTGTAGTGGACCGTTTCTCTAAAGCAGCCCATTTTATTCCCTTGCCCAGTTCAAGCTATGGTTGATCATGTCTTCCGGATTCATGGCATTCTGGTTGATGTGGTTTCTGATAGGGGACCACAGTTTGTTTCCTGGTTTTGGAGAAAATTCTGTCGGCAGATCGGGGCCTCAACGAGTCTGTTTTCAGGTTTTTACCCTCAAACCAACGGGCAGTGTGAGCGAGCCAACCAGGATCTCGAAAGAGCCCACCGCTCCCTGACCTTCCAGAATCCTAGTTCCTGGAGCCAACAGCTTACATGGGTAGAATACCCTGACAATTCCCTGCCGGTAACGTCTACAGGTATGTCTCCATTCCTCTGCTCCATGGGTTATCAACCTCCTTTGTTTCCTTCACAGGAGCCACATGCCGCAGTTCCGTCTGCCTTGGCCTTTGTCCAACGGTGTCGCCGCACCTGGATAAGGGCTGAGGAAGTCTTGGCCCGCACTTCCAGAACGTCATCGGACTTCCCCACCTCAATATGTGTGTGGTCAGAAGGTATGGTTAACCACCAAGGACCTGGCTTTTAGAGTAGCCTCACGTAAATAGGCACCCAGGTTCATTGGCCCATACCACATCACCAAGGTCTTGAGTTCGGTGGCAGTTAGGCTCAAGTTACCACCCACTCTTGGTCGGGTACACCCTGTTTTTCATGTATCCAGGGTTAAACCTGTGTTTAGATCCAGTCTTAACCCCATTGTCTCTTTCCCTTGTTTTCTCCATGCACATGGCGTTGTTTTGATAGCTCGCCATGTGCTCTGCTGTCTCACCCCACCCACTCGTCATTTATCTCATTACATCATTATCATTTCTTTATTCGCACCTGTCTTTAATTTATCAGAATCAGAATCAGAATGGGTTTTATTGCCAAGTGTGCTTACACACACAAGGAATTTGTTTTGGCTACAGAAGCTTCCAGTGTACATAAAGTGACAAATGACAACACGAAATAAATATGAAAAAAACAACAAACATTAAACAGAGATGCAATCAGTCAAAAAGCTCTGGATGATGAATTGTATGTACAGATTTGTTATATACAGGTTATAAGGTGCTGTGTACAACTGCGTAGAAAAAAGTATTGCACTGTAAATTGTTTAAGGTGCTGTGTACAGATGCGTAGAAAAAGTTTTGCACTGTAAATTGTTATAAGGTGCTGTGTACGAGTGCGTATGAGAAAGTTTATTGCACAGTAGGGGAATATTTAACTGTTCATGAGGTAGATGGCCTGAGGAAAGAAACTTTTCCTGTGTCTGGCTGTTTTTGTCCTTGGTGCTCTGTAGCGCCGACCAGACGGTAACAGTTCAAACAGGAAGTGTGCTGGGTGTGAGGGGTCCAGAGTGATTTTGTAAGCCCTTTTTCTCACTCTGGAAGAGTACAGTTCTTGAAGTGTAGGAAGGGTAGTGCCAGTGATTCGTTCAGCTGTCCGTACTATTCGCTGTAGTCTGCGGAGGTCGGTTTTGGCAGCTGAGCCGAACCAGGCGGTGATTAAAGTGCAGAGGATGGATTGGATGACCGCTGAGTAGAACTGTACAAGCAGCTCCTGGGGGAGGTTGAACTTCCTCAGCTGACGGAGGAAGTACAGTCTCTGCTGTGCTTTCTTCACAATAGAGTCTATGTGAATGTCCCACTTCAGAACCTGAGAGATGGTGGTGCCCAGGAACCTGAATATCTCTACAGCAGCCACAGTGCTGTACATGATGGTGAGTGGGGGGAGTGCCGGGCGGGTTCTCCTAAAGTCCACTATCATCTCCACCGTTTTGAGCGTGTTCAGATCCAGGTTATTGCATCTGCACCATAAAGCCAGCCGCTCCACCTCCTGTCTGTATGCAGACTCGTCACCGTTCCGGATGAGGCCGATAACAGTAGTGTCATCCGCAAACTTCAGGAGCTTGATGGAGGGGTCTTTTGCAGTGCAGTCGTTGGTGTATAGGGAGAAGAGAAGTGGGGAGAGGACACATCCCTGGGGGGCGCCGGTGCTGATGGTGCGGCTGTAGGATGTGATTTTGCCAATTCTGACTAGCTGTTGTCTATTTGTCAGAAAGCTGATGATCCATTGACAGACAGAGCTAGGAACAGAGAGCTGGGTCAGTTTGTACTCGAGGAATGATAGGACAATGGTGTTGAAGGCAGAACTGAAGTCCAAGAACAGAATCCTTGCGTAGTTCCCTGGTTTGTCTAGATGTTGTAGGGTATAATGCAGTTCCATGTTGACTGCATCATCCACAGACCGGTTTGCTCTATAAGCAAACTGCAGAGGGTCCAGCAGAGGTCCAGTGATGTCCTTCAGATATGCTAGCACCAGTCTTTCAAATGACTTTATGGCCACAGATGTTAAGGCCACATGTCTGTAGTCATTGAGTCCTGTGATTTTTGGTTTCTTCGGGATTGGGATGATCGTGGAACGCTTAAAGCAGGATGGAACTGTGCACTGTTCCAGTGATCTGTTGAAGATCTGTGAGAAAATGGAGGCCAGCTGGTCAGCGCAGATTCTCAGACAGGCTGGTGAGACACCGTCTGGGCCTGGTGCTTTCCTTCTCTTCTGTTTCCTGAAGATCTGACACACATTATCCTCACTGATCTGAAGTGCAGGGGGGAGAGGGGGATGGCTGGAGGTGTTGATGGCTGTGTAGAGAGATGGTCATGGCGAGTGTGAGGTGTCTGGTCGGCTGTCTCAAATCTACAATAAAACATATTCAGCTCGTTTGCAAGATCTTTATTGCCGTCAATGCTGGGGGATGGTGTCTTGTAGTTAGTGATGTCCTTCAGGCCTTTCCACACTGATGCAGGGTCATTGGCAGAAAACTGGTTTTCCAGCTTTTTGGCATAGCTCTTCTTAGCCACACCAATCTCCTTTGTCAGTGTGTTCCTGGCCTGATTGTACAGGACCCTGTCCCCACTCCTGTAGGCATCCTCTTTGGCCTGACGAAGCTGTCTAAGTTTTGGTGTGAACCATGGTTTATCATTGTTAAATGATAAATAAGTCCTGGTAGGGATGCATAACTCCTCACAGAAACTGATGTATGATGTTACAGTCTCTGTGAGCTCGTCCAGGTTGGTGGCAGCAGCTTCAAATACACTCCAGTCAGTGCATTCAAAACAAGCTTGCAAGTCTTGCTCTGTTTCATTGGTCCATCTCTTAACAGTCCTTAATACTGGCTTAGCAGTTTTAAGTTTTTGCCTGTAAGTTGGTAGAAGATGAACCAGGCAGTGGGCGGAGAGTCCTAGAGCTGCTCTGGCGACCGAGCGATATGCATCCTTTATTGTTGTGTAACAATGGTCCAAAATATTATTGTCTCTGGTAGGGCATGTAATATGCTGTTTGAATTTAGGCAGCTCATGTGTGAGTTTAGCCTGATTAAAGTCACCGAGAATGATAAAAACAGAGTCCGGATGTTGTTGTTCTGTGTCTGTGATCAGATCAGCCAGCTGTTGCAGTGCAGTACTCACGTGTGCTTGTGGTGGAATATAAACACCGATGAGAATGCACGAGGAAAACTCCCGTGGCAAGTAGAATGGCTTACAGTTAATGAAAAGCACTTCCACATCAGGACAGCACATCTTCTTTAACACAGTTACATCCGTACACCACCTTCTGTTGAGCATATTCCACCGCCGTGTGTTTTGCCCGTTGACGCCGTATCGTGATCTGCTCTGAACAGCTGAAAGTCCGGTATGTGAAGTGCACTGTCCGGAATGGCTTCGTTCAGCCAGGTTTCCGTGAAACACAGAGCAGCAGAGTTGGTAAAGTCCTTGTTATTGCGTGTTATCTTTTTTAGTCTCCCTATTTATTCTTCTTGTACCTTATCGTTCGTGTGTTTACCTTACCCTCTGGTCTCTCAGATCTTGTCTTGTCTAATCTCATTACTGTTTAGGCTCCAGTGCCTAGTTTTTGATTTGTTTTGTTTTGGTCCTCTCCCTTTCTCTTCTTTTGTCAAATCATCCCCATCAGCCGTGGCAGATGCATTCCTCTGCACTTCCTGCTCTAGTCCCACGCTATCGCCCACCAGCGATCTCCCCGCTCTGGTTGCCTTGCATCCCGCCTGGGCGCTCTCATTCCGGCCGCCGCCACCGCAATATTAACCCCTGGTCAACTGCCAGATTGGCCTGCCGTGCGCCCCCTGCTGGACTTCATTAATGTTTTTATTACTTTATTTTTTCTCTGCCCTTTATTGACTGACAATTGGGATCGCCGTGCACCTCCTGCTGGACTTCTTTAGACTTCTTTTTTTTGCCAGGATTTTACAGATCCCCTGCTGTTTTTTTTTTTGTTAAGATTTACCCTATCTGCAAGCCACTGATGAGCAATAAATTGTTTACCTGCACTTGATTCTTCTCCTGTTTTTTTTTTTCCTGACAGGAAATCAATTCAGCTAAAAGTATGTTTTAAATGGTCTTTAAAAAAAGCAATTATTAGTTTATAATCAATGTAATTCAAGTGTTCTGAAGAGACATGGTTGCTTTAAAAAATGAACATTTAATTTAATTTTGGGGTTTTAAATAGCCACACTTGAATAGCCTGTGCATACTGTAGCATTTTATCTTTTATTAAATGAGATTTTGGCCTAACATATTGAACAACCTGAGCACCGTATAGCTACACCAAAATGTGTAACCTGTTGATGAATATGTAATTTGATGTTACCATTTAATGAGACAAATTGCACATTTGCACGAATTCGCTGGTCAAATACCAAGTCGTAACTGCCGTACCTACATCAGCTAGGTAAAGTATATTTCTAAGAAATTAGATTTTGATGCCTATCTGCTGATACACTCAGTTCATTAACATTTAATCATAATATTATATAGTCACAAAATGATTAATCCTTACAAAGTTAATGAGCAAAAACCCTACATCACTGGTCCAAGACAAGAGAGAACTGCCCAATAGAGTATATCCTCCACAAAAGGACATCCCCTTTTGCCCCAAGCTGCATGCAACAGTGATTAAATCATGGAATAATCCATATTCAGCATGTTTTATGACACCAAAAACTGCTATTTATTCTTCAACTCATGGGCTGGGAAAAAAAAGCATGTAAAAATATGCCACTTATAGAAAAAAATTTGAAACATATTTTTTCATCAGATATTAAATCAGTTAAGGTCCCTCCTTTGTTTTCTAGACCTCTGAGGGATACTTCATGTCTAGTGGGCAAAGCGTACATGACAGCAGGTCAATCAGTAGGATGTCTGCATACTATGTCAGTGCTGCAGGCATACCAGCCTGATTTATTAATTTTTAGATGGCGGGGGAGCAACGCCCAGGCAGCTTCGAGAAGCTCTTCCGGTGTCAATAGCAATTTATCTGATAGAGTGAAAAGTGCTCTGGCTCCTTTGGGGTGTTAGCTCCCCCCCGCAATAAAAAAAACCCGAAGGTCTGTTAAGGAACAGCCCCAGCTGTCTATAAGCTCCTTGTATCAAGCAGTGCAAAAGAAAAACCGGAGTTTTCTTCGAAAATACCCACAAGAACTATAGATATTTCGAGGAAAGCGACGGATAAAAAGGAAGTCTGGACGTGTTGGGAGTCAGACTTCCCAGGGCCCTTGGACAGTGAGAGCACCATACGGTGTCCTCCCTGAGCCAAGATCCGTTGAGGAGGGGGCAGACCACCATAGGTGGTGTGGGGGCTCTGCGCTTCTCAGGGTGGGTGCTCCTCAGTGTCTGAGGGCATTGGGGGCCTCACCCCTTCTTCGGAGGGTCCAAGAGCAACCAGAAGCTGGTCTCGAGAGGCTGGTACCCCTAGCACATTTTTTAGTGCCGTGGAAACGCCTGCCAATGGTGTCTCAGTGGGTCCTGTTCACGGTGAAACATGGCTACAAAATACAATTTTGTGCACGCCCACCTCACTTCAACTGTGTTATACACACCGTAATGAAGCCAGAACAGGCTCTGGTTGTGGAATAAGAAGTACTGGCACTTCTAAGCCCACTTGACATACAGTCAGGGTTTTACAGCCGGCATTTCATAGTTCCGAAAAAGGATGGGGGACTGAGTCCCATATTAGATTTAAGAAATCTATATTGGTCTATCAAGTTCACTGTAAAAATAAAAATGTGTAGTGTCACATACTCAGTCCCAGCACTAGTTTGTCACAATAAAACTGAAAGACGCATACTTCCATATATCCATCCTTCCCCAACGCAGAAGTTACCTGAGGTTCTAGCTCGGCCTAGCTCGAACTTTCACCAACATACTCGAAGCGGAATTAGTTCCTCTTCGTATGCAGGCTACGCATATCCTAAACTACATAGACATATGGCTAATTCTAGCTCAGTCTCACGATATGGCAGTTCGGCATCGAGATGTCGTTCTCACCCATATCAGAAGGTTGGGGTTTCGGCTGAACACCACAAAAAGTGCACTTGTTCCAGCCAGGACAACCACTTTTTTAGGTGTGCTATGGGACTCCATGACGATGTGAACACGTCTGTCCCTGCCATGAATCGTTTTGATTCAGTCAGCCGTACACAGAGCTAAACAAGGCCAATACATCACTGTAAACAGGTTCAGAGACTGTTAGGCCTCATGACAGCAGCACCTGGCGTGATTCCGTGTGGTGTGCTGTAAATGAGACCCCTACAGTGGTGCCTCAAATCCAGGGGGTTTTCCCTCAAGGGGAATCCTTTCCACATGATCAAGGTCTCGCGGGACTGCCTTCAATCCTTAAGTATGTGGAAAAAGCCCTGGTTCCTGTGTCATCGCCTCATGCTTATGACAGATGCTTCTCTCATGCGGGACAGTGGGGAAAACATCATTGTCTGTGGCACATAAACTGACTGGAGATGATGGCTGTGTTTCTGGCCTTAAACACTTTCTCCCAGATTTAAGGGACTATCATGTTCTAGTCCGCACGGACAAGAGATCGGTGATCGCTTAAATCAACCATTAGGAGGGCCTGAGGTCACGACTGCTATGCAGGCTGGCACATCAAATCCTCCTATGGGCCCAGAACAAATTCTGTCTGTCAGAGCAATATATGTCCTGGGCCATCTGAACATGGGAGCAGACCTCCTGTTGAGACAGGCGGTGAGATCCGGGGAATGGACACTGTGGTGTTTTCTCTCCCATCCAGCCCCACTGGGACTGGATGCTGTGCTGCAAATGTAGCTGAGGCTACGTCTGTACGCATTTCCTCCGGTCGCTCTGCTCCCTGGAGTCCTGAGAGGGTCTGGCAAGATTGAAGTCCAGCTACTGCTGATAACCCGTCTTGGCCTATGAGGATCTGGGTTTCAGACCTCACAGCCCTGCTGGGGGTCTCCGGTGGGAGATCCCCATCAGGAGGGACCTTCTGTCCCAGGTGGGAGGGGTGATACTTCATCCTTGCCCTGACCTGTGGAAACTATGGGTTTGGCCTCTGAGGAGGCCCATCTCATAGAGTGTGGAATGTCAACCGAGATTGCTCAGACCATACTTAATTCCAGGGCTCCCTCCATGAGGAAGCTTTATGCCCTGAAATGGGCTCCCTTTTATAGCTTGGTGCAGAGAGCGTCAGCTGAACCCAGTCAGCTGTCAGGTAGCCCCAGTGCTGGAATTTCTCCAAAACTGCCTGTCTGCTGGGCTAGCTGGATCCACTCTGAAAGTGTACGTGGCAGCTATAGCAGCCTACCGTTCTCCCCTAGATGATGAGTCACTAGGGCAGGACACGCTAATTCGTCGCTTCCTCTGTGGAGCCAAAAGGCTAAGGCCTGTTAGCACAAGCAGGGTACCGACAGGGGACTTAACATTGATCCTTGAGGGCATCTCTGTTCCCCCATTTGAGCCACTGCAGGAGGCGTCAGATAAGTTTCTGACACTTAAATCAGCTTTTCTATTAGCTATTTCATCCCTAAAAAAAAAAGGGTTGGTGACCTCCAGGCTATGTCGGTTGCACCTTCATTTCTGGAGTTTGCACCAGGCTTGACTAAAGCCTTTCTTTACCCCAGAAAGGGGTATGTGCTGAAGGTTCCCACTCATGTGGCGAGACCTGCTGTGCTGCAAGCCTTTAATCCACCCCCGTTTCAGTCGTCGGACCAGGAGAAACTAATTCTGCTCTGCCCAGTTAGGGCTCTGGATAAATATGTCCATAAGAATTGCCCAGTGGCGAAAGAGCGAGCAGTTACTAGTCTGCTTTGGACCCTCAAAAGGGGGAGTCCTGCGAATAAGCAGACCATAAGCTATTGTATAGTCGAGACTATTTCAGTTACTCATCAGGCTGTTGGATGTCCCGCACCTAAATTTGTTAGGGCCCACTCCACGAGGGTTTAGCGGCCTCCAAAGCTTCTATTTTGGGCTCTGCCCTTTCTGACATTTGTTTGGCGGCAGGATGGTCGATGCCATATACATTTGTGCATCACTATCAACTCAATTTAGACCCCTCCCCGGGTCCTCTTTTCTCACTGCATAGTGTGCATTCACAGTCAGCAGTGAGTCTGGCCTAGTGGATATTGCGTTCCCCTAGCGTTCTGTTTGGACGCAGTGTTGAAGTTCCCTTGAAAGGGAACGTCTCAGGTTACGTATGTAACCATAGTTCCCTGAACGTCCGCCATACTCTCTTCTGCCTGTTACTTCTTTCAAGCAAATTTGAAGTTACATCTGAATGTTCAGTGCAGGCTTTTATACTTCCTGGTCTGATGTTCACGTCGCTGCGTGTGTGCGCACGGTGACGTCACTGCTAAATTACATTAGATTGATTTCACATGTGCTTCAAGACGCGTATAAAAGAGGTTTTCTCCTAGCGTTCTTTTTTGACGCAGTGTCTCGTTCCCTCTCAGGGAACTATAGTTGCATCCGTAACCTGAGACGTTCTTCATCATGTTGTTTCGACAGTGAGGACCATTCAACCACCTAGTGAAATTCAAAAGGGATTCAATTTGTCGTCCACGTGAAGCATCATCTGCTGGATTGTCTCCTGAACACACATATCTCCATTGATGTACCCGTGAGAGGTTATGCATCACTGCAATTCTGTTGGCAACGTAAGTTTGAAATCGCTTTGTTTGATTATGGATGTACTTCATTACCACTGTACTATCTGTCCAAAAGGTAGAAACTTTCAGTTGCATGTGAAGTTGTTTTTGCAACATTGTCAACATTCACGGCAAGTGTTGCAGCTGCAAGTCTCGGAATGGTCATCCGCTTCAGGGGAATAATTCTGGCCTTTGCCAGTACAAAGGTGACATGAACATTTTTACTGCTGTCGGTAAGTTTGAGATCCCATATCCATATCCTAGCTCGCTTGCGTTGCAAAAGTGATGTAGTTCAGCAGTCTTTATAACACCATTGACTGCTACCTGAAATGTAAGAACATCCTTTAAGATGTTCCACTGGATTCCAAGTGCCCTCTCAAGAGGGGGTTTCTCACTGTCTAAATTAAGCTGTTTCACAAGAGGGGCTCTATAATTCTGTGGAATGGTTTCAAGGACTTCACAGCTGTTACTCACCCATTTGTTCAAAGTAAATCCACATAGGGTGCAGGCTTCCCTGAGATCTTTAGAGAGCTTGATTGCTCCTTTCACAGAGGCCACAGACAATCATCAACGTAAAAACTATGATTGATTGTGACGATGACCTGTGAGCTGTACCGATCAGAGTTGTTAGTTCCTGTTTGCTTTAAAACAAAATTGGCGATACTGGGTGATGACACTGCCCCATAGAGATGGACATTCATCCTATATATTTCAAGTGGCTGGTTGGCATCTCCTTGTGGCTACCACAGAAATCTAAGGAAGTCACAGTGATGATTTTAAAACTATGTTGCTTCAATGTCTGCCATTATTGCAAATCTCTCATGTCTAAATCGGAGCAGGACACCAAGAAGTGGATTAGTCAGGTCAGGACCTTGCAGGAGCTTAGAGTTAAGAGATTTGCCTTTGTATGAACATGAACAATCAAAATCAACTCGAAGTTTGGCTTTCTGCTTGTGGTACACGCCATGATTAGGTATATACCAGACACAACCATCGCTCCTTTGCAGTTGTTTTTGCGGCACCTTTTCTGCATAGCCCTTACTCAGCACATCCTCCATGAATGTGCTTTACTCACTTGCATATGCAAAATCCTTCTTGAATCTTATAGCAAGGTTTGACATACACTGTGCTGCCATTTTCATAATTGTCTGGCTAAGTAGCATCTTTATCACGAAAAGGAAGAGGTAAGTGGTAGTGCCCGTATTTTAGTTCTGCTGAAGAGGTTGCTATGCTCATGAACAGTTTGTCTTCAACTGACATTTCTCTTTTCTCATCATAATCTTTTTCAGGAAAGACGTGGTTATATTGTCTGATAAGCAGGTTCTTAAGATTCTCCATTGAGATGCGGTTGGTCATCACTGAATTCAGTTTTATTCAGAATTGAACAAGAATTGAGAGGGCCATTAACCACCCATTCTAGTACAATCTTTACTTCATACGGTCCGTTTCTTTGACTGTTCACTGTCTTCCATGGTTTCATTGCCTTCGGAACATTAATTCCAATCAAGATTTCAATGTCAGCATTGATTCTTTTCAGTTCAATTCCTTTGAGATAGAGCCATTTTTCAAGATCATGATAAGTGAATAGGTTCTCTTTTGACAAAGGAATCTTGGGTTGAGTATATACATTGGGAATCTATGTTTACACTTCCATCTATACTAACTAATTCTAGTCCTGTGAGCTCACAACTCACAACAGGTCTTTCCTGCCCCATTGTTCGCAGAATTATTTCTGTTCTACGTCCTCTGACATTTAACTGATTCATTAAATTCTCAGTACAGAACGTCGCTGAACTGCCTGAATCAAGAAAGGCATAGGTTTTAATGGTCTTGCTGCCTTTGGAAACTTTAATTTGAACCAGCACGATAGCAAGTGCACATTCCTTACTGGCCGCTATTGCATGATCAGCTGATACTAGTGCACTATTGACTGGCATTTATTTCAAGTCTATGCAGGTTGGCAAAGTCTGCTGCTTTGAATTTTCATTGTTAATGTGAAGCAATGTGGGGTGTTTTTGTTGGTATATTTGGCAAACCATTCTTTTATTACAGTTTTTGCTCATATGACCTCTTTTCAAGCATCCAAAACAGTGGCCATTCCTTAAGGTGTTTAACCCTTTTGGCCTGTGGTTCTGCTTTTAGTATTATGCAGTCAATTAATGCATGCTTACCTTGGCAAAAACTGCATGTTAAAAGATCAACAAGGGTGTCCTTTTGTTGTGGTGCTTTAGATGGCTCTTTGCTTGTCTGCTCATACGTTTTTGTCACAGAAGTGACAAAGCTACTGTCTTTTGTTGATGTTTGCAAGGATGTCACTCTGGGTCTGTAAACTGTACATTTGGTAGAAGTAGGATCTTTAACATCTCCAAAGACTGGGTGAAATAAAAGGAATCAAGGAATTCTACAAGATGCTTAAATCTAATACGAGTATTCGTTCTTTGGAATGACTCATAAGTTACTGTTCGCCACCTTTCACAAAGCTTGTATGGGAGTTTGGACACAATCCATTTCAGATTTGATGCAACATTTAATTCATCCATGTATTCTAGATCTTGCATAACATTGCAACATTCCCTGAGGTACAGATCGATTTTTCATCATCAACTTTAATGGCTGTCCAGTTCAAATCCTTTTCTATGTAGGCATTTTCAATCTTCATTTCATTACCAAAGTGTTTCCTTAAAAGCTGCTGAGCCTTGGTATATCCTTTACGAGGTTCCATGTGGAGACAGCTACGAACCAGAGCTCTAGCCTGACCAGCAGTGAACTGCTCAAGAAAGTAAAGCCTATCCTGACTGCTGCTAGTCTTGTCCTCTATCAAATATTTAAAAGCATGAATGAAAGATTGGTAAGACAGTGGATCATAAAGAATATTTTTATTTTCTAAAAAGCTATGTAAAGACACATTTAAGTGTGTGAGTGGAGGGCCATATGAATCTGCCATTATGTCTTTAAAAACAGGTGATAGGTTAAGGCAAAGGGGTCATAAAAGAGCAGGAGAGAGGACTTGGGGATACAATGAGAACCATCTGTGTCAGAAAAGCATGAAATGTACACAACATATGTTGAAACTGTCATGTATGTTTGAAAAGACATACTATATGGGAGAGAAGAGTCCAGTTTAGGTGCTTGAAAACAAACACTAATCATGATTACCAAATTTCAACTATATGTGGTAAAATAGTGATGAATACATTAGATTTGTACATTATAAAGGCCAACAAGAAGAGGGCACTTTCAATTGGGGTCGTAAAGGAGTAGGAGCTGGAAGAGGCCAGTTGAATCAGAAACTAGCTGTGAAAACACAAAGGTGGGAGGAAGCAAAGATAATGGATACAGAAAATTTGAGGGACATTGGATTTGTCCTGGGAAGAGACTGAGATGGGTTTGCTCCAGGCTGTCTCTGGTTTTTTGGAAAACATACCAATAAAGTATATTCTTCTGATATTAATAACCTCTAGACTAAGTTTAATTCATTAAGAGAAACGACGGAAACCTCGACAATCTCCATCATAAAATGGTACTTCTCTTTTTGGCAACAGGGAAAGATTTTGCTGCATAATCAAAAGATCAGTCATTTCCTTTTGCTTTTGAACCATCAGGCTTAACTCCTAATGTGAGTGATAATTGATCTGCGACTGTGAACTTGAGACTGTGTCAGGATTACATAGCACATGACTAACTACCCTTTGAAGTGTAGGTACTAATTTTAGGTACTGTGGTCACAGGAGCAAACTCTAGTGCAGAAGTATCAGTAAGAGTGGGTTCAATATATTTTTCCTTATTTGCTTCAAAAGAGTAAATCGTAACATCACATTGTGATTCAGCATCAGTTTTCAACACTCTAATTTTTGCATCTGCTGCAGCTATTTGTGTTTGCAGTTCTGTCATTTTAATTTTTGACTTTATAATGACTTCTTTCATTTGTAAACCTTGTATGTCTGATAAAATCTTTGCACTTGCTTCCAAAGCAGCCTTCTCGGCGGCAGCTAATTTAGCAGCCGAAGAAGCTTTAGATGATGTTGACCTTTTAGACACAGCAGAAATGTTAGAAATGCTGTTGTTGGGTTCAACTGTTGTTTGTAAATTTTGTTCTTTCTTCCATATTTCAACTTCTTTGAATAAAATATTCAAAATTCATCATTCTAGGCTCATACCAGTCAGCATGGTCATTCTCCTTGTCTTCTCCTGTGCACACTCCTAATTTACCTCTACATGATCCAATACGTGAATTTAGCCTTTCGGCGGCGCTCTGTTTTCACCGTCAGCCATTTTGTGCAGGCAGCAATTAACTTGCTGCTCCTCACAGAGTTTAAACACAAGTCCTTGACTTTTGCAAATATTGTCCTTAATGTTCGCGTGACGTGCTTAAAATATTTATCCGAGCTTGAATTTGTGTATCAGTTGTGTTGTTTATATTGCATTGCAAGTACTCACATCTGATACGATGAATCAACAAATTGCGTTCTTCTACTCCGGTAGTGAACGGCAAAGCATCCTCCTAGTTCTGTAAGAAGACAGTCCATCGAGCAGTCCGCTGTGTTTTATCGATCCTTTGTGCGAGTTTTTTCAATAAAGTGTTGCGGCTAATGCTTTCATTTTAGCCTCTTGAAATTAGCAGGAGAGTCTTCAGATCACATGAACATTAAGCACGCACGGAGATGCGGTTAAATCAAATAATTACTGGGTTTATTAATCATTAAGCCATAGCGTCACGTAAAGGAGAAGGATCATTCACTCAAATGATCGGTTAGCCCAATGATCAAACAAAAAAATAACATAAATATTTAAATAATTTTGAAATGAAAATAATTAAACAATCAATTATTTAATATGGCTTCTACAGGATGAATGTTTTGAAGCCTCAGAATATTTGGAGAGCAAACTTTCAGTAGAGAAATCTCTCAGATTACATGAAAAATCATGACAGCTGTCTTTGCAATGCAAAAACCCTAAGTCTATGATCCCAAGCTATTTGTTTTGGACAAGACAGTGCAGGGATCTGTTTAAAAGCAAGAGAATACAGTTTCAGTATGGAGAGGTTTGGCATTTTTTTCCTCTAATGGAATGAGGAAACTGTAAGACTATTTGTAATCATTTATCATATGCATTGAAACACAAGAAACCTAAAAATCATTTTATCACTCACTGCCCTGATGTTTTAGTGACTGATCTCGTTTTCAAGCATACCTAAATGTGGACAACATAACTCTTCTTCAATGCCAAGGAAATATGTAATTCATTTGTGCAACAGCATGTTTCGCAATCTGAATCATCCTCAACCACACTGCAATGTAGTGTACTACATCCTGACGGATAAACAAATATAAGATGTATACCTAGGGTAAATAAATACAAAGACTTCTCACCGTCGTATAGTTACTTTTAGTGCGACACAGAAGAAAGAGAGTTCATATTTACTACATATGTAAATTTATAAAAATATATAAGATTTATATATAAGATAAATTTAGATTCTTTTCACTTTAAATTGTTCATTTGTTGCTACTGGATCCAGACCAGAGCACTTTGACGGGTGTTATTACTGGAGAGAATGTGTTTTCATATGCTTTTTATTTTTATGAACAGACTCCATTCATCACCACTGCATTTTTATCTTTATCTTTTTGCATTTCTGCTACAATCTTTCTGTTCAAGATTTTAGACCGAATAAAACAGATTTAACCTTATTACACAAAGATTACAGATTAACTAAACTTATATTCATTGCTTGTAACAAACATTAACCACATCCGTTAGTTTTAGAGGCACATAAAGGTTGCTCAGAAGAAACCGAAACCATAGTGATACAAACCCCTACAAACGCTTTTTAGTATTTACAAATGCTAATCCATGAATCACCACTATTGTTTTCTTAATCAAGTTAGCAACCTCAGTACAAACAATAGCATATGAGTTTGAAACAATATCTATAAAAGTGCATTATGACAGAACTTTATATATAAGGGGGCCCTTCTAAGTATTTATACTTGCAGTTTCTGAATAGCTGGCTCAAAAACTGTTTATTTTGTAAAGCTTGGACAATATGCATATACTGAATATCATGCATAAAATACCAGCACTATTGTAATACAGCTGATTTAAATTTAGCTGTCGTCTACTGGGCCATTATCTAGGTCTGTTGATCTTTTATTCCCAATAGGTTATAGACAATCAGTAAACATGCATTCTGCAACGATGTAATGTATTATGCTAACAGTAGAACGGTTAACGTGTCAAGCTGCATCTCAACATAATAGATGTGCGAAATGCAACAACACTCGACGGGTTTACTTAAAATTAATATGAATATTTCCCATAGCATAATGTTACTCCACTTACCCCTTGCTCTGGCAATATTTTGCTGATATGCGGTCGTCACGAAAATCAATATAACCAGCATATACATGTCCACTTGTCCCAGAGAATCCAGAGGGAACACCGACGATTAAATCCTCGCGAATGAACATAAAGGAGAAGCACCAAGTCTTTTGAGTGGAAATTTCGCTTTCTGTCATCATCTTTCACTTTCACTTGTGGGCGAGTCAAAGTGTACGCATGCAGCACGTGTGCAGTTCCTAAAGGAAGTAGTTTGACGTTTGATAATCAACATCAGGGCTGCACGGTGGCGCAGTGGGTAGCACAAGGTCGCTGATTCGAGCCTCGGCTGGGTCAGTTGGCATTTCTGTGTGGAGTTTGCATGTTCTCACCGTGTTGGCGTGGGTTTCCTCCGGGTGCTCCGGTTTCCCCCACAAGTCCAAAAACATGCGGTATAGGTGAATTGGATAAGCTAAATTGTCCGTAGTGTATGTGTGTGAATGAGTGTGTGTGGATGTTTCCCAGTGATGGGTTGCAGATGGAAGGCCATCCGCTGCGTAAAACATATGCTGGATAAATTGACGGTTCATTCTGCTGTGGCGACCCCAGATTAATAAAGGGACTAAGCCGAAAAGAAAATGAATGAATGAATGCATGTGTGGGAATGAGTGTGTATGGATGTTTCCCAGTGATGGGTTGCGGCTGGAAGGGCATCTGCTGCGTAAAACATATGCTGGATAAGTTGGCGGTTCATTCCGCTGTGGTGATCCCAGATTAATAAAGGGACTAAGCCGAAATGAAAATAAATGAATGAATGAATAATAGCTTATAATATTAATGATCAGCAGAATCATGAAAGATAACCAGTTCCTTTAAAATTTTTAAAAATAATAATAATAATAATAATAATAATAATAATAATAATACATCAAAATATTCTGTTGTTATTAAGACGCACAGACCTCAAGAATCAGCCCATGAACCTCAACAATGGTAGCATTTAAAATATTTAATGCTGCAGTGTATGCTGGGTATGGCACAGTGTCAAATTTCCAGCATGCACTGTGGCATGAATAATTGATGTAGTTTACTGGTCTTGGTTTTTGTTTGATTTTGCTGTTGAGACTTTAAGTAGCCTGTTTGTGAATTAAAGGTGCTGTATGTAAGTTTTTGACTCTTCTAAAGCATACAAATACCATAATATATTTGCAGATATTTAGGAAACATGCCAAGTGAACATTCTTGTTTATCTAAAAAACAATGCTGAAGTCAATTATTCTGCTTTGAAAATGTGCTTTCTGTGCTGGAGCGCTGTCTTTGTTTTGGTTATTTTAACCCGCCCAATGCCAGTTTAGCCAATTATATTTCAGCACCACGGGTTGCCTTGCTGGAAAACCATGTATTTGATTCAATCAGTCATGAAGGCTCTCAAAGTATGCATCCGTGACCGAAATGCAACCTCCGGTTGACAGTAGCAGACTGCGAAATGAGACACAGATTCAAAGTTCCACATTAGGTTATTAATTAGCAAATAATATAAATATTGAGAACGTAAACATGTGAGCAGCTTACATTGTAACCCTGTGTCCTAACAACACACTTCGTGACAAGATTTGTAGTTATAAGCAATTTGGCTGTTTGAACCAGATAAAACACAACAGAAATTTTATTACATCCATTCAGAAGCACAGAATATGCACTCACTCACGAAATGGTAAGGTTTATAATGTAATTAATACATATTAAACCTCTTTAACATTATTATATGTACATGCTGAATGATTGATATTTGTTTTGTAACATGGCTTGCATGACTCACAGTTATAAAAGTTCAATTTAAAATGGTTAATTTTATTTTCAATATCTGAGGTGAAACTATCTGCTGTAGTATGGCAATAAATGTCACTTAAAATGTAATTCAAACTCACATTATTAGCATTTAACACTGAATAAAGCACATGAGGTGTACCTGAGATGATCATAGTTTATCCTGTTGTTCACCTGTGAGAAATAGAAGCTGTTTCTAAAATAGAAATTTCAGGTGTTGGTTAGGACAAAAACGTGCCATTGCTTTTAGTTAGAAAATGGTTCAAATCAGACTTTAGGCTTGATTGTCAGGTACACTCACGTCAATCTGGCAACCTGCGATTGCGTGTGTTTTGATCCTTTTTTAGATGTTAGACAAAAATAAACAGGTTAGTAATGTGTAACTGGTGATGCTGTTTGCGGAATTGTTTAATCAGCTGCTAAGATTTTTTGTGATTTTCATAATTTGGTAACACTTTACAACATCAGTACATGAATAATCTATTATCATGTAAACTATACATTACTTTATTATGAATTAATGATGGAGTTAAGGAGCACTTTTCTATTGTTATTCAGTGTAAACGCACTAGATGGATGTGCATAAGGAGTTCATGAGTAGTAAAGAATGGGTTAATGATAATGTGCCCTTCATGTCACAATATAATTATACATTACCATATAATGAGTTCATGATGGTTAAATTAAGCATAAACTAATGTGGTATTTCATACATTAACAAACAATGATGTACTAACAAGTAAACTCATGTGACTCATGCTGTTAAAGGTAGTTCATGACTAGCGCATGCATTAATTCATCATTAGTTCATAATAAAGTAATGCTTAGTTTACATATTAATATACATTATTTATGTACTGTTATTGTAAAGTGCTACCAATAATTTGTTGTAGTTCAGTTGATATATATATATATATATAT
>CAIGQW010000596.1:790044-853082 GCA_903798125.1 Danio choprae
AATCAATCAATCAATCAATCAATCAATCAATCAATCAATCAATCAATCAATCAATCAATCAATCAATCAATCAATCAATCAAACAAACAAACAAACAAACAAACAAACAAACAAAACAAACAATCAAATTAATCTTGTGTTATTACAATTTGTATATTAACTTTTTTAATTATTAAAATGTGCTAAATTTAGGCAGATTAAACAAGGGAATGAGCATGTTATCTCTGGGGTTCTGCAAAAACTCTTTAAAAACAATTAGATTCTTACCTATGCATTTGAGGGGATGAGGCGTTTGTCAAGATGCTATGCCATTTTCATTTAATGCATTGAATCTTGTCAGATGTTCTTGCTTTCCTCACATAGGCGGTTGCATGATAATAATGTCATTAAGCTCATAAGTGTTCTTCTTAGTAACTGGCTCATTGTAGGGGTTCTCAAGTGGAGGTTCACAGAAATTTGAGACAAAAAAAAAGACTAAAATAAATACACATGCAAACAAAGAATCTCATAGATCCAATCAAATTTATCAACCATTTGTATAAATGTCATAAATGATGAAATTAAATCTATTCACATTCTCCTTTCATTTTTTCAGATTTAAAGGAATAGTTCTTATTCGAACAAATGGAAAAATGAATGTATTATAATCTGCAGTCTTCATGTTTCAGTGCTACAGAAATTTAAATAAATCTAGGTTTTGGCATAATGTAATAAATGTTTGTAATAAATCACAGTCGATTCAAGTAATAGTTCCAGTCCTCCAGAGTTTTACTGCATCCGTACAGTGGCAATAGATTTTTATGGCATTACTATCAATACTGAAACAGTGTCTAAATGAATCTACACAGTCACACGCTTCCGCAGAACAGGTCAGAGCCCTCAAAAAATATATAGAGATATATAATAATTCCATTTATTTTAAAATGCCTGAACTAGAAAGCTCCAGGAAAGTTTGTTGAAGCTGGTTGGAGCTAAAACTCTCACATTGGTCTCTATAGGAGAATTGCCACAGTGAATATTTTGTGTTGTTCTTGATATAGAATTGTGTGGTTGTACCTTAAGAATTGTGTTGTTTCAACTCATCATTCAACTCAAGTAGTTTGAACAAGCAGCAAAAGTCGTTTTTTAAGTATATGTCTGTAAATAAGGTTAGTCTGTAATGAACTTTTTGAGGCCGTCTGTTTGTTGTCAGAGTTTCCTATGGTTGATGTGACAGATTTTCTGAACTTTGAAACACCAGAGAAACAAACATGAGTCCACTTGTGGAAAAATTATCTATTAAAGGGTTCTTTTATGCCAGATTCTTGTTTTAATAAAATGTGAAAATATCTTTTTTTCCACTTTAAATCAATTCAACCAAAACTTTGATGCTTCAGAATGTTCTTAATTTTTTTTAAAGCAATTAGCATTTTATAATTCATTTAACGTAGTCTCTTTAAAAAAATAAACATTTATTATGGGGTTTTATTGACAGATAAACATTGATCATTGATGTGTGAGAACAAACTTATTCTCACTAAAGCTCAAATGTGCACCAGTGACTAACAAAAATGAACCTTATTGGTCCTCACGCATCAAGTGAGCATGCTTGAGCTTCTTATTTTGAGTGCTGTAAAGTAACATTGTTCAATATTTAACATGAACGTGTCTCTTCAGAAAACTGCTAAATTCATGTAGATTTATTTGATCTCTGTATGAAGGTTTGGGAGACCAGGCTTTCAATGGAGACCGAAATCTCTCAGAATACATAAACAACGATGACAGAACTGTACTGTAGGGCACAACCTGTTGAGCACATGTCCTACTCTTAAATAGCCTGTGCATACTTTAGCATTTAATCTTTTATAAAATGAGCCATATTGAACAAACTGAGCATCATCTAGCTACAACAAACTATGTAACCTGTCAATCAAAATGTAATTTGATGCCACTGTTTAAAGACAAATAGCACATTTGCACAAGTATGCTGGTCAAAAACCAGGCCATAACTGCATTTGATTGTAGGATTTTAGGTCAGCTATAGGTAAAATATATTTCTAAGAAATTTTATTTATGATGTCTATCTGCTGATACATCAAAACATTTTAAAACTTTTATATGGTTAAATACAATCATATTATATGGTTACAAATTGCAAAATCTTTATGAGCTGGTGGAAAATACAAAAAACCTACATCTATGGTCTCAAGCTAATTTTGGACAGGTTTCAGTATGGCAGGGGTATGGCATTTCCCCTCTAATGAATAAGGAAACAATGAGACTATTTGTAATGATTAATCATACACATTAAAATAGCACTGAAGTACAAGAAACCTTAAAATAGTTTTTTTTCACCCACTGCACTGATGTTGTTCAGTGACTCAAACATGCACAACATAACAATTCTTCAATGTCAAGGAAATATGTGGTGCATTTGTGCAACAGCATTTTTCGCAATCTGAGTCATCTTCAACCACACTGCAATATGGCCCATGTGTACTACATCCAAAGGCCAATACTATGAGATGTAAATAAATACAAATACTTTTCACCATACTAAATATCATGCATAGAATACCAGTTCTTTTGTATTATCCTAGATAAATATAATTATTCAAATTTAACTGATTCAAATTTAGCTGTCGTCTAGTCGGCCATTGTCTGTTTTTCCCTTATTCGCATTACAGGAAAATTTTGAAATATACAACTTCATTTGAAAACAATTGACAAAATTTTAACATATGCAAATTGCAAATAATATCAATATAGTCTACTTTCTTTTACCAAGATATGCAAATCCAGAAAGATTTTCTTTAATTTTATTTGGAAGAATAGGTCTCATAAATTAAAAAGGGCATTCATTTCGCATTTTAATTTGAGTTTAATATAGTTCTTTATTCTCAATTATTGGTTTAATAAAATTGGTCTCCCATTTATCTCAAAATGTGCTCAGAATATAAACTCCCTGTAAAATCAGCAAATTTTCACCAGCAAGCTTTATTGGCCTGGAGACTATGTTATTCCCACTATTTTTCTGCAAATAAAACATTGTTATGGAACAATACGGACACTGCAATTAAAAATAAATCACTATTTTTCTATGTTCTTTATTTGACGATATGGGTAACTTGCTAATCAGTTTCCTATCCCTATAAAACAATGTAATACTATTGTAAAAGCTATTTTAGAAGAATTTATATATCTAACAAAGAAATCGTGTTTCATATATAAATAAAAGAATTATTAGAAGGAATATATAAGAATTGCAAAAATAAACACACTCTTTGAAATCAAATAAAACTAAATGTTTCAAGGGGGAAATCCTATCGCTCAGTGTTAATACAAGATATTGATTGGAAAAGAATCTGGCTTCTCCCATATAAATAAACTGAAGACAAATCGAAAGAAAAATATTTCTAATTTTACATAAAATTTGTCAACCCCACCCAACTGTGTGAAGCACACTTCATAAATTCAGGTGGTTTGTCAAGCCCACTCACCTGTGTGAGGCACACTCAGAATTGCATAATGTTTTGAGGTTGTTGTGTTGTGTGGTGGAGGGAGAGAAGAGGGGGTCCTGGTTTTGTACACAGGGGTTCAGCTGATCGTGGAAGAGACAGGTTTTTGGTTTCAGTTTGAATGATACTAGTAAATCAGCAGTCAGTGTGGGAATGAAAACGTTTTAGAAAGTGATTTATAGTCTCTTTGGATGCTACCGCAAGGTGGCACTCACTTACTGACCGGAGGCTCCTGGAGAGGATGTAGACCTTAAGGAGCAGGTGCAGGTAAGAGGGTTCAGGTTCAGTGGCTGTTCTGTAAGCATGCCTCAATGATTTGAACTTGATACGAGCTTCGACTGGTAACCAGGGCAGAACATAGGCTCATTGCAGACCAGACAAGCTGTAGCATTTTGCATTATCTGTAGATGTATGAGGGTGCAAGACTGGAGTCCAGCTAGAAGAGCATTGCAGTAGTCCAGCCTTGAAATGAGTTTGGACTAAAGGTTGTGCAGTGCGATCTGTTAGGAAGGGTCTTATTTTTTGATGTTGAAAAGTGCAAAACTGCATGATTGAGCTGTGTTAGCAATGTGCTCTTTGAAGGACAGCTGATCATGTGGGATCACCCCATGTTTCCTTACTGAATTACATGGAGTAGTAGATGATCCCAATTTGATTGAGAAATTGTGTTGAACGTGGAGTTGCAGGAGGTTCTGTTTTTGGCAGGTTAAGCTGTAGGTGATGGTCTTTCATCCAAGCCGAGATATCCTTCATGCATTGTGAGATCCTTTCGGCTACTGTTAGGTCATCTGGATTCAATTAAATTCAATTTTATTTATATAGCGCTTTTACAATGTAGATTGTGTCAAAGCAGCTTAACATGTTCTAGTAAAGTCCAGATTTCAAAGTTGAAGTTTAGTTTAGTTCAGTTCAGTTGAGTGTGGTTTAAATTTCACTGCTGAAAGTTCACACACAGAAGAGCAAATCCCCCGAAGCTCAGCTCCACAAGTCCCAATCCGAGCAACCCAGTGGCAACAGTGGAGAGGAAAAAAAACTTCACCAATTGACGAAGTGAAGGGAAAAAATCATTGAGAGAAACCAGGCTCTGTTGGGCACGATCATTATTCTTCTGGCCAAACTTCCTGTGTGGAGCTGCAGTCTAGGCGCCGGCTTTGGCAATCCACAGGTTTTCAGTGAGAGTAGTGCAGTCTCAGTGGAATGTCCATATTTGCAGCCTGATTAGTTTGCATCCAGCAGGTTATTGTGTGTTAAAAAAATGGTTATTGTGTGTTAAAGTGTGTTCCAGTTTTTTGGCAATAAAAGGAAAGAGAAAGACCGGTTTGTCATTTTCAATCATTGAGCTGTTGAGTGGTGGTAATGTGAGAATAGAAATCTGTTTCAAAACGTTTGTCCAAATGAATGTTGAAGTCACCTAATACTACAAGTGGGCTGTCATCCTCAGGGAACAAGGAGAGCAGCCCATTCAATTTCTCAGTAAATGTGCCCAGCTAAACAGGAGGACGATAAATGGCCAGAATGTGAAATTTTGCCAGAGACTGCATGGTATTCAAAGGTGAAGTTGTTGGTAAAGTTGGCATAGTTTGAGTGTTTCCAGTTGTTAGAAGTGAGAAAGCCAGGCCCTCCACCCTTTCCGAGCAGTTAGGGAGTGTGGGTGAATGCAATGTTTTTAAAACGAGCAGCCGGAGTGACTAAGGACAAATCCAGGTCTCAGTCAAGATTAGATTGTGAGGCAAAAACTGTAATGAAGTCTGCTTAAGGTGTATTTGAGGAAATGTGGATAGGATATAAATTGCCCATGTTGCTATGATGTAGCGTGGGCGTATAATGTCGGGAATGTACTGCAAGCACATTGTGTGAGGAGTAAATAGGGAAAAGCCTACTGTAGTGCTGTGTGGGTGTCCCTGCTCAATATTGTCTGTTGCATCACTCAGTGGGCCACAACTCTGCTAATGCCAGTTCTGAGATCAGTTTCAGTCAACTGTAGGCATTAAAGCAGTTGCAGTTTGAACTGCAATAAGTAACAGAACATTCTAGTTGTCCAAAAGAAGAAATTGAGTTTTACTGGCTCCACAAGAGTAAACTCTGACTAGTTAAATTAACAAGTTAATTCAAATGAAAATAATTTGATATTATGGTTTACTACAAAAACCATAGTAAAACCATAGTTTAACTGTGGTTACTACAAAAACCATAGTAAAACCATAGTACAACTATAGTTAATTTTGTGGTTACTATGGTTACTACAAAAACCATAGTAAAACCATAGTTTAACTGTGGTTACTATGGTTGCTACAAAAACCATAGTAAAACTATAGTTAATTTTGTGGTTACTATGGTTACTACAAAGACCATAGTAAAACTATAGTTCATTTTGTTGTTACTATGGTTTACTACAAAAAAATTGTAAAACCTTAGTTTAACTATGATTTACTACAAAAAACATAGTAAAGCTATAGTTCATTATGTGGTTACTATGGTTTACTACAAAAACCATAGTAAAACTATAGTTGATTTTGTGGTTACTATGGTTACTACAAAAACCATATATTAGATACTGGATCTCGGAGTAGAATCCAAATCTAATTGCTAAAACCTTTCGAAGGTGTGCAGGGTGGACCACCCTGCTGCATTGCACATGCCAGTCATGAACTGGCCAGAATAAAGAAGGCTTTTAAAGCCGCCATACACCTGGTAGAATAAGCCCTTATTGAGGACTGATAGAGGACTGTCCAAGGCCTCATAAGAAAGTGAGATAGTCTCTACTATCCACCGGCTAAGAGTCTGCTTAGACGTGGGTGCCTCCATGTTAGGTGGGCCATACACAATGTAACAATTGTTATATTAAATGCCATCCAGACGTATGATGTATGTATGCGTCTAATACCCACACTGAGTAAAGCAGATTTAAGCACTCTTTATCTGCGTCATAAAGGATGGAGGATTAAAGCCCTGCAGCATCGTAGATCATACCACCTCAGTGGGGACCTTAGAGACGTACCCTGTTCTGGGGTACAGTAATGCTCTCAAATTCCAAACAAGAGGGAGCTACAGACAGTACTTGTAAATCTCCTACTCTTTTGAGAAAAAAATGCCATTTAAGCATCATAAACATTTCTGACACATCCTTAATGGGTTCAAAAGGGCCTGTCGACAGACCCACGAGCACTATCGACAAATCCTAAGTAGGAACCCTACTAGTGCAATAAGGCCTCAACCTCCTAGAACCACGGAGGAATCTCCTTTACTTTAAGCACCATATTCAAAACGCTCCTGGAGAAAATTCCAGCACCAACCCTACAGGGCAGTGAACTAGATCCAGGTGGTGGTTGGTACACCACAAAGTGAAAAGTTTCTACTTGGTGGCATAAAATCTCCTCGTGGAAGGGGCTCTGGAGCTGAGTATGGTTTGACCAACCTCAGTTGGCAAACCAAGATCTATAGGGTGGGTCCCCTCAGAGGCCACACCCATAGCTTCCAGGCAAATAAGGGGCCACCAATAGTAGGTTGAGCTATTGGACCCTCTCCAGAACTCCCGGGAGCAGAGCGATCGTGGAAAAACATACAGACGAAGCCTCAGCCATGTCTGCACCATGACATCCAGCCCAAATTGTGTTGGGTGTGTCAGTAAAAAAAAAAACACAATGGGCATTGTGTTATGTTTTGACAGGCGAATAGATCGACGTCGGCTATGCCAAATGGCCACCACCACTTCAGGGTGCAGTCGCCATCCCCTTGGCGCCAACCCCTGCCTCAATAGGAGGTCTGCTCCTACATTCTTGGGCCTGAGATTTAAGCTGCCTTCGGTGAGCGCAGCTTCTTCTGAGCACACAGAAGGGTCTGCTCCTCCAATCTGCACAGAGGGCGTGAATTTAAACCCCCGGATGGTTGATATAAGAGACCACCGATGTGCTGTCGGTTGTCACTAACAAATGGTGACCTCTTACTTAAGGGAAACAAATGTTTCAGAGCCTGAAACACTGCTAACGTCTCCCAGCAATTGATATGGATATGGAGATGATGGTCCCTCCACTGCCCTGATGTGGGAAGGCACCTCAGAGTCGCTTCCCAGCCCTTGCGAGAGGCATCTGACGTCAATGCCATGCGCTGAGAGATTACTCCCAATGTAGGGCTTCGGGACAGGAACCAAGGGCTTTTACCATATCAATAAAGCTTGTAGATAATGTCACAAGGCTTTGATAGTGCGGAATAGATTTACCCACATGGATAAAATCCATGGATTTGAGCCACCACTGTAGCAATCTTATGTGTAGCAGACCCAACTATGTTGGAGGCTGCTGCTAACCTCTGAAACTGTTTGACAGTGATAGCTAGGGCCAGCCTGACACTCTTTGTGGCCACCCGGATCAACTCGATTCGGGTAGGGGAAAAGACACGCGAACATCATTGTGGAGTCCCATAATACACCTAAAAAAGTGGTCATCTGCCAACCCTTGCCTTAACAGGAACTGGCACAAGAACACTTTTTTCAGGATTAGCCGCAACCCCAACTTCTCTATGTGAGCAAGAACAACACCTCTGTTGAACTGCTAAGTCCCTCGATTGGACTAAAATTAGCCAATCGCCAAGAAAATTGAGAATACGAATCCTTTGTAGTCAAAGCAAAGCCAATGCCACGTTTACTATTGGTGAATATGTGGGGTGAGAATGCCAGACCGAATGGAAGAACCCTGTATGCCTTGTCCCTGAAGGCAAAACTCAGGAACACCCTGTGACTTTGAAGGATGGATATGTGACAAACCAGCCCTCAGACTGTATTTGTGACACGATGGTGATGATAGTCATTGTTTTGAAATTCAGCGTTTGTTCTGAGCGATTTAGCTGTCTTAATCTAATATGGGACATAACCCTCCATCCATCTTTGGAACAATGAAGTAATAATATAAAAACCCTGACTCCATGTCTGGAGGAGGAACTGTTCTACGGCCTCCTTCCTCAAAAGGAAGTCTACTTCATGTTCCATAACTAGAGCCTGCTCTGGCTTCACTAAAAATGTGAACCACATTGTTGAAGCAAGAGCGATGTGAACCAAACTGCATTCTGTACCCCCTCTTAAAGGTAAGCAGGACCCTACTGCGAAACGTTTGGCAGCCAGAAAATTCCACAGGGGTACCAGTCCCTCAATACCCTATGCTCCCCTAAGTAGCTAACTCTGGTCACTGAGGTGAACTTACGACAGGAGGCCACCGAGTTAACTGCTCTTGGACCCTCCGTAGAGGGGGCAAGTCCACTAGCGCCACCACTTTTGGGATAAAACGCTGGTGCGCAACGCCGGGGTCTCCGCACCCTGAGGCACCAGTGGTGAGAGGGTTGGCGAATGGACCCCTGTGGGGGACGAGGAGGCGCCCTTTGCTCCTCGCAGGGGCTGCCCAAAAAAAATTACTAATGCTAGGACTTCTTATGAGACAAGGGCCGTTTCACAACAGTGGTTCTTGGCCACAGTACGTGACTGTCTTTGTCCCCTGAGGGCGCTGCTTCCCACCCCACTTTTTTGGGGGGCTGACTGGATGCAATGCTCTCTTCTGCCCAGCACAATGCTGAGCTGATGAACTGGCTTGTGGCTGGGGTTGGTCCCGCCTAACCGCCCCAAAAGAACGCTTTCTTAGGAAAAGAAGCTCCCATAGGAGCTCTAAGCCAGCCATAGATAAATAAATGGCTAATCACACAGGCTGTGTAAGACCAGTTAATACTTCCTAGTGCAGGTCCTTTTTAAACAGCAGAGCCCTTACATTTATAATTATTATAATTATTATTATATAAATAATAATTATTATGTTCTATATTATAAATATAACATATATCAAATATTATATTATAATATTTTTAGGGGATTCATTTGACATTAAGGTGGAACGTATTTCTGTCACAACACAGCTCTATGCTGCCTGCTCCCTCGAAAACAGAGAGGCGGAGCTGTGGTCCCCCAGGGCAAGTGGAAAAGGCAGCCGAATGGGCTTCCAACTTGTGCTGAAAGAACGCCAATCTGGAGGACAAGGAGGAGAAGAACCCAGAGAAGAAAATAAGCCTCAGGAAACTCTCATTGCTGTGTGTTTTTTTAACAGAACCCGGCTACTTCATAGCACTCGACCAGGGCTTTTTAAATGAGCACAGCCACCCCCCTCGAGGGCTAACTGTGCATGCTCCTGGACAAAGGCACTGCGCACAAACATAAATCGTGCGTGTCCTGTTCCATTGATAAAACAAGGACACGGGGAAGCGCACGATATAGTGATGCAAAAAGAGAGCGTGTGAGTGTGTGCAAGTCAGTTTTATGTCTTATCGTTGTGCCTTATCAGATCTTGTAAGTTAAGGAAAAAGACTCATGCGTCTGAGTGAAGAGAGAAAAAGCTAAAGTTGTTTGCTTTCCTATACATTCCTATGTAATGTAGTTGTGTGAACATAAACAACATTTCTGAATGTAATATGCTCAAAGTTCAATGCAAAGGGAGACATTGGCTTTTATAGAGGTAGCTTAGCAAAGCCTACAGTGAAGTAACTTTGGGGACTACAAAAAAACACATCCAGGCTTGTGAGATCACAAGGGTTTCCAGTTACATGCATTTACCATGCTCACACACCCTGCGCAGCAAAGGGACATGGCCAGATGCGCTGTAATGTTACAGTAGAGAAAGCTAAAATGCCATCCAAATGCTGCTATTTCCACAGAGCTTCTTCTATTTCTGTATTTGGGCTTCCAAAGGACACGACACAAAGAGAGAAGTGCTTACAATTTAATTTAAATTATGTTCCTGAGAATTATAAAAAAATATAATATATAGCAAGCATTTGACAAAGGAAAGCTTCCAGAATCTCTCTCCAGGATCCCTCTCCAGTTCAGTGCTGGATTCAGCTAAAAACTTCTCAAAGGAGCAGCTCCAACAAGCAGAAGCTGTGGATTGTGAGCCACAACCTGTAACTATTTTTATTTGTTAAAATTGATCTATGACATGCACAGTGTTAACGGTATGTTGTAGCAAGGATTTTTTTTAGCTACAAATTTATATTTTTCATTCAAACCACCGTAAACAGCCACAATCTTCATCAGTGCTGAAGTGTCTCTCTATGCGGCTGCTTTACCTGCGTTCTACATCTCAGATAATGAACTCACAAAAGATGTGAACATTTCATATTACTTACACATGCTTATACTGAATATATGTGAAAGACATGTAACACGTTGAGTTAAGAAAAAAATACAGGAAAGCTCGCCTAACCGTGCTTTATTCTCCTGTCAACAGCGTCACTGTATTTTACAGAAAAATAACGTAATTCGAGCATCGAAGGAAAAGAAAAAGAAACATCTGTCCCGCCGAGGCTCAAACCAGCGACCTTCTTGCTGTGAGGCGAGAGCGCTACCCACTGCGCCACCGTGCTGCCATTAATGAATATTATTTATTATAATTATTTTAGATGATTTATTTATCATTTTGGGCCTCACAGTGGCGCAGTGGGTAGCACGTTCGCCTCACAGTAAGAAAGGCGCTGGTTCGAGCCTCGACTGGGTCAGTTGGTGTTTCTGTGTGGAGTTTGCATGTTCTCCCTGTGTTGGTGTGGGTTTCCTCCGGGTGCTCCGGTTTCCCCCACAAGTCCAAAGACATGCAGTGCAGGTGAATTGCGTAGACTACATTGTCTGTAGTGTATGAGTGTGAATGGGTGTGTATGGATGTTTCCCAGAGATGGGTTGCAGCTGGAAGGGCATCCGCTGCGTAAAACATATGCTGGATAAGTTGGCGGTTCATTCCGCTGTGGCGACCCCAGATTAATAAAGGGACTAAGCCGAAATGAAAATAAATGAATGAATATTTATCATTTTTATATCTGTAATTCATTTGACATTAGCAATTTAGTTTAATAACCAACAAGTTAAATTCTATATAAATGTACAATTTAAATTTGTATATAAACACATTCAATATATTGCTGAAATTTGAAGCTTTATTTTTTTAATCAGGAGAAAAAACATAAAAAAAAACATTACATATGAGCTTAGATTTAATTTCTCAGTTTACCTATACAATACACATTATCAATTATACAAAATTGACATCTTCATTTACAATAATAAAGCAGGTTGTTTTCTTTTAGCTCTCGTCTTTCATAAATAGCTCTTGTCATCTTTCTGCATAAATGTTTTTAAAGTCTTCGTAATTTTTCCCTGTGAATTGTGCTTGCTCTCGCAAGATGTCAATAACAGTATCTTTGTTTTAAGGCACGTGATTGGCTGTTTGCTCAGATGTCCTGCCTTCATGTGCACACGCTAACATCAAAGCCTAGTGAATAGAGAAAGTCGATGATCAGCGTCATGGTACCATGCTTTTGTTTGGTTTTGTCAACTTGAAACTAATCTTGTAATTTTAAGTTTGTTCAGCAACCATCATGATACAGACCCTTGGTGAGTTAAAAAAAAAAAGGGAGGGACATAATTAAATTTGTTAAAAAATCAATAGCACAATGTACTTGAGCAGATGGCTGCTGAAATGTATATTACAAAGGAAACAGGTCGTTTTGGATACACACCCGACTTTTTGTGATTTTTTATTTATTTATTTATTTTTGCTGCATGTCTGTCTTGAATTCAATAGAGTCATCAATCAGAGGTTTGACAAACACAATTCACAAGTTCCTCAACTCTACAAAAAAAGGAGAAAATTGGACTTTCAGCTCAGAAGATAACAGACTGTCAGTGTTCGTCCGTGTCATGTGCTATTGTTTTCGTCATGTGATCCCTTTGTTCTGTCTTTTCCCGCCATGTTCAGTGTTCATTAATCTCACCTGTGTCCATCCCTTGTGCCCTTTTAGTTTAATCATCCCTCTGTCTATTTATATCCTTCCGTGTGTATCATTCGTGGTCCGGTATTGTATTGTTCTATGTTGATGTCCTGTCTGCCCGTTTCCAGTGTCTGTCATCAGTAAGTGTTTGTATAATAAATCCGTCCTTTTGTTAATACCGTGTTCCTGTCATGTCCTGCATTGCGTGTCACAGACATTCTGAAAAAGAATGAAAAACTGGTATGAGTTTTTTAAACTGCCTATTTAGTGATTTTCAAAAACCAATTTGAGTTTTGTTTTGTTGGAATCCTGTAAACATTGACTTTCATAGCAGAATAAACTAATATTTCTGTCGTCTTATTTAAAAATTGTACTCTATTTGCAGTTGTAACGCCCGGAGGGCGGAGGATGACATCACGAGAGGGAGACGGATAAACATTACAAAAACGGGTTTATTAAACACTTACGGGAAACATACACGGGAAGACAGGACGAGACCCACACGAACCAAAATACCAGACAACACTGGACACAGACGAAAGGGTATAAATGGTAAAGGGGATGATTAGGTTAATGACACAAGAGGGATGCATATAGGTGCAACAGATGAACAATGACGGTGGCGGGAGAAAGACAAAGGAATCACATGACAAAACAAATGACACGTGGACGAACACTGACAGCAGTACATTTTTTTTTTTTTCAAGTAATTGAACTTTTGCTTGAGTAGGATTTTTTGTGAGTGATATTCTGCCATTGTAATAAAGAATCAAAATTTTAGGCCATGCATGGAAGGTAGTGATGGTGATGCTGAGGGAAGGCATGACGATATGAACGGTTTGGTTGTATAGCCTATAGAAGGCAGGCAGCAATGCAGATGGGAGAAAATAAGATGGGTGGTGCGGAGGAAGGAAGATGAAAAGTTTAAAATAATCAAGAAAGGAAAGTTTTAAGGAAGGAAAAGATATAACACTATAATTATGTGCAGCATGATAGTGAGGGTTGATTTAAGATAAAATAAGATTATGAAGGGCCATTTAGTATTTTCTGATGTCACCCATGGGGCTAAATTTGGGTTGTCAGTGAAAATCTAAAAAAGGTCTAAGTTAGTGCAAAAATAGTCTAGTTATCAAATAGACAAGAATGAACAACACGGGTCTTTCTTTTTATCTATTTGTTAATCTTTTTTTTTTTTTTTTTTGGTAACTATATTTTGATGGTCCATTTGAGTATTAGTAGACTGTCTGCTTAATATCTGCTGATACTGCTTCTTCAACAGACATTTAACTGACTATAAGAAACTTTGCAAGTACATGTCAACTTACACTAACCCTAACAGTCTACTAATAATCTATTGAGAATTAGTTGGCATGTAGATGCAATGTAACTTCAATTCAACAAACGGACCATCAAAATAAAGTGTGGCTTTTTTTTTTTTTTTTCTTTTTTTACAATGAAGCCTACTGCATTAGATATTAAGTGTATTATATTAGATTTATCTATTAGGAAAAAGCATCTCCCCAGTCTTAGTATCTCTTCAATGGTTACTCGAGCAGTACAGAGTAATTTAAAGGTTAATTTGTTTTTAAAGCAGTAAATGCTGTAGCTCAGTCTTGCTTCTGAGCTACTGGCAATCAAATCAAACTCTCAGATCCAATTAAAATATAACTTCTGACAATTCCTTGTGCATGCCTGAAGCTGAAAGGGGAGGATGCATTTTCAGTAGGTGGTCCTAGACTTTTTGGAACAGCCTACCTTTTACGATTATCAGCTGGAGTGCCTTCAAGACTCACTAAAGGGCACTCCAGCTATATATGTACACCTCACCAGCTATTCACCAGCACTACAACTCCCATCATGCTTCAATCTTCCCCAGTCAATCAGGACACTGATTACATACTAAAGCTGTTCCCCAAACCTCTAAAAATAAAAAATTTACTCCCAAACCCTTTCAAAGGTAACAAACTAATGGATGTTCATCAAATAAAAAATAAAGATAATCAAAAGATAAAACTCAGGTTATTGAACATTAGTTCACTCTCCTCTAAAACTTTTTTGCTAATGATTTGAGAACCATCTAAAGCTAGATGCACTCTGTTTAACAGAAATCTGGCTAAAACCAGATGATTACATGACCTTACACGAGTCTTCACCTGAAGGATATCGTTAGAAACACAAGTCTCATCTTAAAGGGAAAGGTGGAGGTGTTGGCATAATAGTAATATTTTAGTGTCACTCAGTGATCTAGCTTCAAATACAAATCCTTTGATGCAATAAGGTTGTATATTTCAGTGTATAATGTAAACAATAAATTTTAATCCTAATTTATATTGGCAACTGTATATAGGCTTCCATGGCACAGGGCTTTACAAAGGAATTTGCTGATTTATTATCTTAAATAGTTTTGACCACAGCTTAAGAAAAAGATGCATTAAGTCTTGCCTTACTAGACATACTAGACTCTATTAGAGTGAAACAACATGTCTCACTTACTCATCGGCAAAATCATACCTTAGGCTGCTGGAATCAGCTTCCAGAAATGATCAGATGTGCTCCAACGTTAGGTACATTCAAATCCAGACTTAAAACATATCTGTTTAGCTGTGCCTTTACTGAATGAGCACTGTGCTACGTCCGACAGATCACACTATTGTCTTTCTTTTCTTTTTCATTCTTTTATAACCTGTTTTAACACATTTTAATCTGTTTTTATCTGTTTTCATATTATTATTATTATTTTATTTTTATTTTATTTTTTTTATACTTGTCTCTTTTATTCCTGTTTATGTAAAGCACTTTGAATTACCACTGTGTATGAAATGTGCTATATAAATAAACTTGCCTTGCCTTGCCTTGCCTAGACCTAATTATTACATAGTATCAATATTGATAATGTTGAAGTTGTGCAGCAGTGATGACATTTCAGATCACTATTTAACCTCTTGCATGTTGTGCATTGATAGGTTTACAAAATCAGCTTTATAAATATGATAGAACAATCTCCTCTAGCACTGAAGATTACTTTGTCAGTAACCTACCTGATCTTTCTAATTTCTATAGCATTCCAGACAGTCTAGAAGAGCTTGACGCTGCAGCAGAAACAATTCCACCTAAAACAGAAAATCTTATTCATGCTCTCATGACCACTTGGTTAGACTACTGTAAGGCTTTACTTGGTGGTTACCCTGTTGGCCTAATTAACAAACTTCAGCTGGTTCAAAATGCAGCTCCTTGAGTGCTTTCTAGAACTAAGAAATATTATCATATTACTCCAGTTCTTTCATCATAGCATTGTCTGGTATAAATTAAAAAATTTTATTGACTACCTACAAAACCCAAAATGACTTAGCTCCCCAAATTTGAGGGAGTTCCTGGTGTATTACAGCCCCTCACATCCACTAAGCTTAAATAATTCTGGACAATTGATTATTCCTAGAATATCAAAATCGACTGTAGGCAGTAGATCCTTGTCATATCTGGCACCTAAACTCTGGAACAGCCTTCCAAGCACAGTTCGGGAGGCAGACATACTGTCAGATTAAAACTAGACTAAAGACACATCTTTTTGCATTAGCATACACAAAAAAACATAAACGCATAGCTTTTGAAATCCAAATCCTTGGATTGTTAGGGCAACCGGGCAAGTTAAAGTCTTGCCTAAGTTTGTTAAGTTTCCTCTCTTTTATCTTATCATTGATTTTGTAGCACGTTGGTGTACTTTATAAATCAATTCAGAGACTCGATTTGACACTTAAATACAGTGCATCTGGAAAGTATTCATAGCGCTTCACTTTTTCCACATATTTTTATGTTACAGCCTTATTTTAAAATGGATTAAATTAATTTATTTTCTCAAACTTCTACATACAATACCCCATAATCATAATGTGAAAAGAGATTATTTGAATTTGTTGCAAATTTATTAAAAATAAAAAACCTGAAAAATCACATGTACATAAGTATTTACAGCCACTCAATACTTTGTTGATGCACCTTTGGCAGCAATTACAGCCTCAAGTCTTTTTGAATAGGATGCCACAAGCTTGGCACACCTGTCTTTTTTGCCCATTCCTCTTTGCAGTACCTCTCAAGCTCATGTACATAAGTATTCACAACCTTTGCCATGAAGCTCTAAATTGAGCTCAGGTACATTTTGTTTCCACTGATCATTCTTGAGATGTTTCAGCAGCTTAATTGGAGTTGATTTTACATGATTTGATTGGACATGATTTGAAAAGGCATACACCGGTCTATATAAGGTCCCAGGGTTTACAGTGCGCGTCAAAGCGCAAACCAAGCATGAAGACAAAGGAATTGTCTGTAGACCTCAGAGACAGGATTGTCTCGAGGCACAAGGCTGGGGAAGGTTACAGAATTTTTTTTGCTGCTCTTAAAGTTCCAGTGAGCACAGTGGCCTCCATCATCCGTAAGTGGAGAATGTTTGGAACCACCAGGACTCTTCCTAGAGCTGGCCGGCCATCTAAGCTGAGTGATCAGGGGAAAAGGGCCTTAGTCAGGGAGGTGATCAATAACCCAATGGTCACTCTGTCTGAGCTCCAGCATTCTTCTGTGGGGAGAGGAGAAACTTAGAGGAGGACAACCATCTGTGCAGCAATCCACCAATCAGGCCTGTATGGTAGAGTGGCCAGACGGAGCCCACTCCTTAGTAAAGGGCACATAGCATCCCACCTAGAATTTGCCAAAAGGCATCTGAAGAACTCTCAGACCATAAGAAACAAAATTCTCTTGTCTGAATAGAGTGAATTCAAGGCGTTACATTTGGGAAAACCAGGCACCGCTCATCACCAGGCTAAACTGTAAATAGCCCTCAGTTATTTAAATTAGGTTTCAGTATTAACCATTTATCCTGATTTTATTTACTTCTCTATTCCTTTAAAGATAGTTGTGTTTTTGTTATGTATTTGAACTCCACTTTTCACTTTAAGTTATTTAGCCTATATAGACCCTTATTGCACGAGATTAGGGGAAGCATGGAGAAACGAGAGAGAGAGCAATCGCTTAGACGGAGAAGCTTACAGAGCTAAAGCTAAATTTAAGGACTCATTTAAGAGTATTTATGCTTATTTAAGTTGTTTTTGTTGAGTTTTGTCTTCATTGTTTGAACACCTGGTTGGAAAGGAGGACAAGGTAGATGAGGACATTTATACATTCATTCATTCATTCATTTTCATTTCGGCTTAGTCCCTTTATTAATCTGGGGTCGCCACAGCGGAATGAACCGCCAACTTATCCAGCATATGTTTTACGCAGCGGATGCCCTTCCAGCTGCAACCCATCTCCGGGAAACATCCATACACACCCATTCACACTCATACACTATGGACAATTTAGCTTACCCAATTCACCTGTGCCGAATGTCTGAGGACTTGTGGGGGAAACCGGAGCACCTGGAGGAAACCCACGCCAACACAGGGAGAACATGCAAACTCCACACAGAAACGTCAACTGACCCAGCCGAGGCTCGAACCAGCGACCTTCTTGCTGTGAGGCGAACGTGCTACCCACTGCGCCACTGTGAGGCCCGACATTTATACACATATTGTATAATTTAATTAGCTATTTTTGTCATATATTTTGTCACATATTTGCAGTAACTTTACAATGTTGTCGCTAAGTTTATTGTTCTGTCTTATTATGTAATTTTTATTCATTACATCTTTTCTATTTGTGTTTATTCATCTGTTCTTAGCTCTTACGGTGTTGTGCGGTTTGTTAGGACGGTAATTGGAAACAATAAAGGCACAAAGAAAGACAGTGCAACATCAGTGAATGAGTTAACTCTTTTATTTCTTCAACCAGGCTGTTAAAGAAATACCATCCCTACAGTGAAGCATGGTGGTGGCAGCATCATGCTGTGGGGATGTTTTTCAGCACCAGGAACTGTAAGATTAGTCAGGATAGAGGGAAAGATGAATGCAGCAATGTACAGAGACATCCTGAATGAAAACCTGCTTCAGAGTGCTCTTGACCTCAGACGGGGGCAATGGTTGATCTTTCAGCAGGACAATGACCCAAAGCACACCGCCAAAATATCAATGGCGTGGCTTCACAAGAACTCTGTGAATGTCCTTGAGTGGCCTAGCAGAACCCAGACCTAAATCCTATTGAACATCTCTGGAGAGATCTGAAAATGGTTGTACAACGTCGCTTCCCATCCAACCTGATAGAGCTTGAGAGGTACTGCAAAGAGGAATGAGCAAAAATTCCCCAAGACAGGTGTGCCAAGCTTGTGGCATCATATTCGAAAAGACTTGAGGCTGTAATTGCTGCCAAAGGTGCATCAACAAAGTATTGAGCAAAGGCTGTGAATACTTATATACATGTGATTTTTCAGTTTTTTTTTTGCAACAATTTCAAATAATCTTTTTTCAGTTTGTCATTATGGGGTATTGTGTGTAGAATTTTAAGAAAATAAATTAATTTAATTCATTTTGGAACAAGGCTGTAACATAAAAAATCTGGAAAAAGTAAAGCGATATGAATACTTGCCTGATGCACTGTAGTCTATTAGATGTCTTTTAAACACAAAATTGCTCTGAGAGTGCTTTTTTTCTGCCCAGAGATTTACACTCTCTTTGTGCAAGAACATATTGGAATTCATTTATAGCCACTGAAATAAGTTTATAAATGATGTATTATAAATGTGAGTTTTTATGTGTTGGTGTTGTTGCTGTATGCATGCTGCTGTCTAAAGAATTGTCTTTATTATTGCCTAATATTGTTAATCAAGTTTGAGGGAAGTCAATAGTTTAATCAAATGTAATGATAAGAAGCAGAAGGAAAGGTGAGGAGGATAAATAAAATGTATGCATGAGTTGGAGGGGGAGAGTTATTAAAGTAAACCCGAAGTTGCAGATACTTTTATTTCAGTAGGCTGATGTACTTCCTACTGAAACAGAATATTAAGTAGGGGTTGGAGCTTTGTTTTTGCACATCATTCCCTTGTAGCAAACTGATGGTAAGTGGTTAAGAATATTGTATCTAAAGCAATCTAACAGATGTGATAACAGGTGATCAGAGAAGGATCACCACTCCAAACGCAGATGCAAATGGCAATAGTGTATGGATGCAGCCTTGATGATGGAAGCTGAGACTGCATATCTCAGTGATGCAATTTCAGACATAATGTACTCAATGTAGCTAGTGATGTCACTGTGAGTAGTGGTGGGGTTAGGCAAGCGCATTAAAAAGCATTGGATGCCAGCCCCCTCTTGCAAATGGTCAGACTTTAATTGAAGATTACCAAACCAAATTTTTTTTTCAGTGTATTAACTTGCACATATTAATAGTTCACCTAAAGAATCCCCTAAAACTGACAGAATTGAATTTGCAATGTTACAAGTTCCAAAATATAGACATATTGCGGCTGGAGGTAAAGGAAACAAAAGTGCATGAGTATGAGAATTGTAAGGATGGGGCAGAAAATAAATGTGCGCATATGGAGGATGAAAAGTGTGAAATACAGCAAATAAGAGTTGATAAGAACATATCTTAAGCAGCGGCAGTAAACGTATCTCAGAATAAAATGGAACATTCAAATGAACAGGTAATGACAAGAAGATGGGGATGTTGTGTATTTCATGCCTGAGGTAATCAAATGCACGTTTCAAGCAAAGGGGAGGCCTGGGAAGTGTAGTGTGATGGAAAATTACAATATTTATTAACCTGAAAATATCTGTTAGGTTAACATATATTTTTTAAAATGTTTTCTTTATCAGTAAGCTGCAGCTCTCTAGCAAGACTTAGACAGGATGTATTTTTTTTTTGGCAAGTTGAGTTTCCTGTTCCTTTCATAAAAGTGTTAAACCATGTTTCTTTTTGATGCCACTGTGGCTTGGCTTATAGCCATTGGTTGAAGATGTTTTCATAGCTTGACTAAACTGTATAAATAAGCAGAACTTTGAATAAAAGATGGGACAATTGGTGAGATTCATTCTGTGTGATCTTCCCTCTTTGTCTAAACGAGCTCTTGATCTAAAACTTCAGACTAATTTCCACGACATTGTTATGCTGAACTTGTTATAATTAATTATGCATATTTGGATCAGTTATATTTAATGACTTGATTTAATGGAATTATGTTTACAATTCAAACTAGCTCAAACTGCCGAACATTCAGTATTAATTGTAATAATTTCTAGACTGTTATTCTTATTGGCCCCATAAAAATAACTATACTTAATTACATGCTTAAGCTTAGAACATGGCAAACATCTGAATCGTTAAAGTGACTTATGCAAGCAGTTATTATCACAGACTGAACACTCGTGAAATCTGCACAAACATTTTATTAAGTTAAGACAAATAATGACTAAACAAACACACATAATCAAACAAGCATTCAAAACGGTTGGTAAAAAGAAGCAGGGGAATGAATGAACAAGCAGTTTAAGTTTGTGAAAAACAATCACGCCTTTTTCAAAAAGGGTACAAGCTTAATCTAAACCTCTGTTTAGTTCCAATGCACAATACTTGCATATGTCTCAGCCATTCTGTGAGTGTTCAGTGCAGTCTCAGAGGTCTTGATGGTTCATTAGATAGTAGTGAAGCTCTTCTTGCATGAGTAAACAATGACTTCAGCTATGGTATTCTGACTTGATGGATGAAGTGTTGAGGCCTGGCTGGAGCAAACAGTATTTGCATGGTCACAGGCTAGCTCACGCAATTATTTTTTCCTGTGCTGTTCTTGTCTATCTTCCAAGTCTCAGCTGTCTGTTTAAAACAGAGTAGCCTTTAAAGGTGCTGTATGTAAATTTTTTTACTCTTCTAAAAAAAAACAAAGCATGTTTCTTAAATATCTGCAATCATACTAAGTGAACATACTTGTTTATCTGACAAACAATGCTAAAGTTAGTTATTCACTTTTGAAAATGTACATTCTGTGTGTTTTGGTCTGTGTAATTCTGCCAGTTTAGTGGAAAACAACATATTTCATTTCAGTCATGAAGGCTGCCTCCATGTATGTGAGCACAGCTGCAAATGTGACCTCCAGAGGATAGTAGCAGCCTCCAAAATGATTCTCACATTATAAACATCTACATGAGGCAGTTTTTAATTTGCAAACAATAAAAATATTACAAATGTAAACATTAGCTGAGCAGCTTACAGTGTAATGCTAGGTTCACACCAACAGTGGAGCACCAAGTCACTTGCTCTACTCACAGGATGTTTTTCACCTCAAGTGAATTAAATTTTTTATTTATTGATGAATATTGAAGAGTTTAAAGGATTTCTGAGGGATAGGAAAAGAGTGGAACAGTGGCCTTTAAAATTGGGATTTACATTTTCTGTTGAAAATACAAAAACAGTTCAAACTGTATTTATATAGGAAAGAGCTTTAAGGAATCCATCATATTTTAGTTTCCGATAAAATTTAAAATAAGTAAATAAAAAGAATAAACAAGTGTAAAAAGACTTTAAATATGAGATGTTTAGTAGGATCAGAGCAGACAGGTCTAGTTTCAAAGCTATACTGTATATAAAAAATGCTGGGTTCCACACAATTCCTTCATGTTGTCTCAACACAAATCGATATAAGTTAACTTAATCATTTTTTACAAATTTAAGTAGATTGAAAATAAAACAATTAAACTGTCCCCAAAAAACATAAGAATTGTGTTTCAAATTGTGTGGTATGGATTATGGATGTGTGGTATTGTATGAAATATTACAAAAAGTATTCATTATTCACCAAATGCATTTGTCTGATAAGGTTTGTGAGGGCCTCTGCACATGGAATTTGAATGGATGGGATAAATAAATAAATAAATAAATAAATAAATAAATAAATAAATAAATGCCAATAAATTCAATGACCACAGAAGAAGCCATTTACATCAAAGTCATAATAAAAAAGCCTTTGTAGAAAACATTTTGCAGGACAGCACCTGTGTATAATTTTATAAGACTCTTTTTTATAAGACTCTTTTTTACTTTGCACTGAAATAGAGAATGAGCACTTCTTTTATTTGACTTTGTGGTAAAGGATAATTGATCAACAACTGTTTCAAACACATAAAGGTGTGATACACACTGAGAAAACCCTCCATAAACAAAAGAAAAATCCCTCATATACATTTTTTTTACACAACAATCAAAATAAATGAATTTATTTTTGTACAACAAATTTTGCAAATTCCAAATTAGGTCTATGCATGGAAAAATGTTTGTAAATTAAAAACCAATGTTAAAGACATTGTTTGTGAAATTAAAGCAAAAAAATAAAATAAGATAAAAATAAATTAACTCCCCCAACTTGAAAGTTGGTCATTTAAGAAAGAGGCAGGATTTTTAAGGTGTTGTTTAATTCAATTAGGCTAATTTTGTATGTAGATATAATTAAGAGTGAGTAGCAAAGCTGATGAAATTAAGATCGCCTTTATAATAATAACAAAAACAGACATACTGATGTAGGCTGGGCAGTGTGGTGGCACAGTGGGTAGTGATGTTGCCTCACAGCAAGAAGGTCGCTGGTTCGAACCTCGGGTGGGTCAGTTGGGAATTCTGTGTGGAGTTTGCATGTTCTCCCCGTGTACTTGTGGGTTTCCTCCGGGTGCTCCGGTTTCCCTCACAAGTCCAAAGACGTGGTATAGTTGAATTGGGTAGGCTAAATTGTCTGTAGTGTATGTGTGTAAATGAGTATGGATGTTTTCCAGTGATGGGCTGCAGCTGGAAGGGCACCTGCTGGGTAAAACATATGCTGGATAAGTTGACGGTTCATTCTGCTGTGGGGACCCCTTTTTAATAAAGCGACTAAGCCAAAAAGAAAATGAATGAATGATGTAGGCTGATGTTACTTATTTTATCCATAATAAATTAAATAAAGCCTGATCAACTCTTTAGCAGAATAACCTTGCTTGATGTCAAAAATCTCCCCTTGAGAGATATATGAAATATGTGTGTGTTTTAGACTATCTGCACATCTATTCTTCAGCTGCCTTGATACGACTATATCCAAATTAGTGACTTTCTTTTATACCATCTATACTTGTAAGATTAAATTTTTTCTTTATTAGAAATACAAAATCTAAATACAACAAAATGACACTCAACCTTACAAAGTATGTATCAGATGTGGAAGGCTCAACACAAGTGTGCCATATTAAGTCCAGGAAAAGTTATTAATAATAAAAATAAATATGGCGCTGTGGTGACCTCTAAAATAGAGACTAAGCCGAAGGAAAATGAATGAATCAATGAAAAATAAATACAAAGAGTGTAACGTTACAAACATCATCCCTAAATCAATTATTAAAAAAAAAAAAAATATATATATTTTTTTTATATATATATATATACAAATAGCTCCGGTTTCCCCCACAATTCCAAAGACATGCGGTATAGGTGAATTGGGAAAGCTAAATTGTCCGTAGTGTATGTGTGTGAATGAGTGTGTATGGATGTTTCCCAGTGATGGGTTGCAGCTGGAAGGGTATCCGCTGCGTAAAACATATGCTGGATAAGTTGTCGGTTCATTCTGCTGTGGTGACCCCAGAATAATAAAGGGACTAAGCCGAAAAGAAAATGAATGAATGAATGAATAATACAAATAAATAAAAAAATTTTAAGGCATTTTTAGTTTTCATTTTAGCCAGGGCATCCGAAAAGGTTTTTAGTTCTTTTATAAAGACAATGAGTAGTGGAGGGGTTTTGAAATATCTGCATTTATGAATAAAATATTTGGCTAAAACAATGATATTATTTAGTAAATCGTGCAAAACAGACCAATCCTAAGTAATTCCATATAGTAGCCTACATCTTGTAATTTGAAAGTCAAACCTTCAGCAACCGCCTTCTTTATTATTAAGCAGTCTTGCACTGCTTTCTAAAACGAATGAGTAAAACTGAAAGTAAGAAATATGTATTCTGTGCCTTCAATTAAGTGTTTGAATAAATGACATGACGTGAATGCGTTTGGCTATGCGTTGTGACGTCATATGTTCGCGACGTCTCCATTGTAGCATGTTACGCTAACCAAGAGTGCAAAACTTGTAGAGGATTTATTTTCGTAAAAGGTGTGTATCTGATGTCAAATATTTAGCTATTAAAGTGTATGCGCGGTTACAAGATGAGACAGCAACTATTTATTTATTAACAGCAATACATATTGCTAGTGGTCTACGTTAGATGTAAATGCTAAATGTAGCCTATGCATATTACTTATTATAAGGACTATCGTTTATCATATATATACATAGGTTTAAGCTATAACTTAATTTAGATTGTGATTTCTTTGTTGTACATACGTCAAATCGGTCGTTCTAACATTTTCTATTCAACCTTGCATTACATAGCAAAGTGATGTTTGGATCACGTTTATGGTGCATGTATTGTTATGATTTATGTTTGTGTATTTCAGTGTTTTTTAGTGAAACGGAGCAGAAATGTCTTTATATGATGATTTGGGGGTCGCGACGAGCGACACTAAAACAGAAGGATGGTCCAAAAACTTCAAACTGCTCCAGTCTCAACTGAAAGTGAAGAAAGCTGCACTGACACAAGCAAAGGTTGGTCAGTGTTTAATTCACGATAAAACAGTTTTATTAATAATTATATTTATAACTGAAAACAGTAGGTATCAGTGTTAACTACATTAAATCTGAATATATCGGGGAATTTGAAATTATTTCGTTATTTATTTTTAGTCTGTGTCAGTGATTTTGCTTACAGTTGTGTACGTAATTGTAAATCTCTGTGTATCTTAATGGACATGTTTGTCTTTCATTTAATTTTACGGTTATCATTTTCTCTTTGCCGAATCAAACCACATTAAATTGGGCAAAAGCTGTATTTTTACAGTTTAAAGTTTAATATTTCACCTAAATTTCCCTTCATAAATCTATTGTAAAATTGGTCAAATAAAACAGGACAAAATAAATCACAAAAATGTCCCCATTGAAACCCATTAAAACTTTAGAATTGTATCCTTTTGACAATTAAGCAAAATGTCCTTCATTTTTTTCCATTATTTTTTTTAACTTAATTTTTTTAAATATTTATTTAAATGTATTTAAAAATAATTTGTTATTTAAATTAAATGTTTTAAAAAAATGTAATTATAAAGTATTTGGACATATTTTGGCATATTTTTTTCACCTTTGGCCCATGAAGCTTTGTTTCCTTCCTTGCCTTTCTTCCTTTCTTTCTTTCTTTCTTTCTTGAGGTTTCTTGGGTAAATGAAATTACAATTATCTAATTATAATTATGTTGGTGATGTTTTTGTTTTTTTTGCCTTATATGAACCATTGCGCGTGCACAAAAAATATTTTTAAAAGGAGTTTTTGGTAGTTATCACCACTTTCATGTAAGGAAAAGTGTGATACAGTTAACATTTTATTTGACAGATAATTTTGTCATCTAGTGACCCATGTTTTCCTTTTTTTATTGCTGAACAAGGATTAATTAAGACAAGTAAAGTCAATTGGTGTAATAACCGAGAAGTGTGATTGACCAATCGCTTGTTTTGCAGACCCAGAGAACGAGACAGTCCAATGTTCTTGCTCCAGTTATTGATCTGAAGAGGGGAAGTGGAGGGGATGACAGACAGATCTCAGATACTCCTCCGCACATTGCTGCAGGGATGAAGGTAAACCGTGTCTAGATCACAGTGTGTTTACTGACACCTGGGGCTGCACAATTTGGGGAAAATAGAGTATATAAAAATAGAGTAAAAGAAGTAGTAAGATTGCTACTAAATAAAATTATTGAACAAAATTCAAATTTTTCTATGGGAAAGTATTTAAGTAAAATGTTATAATGATGACTGTGATCAATGCATTGCATAGTGCACTTTAATTTAATCATTTTTACAGTAAGATTAAATGTTAATTTCCACAACAACAATGCACTAAACTAGGGCTGCGCGATATTCTAAATCTATTATTGCGTTATTTATTTATTCTGCAATTTATATATTGCGATATGAATGCAATTTTACTAGATGAGTTGAATAACTATTTTGGAAAGAATTTACAATTTTAGATTGATTCTGTAGGGGAGTTCATAAAATATAATGAACAACATACAAGCATAGATAAATTAAATAAAAAATATACAAATTAAATAAACAGCATTTTATTGTTTTCCGAGGACTGTATTCAGGTATACAGTCATTGAATAATCAAATCTAAAATAATACTGCATAGTCTTCATTTTATAAACAATTCAATAAAATTAATTGTTATTAATTTGTCATATTTACAAACGGTACAATTTCTTACGCCTGATTGCTTTTAAAACCCTTACACAGTCACAGGCCTCAAAAAAAAAAAATATCGCGAAATGATAAATTATAATCCAGACTCAACATTGCGATGTGACTATTGTGAATGATCACATTACGATATTGATGCTGAAACAATGTATTGTGCAGCCCTACACTAAACACTAAGAAGTCTGCCATTGGAGTTGTTTTATTGATAACATTTTCTAAATTATACCCGTTCACACTGATTGTCTAAAATGACATAAATCTGTATTACGCACGGTAGCCCAACAATTGACACTTTTACTAGTGTCACATACACTTTACCCAGTCATTGTTGTTTTGATTGTCAAATATTTGTCTCTATATACATGTAATGCACGCACACACACACACACACACACACACACACAAAATATTTTTTTTTATATTTTATATGAATACAAAAATCATACATTTTAAAAATAGTGCATTTTCATTCACTGAGGACAACAATGTCTCACAGAAGAATGGATGCCCCCACCTGAAATATGGCACATGTATACTAAAATCATACCCCAAAAAAACAGAAATGTTCATTTATTTGAAATGCTCTGTTTGTTTGCAACTGTACACTAATTTGAGGCACTGGTTTTATTTTTTTACTTTGTTTGTCTGTTTTAGGATTCATCATCAGGAGGGTTTTCATCAGGAGATGTGCTGATTCCCTTGGCTGATGAATATGATCCCATGTTTCCCAATGACTATGAGAAAGTGCTGAAGAGACACAGAGAGGAACGACAAAAACAGAGAGAACAAGAGCGACAGAAGGAGATTGAGGAAAGAGAGAAGTAAATATCCACAAACTTAACATGCACTTCAAGAACGTATGATGCCTATATTTTTTTGCACAGTAGCACAGTTACCAACCAAAGATGCGAATTAGACTTTTTTTGTGCAAAACTGTAATATTGCATAAAACATTTGTGATTTAAAGAACTGTTTCCACCCAATGAGTCAGAGAACAAAGTCATCACTTTCTGATAAACGAATATCAAAAAGAAGAATGGAATTTGATGTGAAAGGAGAAGCCACCGTGCACCCATTTTTGTTATCACTTGATCTGTTAAAAGAAAGTCACAGGCCTTTTTGATGCACATGCTGGAATTTATTTCATAAATGGGTTTCCCTTGTAGTTTATGCACATTTTTTTAGCCGTTAAAAAAAGTTTATCCTACTCAGTTTTTGTTTAATTTGCATTTTCAAAATTTCTTGCTGTTTCCATTAAGCATTTTTAGTGTGATATTCCAAAATGGACATACAAAAGATGGATGGAAACATAACTACTGATAATTTAATAGCTACTGATGATTTAATTTACTTATTCACAGTCAGGAATGCCTTTTATTACCTGGTGTTTGCCAGTCTTGCACAGACCTGCAGCCACTAGTTTAATGTAGTCATATGATTGTTATCGAGCTGTGTAGAATAGGTTGACATGAAAATGTACTGGATCTACTTTGTTTTAGTTTTAATGATTTTGCCTCTGTTAATCAGGAAACGTAAGGAAAGGCATGAAGGAGGAGGAGGTGGAGGAGGAGCAGGTGGAGGTGGAGCTCCAAGTGGGTTCTCGCGCTTCCCAACAGAAGGCGAATCAGACGAGGAGGAGGACTATGAGAAAGAAAAGAGGAAGAGGAGTGAGTGCTGCTTTTCTTTGTTGCTCTTCAGTCTCACTTTTAAAGGGGTCATAAACTGAGAAATCAAAACTAGGACCCAGCTGAAGAGGCAGTCTCAGTCTGCTTCCAAACAAACTCTGGTATGGATTAGTTCACCTATATGCCCAATGTATTGCCCATAGTGTTGTCACGATACTGGAATTTGATTCCAATCAGTATTGAAGTTTTAAAAACGTCCATTTCTAGCTAAGATTTAAGCGCTGTTGAGTGCGTTCTTAAACAGCGGTGATTTGCTGTTGTATTCATATGGTCAACAGAAATGACTGTGATTGGCCGTGAAGGTCATCAGTTCACCGAACTCACCGCTGTTTACTGAGTGTAACCACAGATACAGGGACACTGGATCGTTTTAAAGCTGTGAAGATCAGTTGATTCATTGATTCAATCACAGTTATTTCTGTTGAGCAGTGCTCAAATGTTAGCAGTATCAATTTCCATTATTGTGACAAGACTAATTGCCAGTAGTAAACACACACCCTCATCTGATGTGGATGACATAGGTGAACATTTTAATCATTTAAATTTATTTATTTTGTTTATACAGAATTATTTATTTTTTTTGGGTGAACTAATCCTTTAAGGTGGAAATAGCCATAAGTTGCTGATGTGGCAATAAATAAATAATAAATAAATAAATAAATAAATCCTTTAAGGTGTAAATGGGATCCGACACATTTGCGAGTTTTCAGGATCCCATAGTTTGAATTGCGCACATGGTGGTGTCTGCCATTGCTAAGCAACCATCAGCCACACTCTTCAGTGAACTTAATTTACTGTTAAAAAGTAAGCTAGAGCGCCATCTTGCTGTTAAAAACTAGCCTAGAGCACCATTATCTTCTAGCCTAGAGAGCCATCTGCTCTTAAAATCCAGCCTAGAGTGTCATCTACTGTTAAAAACTATCCTAGAGTGTCATTTGCTTCTAGCCTACAGTGCCATCTGATGTTAAAAACGATTTATTTTTCACAATAGCTCTGCAATCAGAGAACAGTTCATGACCCCTGTAGTTTAAATAAGTTTTGTCGTGTATTTAAACTATACCATTCAAAATTTTAATAGCAGATCCTAATACCGAAGCCATTGTTGTAGTTATAATCTTTCGATCCTTTGACATACAGCTGCAGGTGGAGCTGCCATCGCCCCTCCAACATCACTGGTGGAGCGAGATTGTGAGTAAATACCATACGCTTTCAAGAACCTGCATTTTCCTGTGCTACCAAATCAATAGATGATGTTTGTTTATAACAGTTTAATTCACATAGCTCTTTTGATGCACATAGCTGTAGTTGTTGAATGTATAATAAAGTAACTGAACTGTGTTTGCTTTCATTGCAGCATCATTTTCGTATGATGAAGATGGTCGACAGAGGACTAAAGCTGCAATCCCTCCTCCTGTGTTTGAGGACGCTGATAGACCACGATCTCCTCCTGGACCAGCCAATTCATTCCTGGCCAACATGGGGTATGATCTCTTCCAAATGACAGGCTTGACCTCAGAGGAATAGACTTTTGTTTACAGATGATTATTTCTTTTGGCCATTGAGTGGGTGATTGATAATTCATAAATTTTAAGTACTTTGGCTAAATCTTCAACAATGGAAGTTTTATTTATTTATTTATATAGATTTCTGAAACTTATTTTAAGCATTTAGATTTAGCATGAAAATGTTGTATTTAACCAAATATTTTAAATTTAGGTAAGTACTAAATTTTTTCACAAAGTAAATGGTGTCAGTTAAGTTTACTTTAGTTAACCTCATTAGTTAACATAAACTAAAAATTTAATATGATTGTACAGCATTTATTTGTAATTTACTAATACAATATTAAAATTCAAAGTTTTATTTAAGTTTAGTAAAATGAAACAGTTCGTGCAGTGCATTAACTAATGTTAAATCAAACTATCGAATGTTTTTAATTTCTTATTTTCACTTTTTTTTTTTTTAAATAGTGTACACTGTTAATCCTTTACCCACTACTGTGGATGCAGATTATTTTGGAAAACAGAAAAAAAAGATGTCGAATGCATTAAAAATACTAGTCACATTTTTTTAATGAATAATTGTATTGAAAACGTTAATTATTAAATATCCGTTTCCATTAATTACTTTAATAGAATTTAATATGAATAAAGATTTAAACAGTTAGGTTTAGATTTAAGTAGGTTATTTTCATTAAAAAAAACATTCTAATAATATTTATACGGATTTGTAGTTATTAAAGATGAGAATTTGAGTGCTCGCAGTGCCTGATGTTACCAGTGAAGTGTGTTATACACTTTAACATGTCCAGTGTTTGTCAATGTGCATTTTTCAGTGGAACAGTGGCTCATAAAATCATGCAGAAATATGGTTTTCGGGAAGGACAGGGCCTGGGGAAACACGAGCAAGGCTTGAGCACAGCTCTTTCAGTGGAGAAAACCAGCAAACGTGGAGGGAAGATTATTATTGGAGACTCAACGGAAAAAAGTGAGATCACACACACACACACACACACACACACACACACACACACACCTACACCACACACACACACCTACACCACACACACACACCTACGCCACACACACACACACACACCTACACACACACACACACACACACACACACACACACACACACACACACACATCCAAAATAAACATTCTTCCTGTTACTTGTTGTTTGATTTGACAAGCTTATATTTATTGGACATTTTTTTTATAAGTAACTTGAAAACTATCAGTATTTCTTTTTGTTTGTTTGTTTATTTATGTTTATTTTTTATTGAGCAAAACCAAAACTTGGACTAATTGACTATATATGAACTATATACACGTATACAAGACAAAAAACACAATTTGCACATATTTAAATGTATGTATATAGTATATGAGGTAGGTACATAGATAAGTCAAGAAATAATAATAGTAATAATGTTGATTATTAAATTAGTGGGTGTGAGAGAGTAGCAGTAATGGATGTATTAGTAATAATAATAGGAATAACTCTAAGCATAACTACATGTGAAAGTGCATTATTTAGCTTAATCTCATTTTTGTGTTTCAGCACCAGGATCCAGTCAGAATGTTGCTGACCCACATGGGTCTAATTCAGGTTTGAATTCTGTTTATTTCTCTTTTTCCATACCTCATTTCATTTATTAAAAAGATTTTTTGTTGACATCACCCACTTCAAGACTGACACTCCATCATTTGAAAACAGAAACTACATACATTTTTGTTCCTCATGCCTGTTATGTAAGGGGAAGCAGATGTTGTAATAAATTATTATTATTATGAGATGTTCTTATGTATTGGCTTCTCTTATTCAGTCATTGGATTTTAACCAAACAGCCACAAAGGCACAGTAAAATTGTCAAAAGTAGGAGTAAAGATTTTTATAGCTATAAAATATTCCCATTAGCTAGAAAAAAAATAGTAGAATTAATTATAAATTGAATATTAAGCATCAAATCAGCCTATAAAAATTATTTTTCGAAGGTGTAAAGACTGATCAAATATGGTAAAGTAGAAAGGTTAATATTAATATATTGTAATATTATATAACGTTGCATACAATATTTCTGCTTTTAACAAAATTTCTGATTGTAACAAAAACTTTCAGAAACCTGTGAATGGTTGAGTATATATTTACCAATGCTTTTACTGCATATGAACTGCCACACAGAGACCTCCATTAACATTAAGTTTTGTATTAAGTCATTGAACAGGGTTATTTTAAAACAATCTTGTTCACTACACATTGCTTTTATTATTATGTCATGTTTAAAAGAGATTGTCTTTGCTTTTTTAAGAAGCTCTGAATTATGATATAAATGTAATTTGAAATATGATGTGTTTGTAGCAGACGCCTCAAAGAAAAACGAAACCAATCCTCTGACAGAGATCCTCAAATGTCCTACAAAGGTGGTGTTGCTACGGGTAAGTTTTAAATCAATTCTCCTATATTAAATAGAAATAATTATAGAAAATATACAGATTCAATCAAAATCAATACTTTGACACTGAATTAATTTGACATATTTGTAATTACCTTTTTAAATGAGTGTCATCTTTGATGATTTAATTTGTTGTCTAAGCTTTGAAACAACATTTGGAATATATAAAAAATGTTTTAAAAGGCTGCCTAAGTCAGATCTAATATCCAGTGCTTTGACATGCGACTCAATTGCACTAAGGCTGGCTAGAGTTTAAGTCCCAGCAAACTGTGCATCTGATAAATGCAGTTCATACAGCAGTAATAACAACAGTAATAATAATAATAGTAAAACAGACTTTGAGAACAAGGCAATTTAGGCAGTTTCTGCCTGGTATTGACATGGCTTAGTTTCTCAGGAGAGCTCAGTGGGACACGTCAAATCAGGCAATTAAAAATGACTTGCAAAACTTGCAAAAATTATCATTAAAGTTTCAATCATAATGTGGTGTTTAGGTTCAATACAGTAAAGTGTGAATACAATATTTTGGTGCACCTTCTCACAAGTAGTTTCATAAAATTAGACTGTTTACAAACACCAAATTTACGATTTGAAAGTAGGTTGTGTCCAAATAACTCTGCCTGATATTGGGAAAATATCTGACTTTGCAATGTTGTTTTTTTTTTATAATTAACCCAATGGTCAATTTTTTTAGTATTTCACAAGATGACTTGAGCTGTATTTGGGAAGAATTAATTTTTCAGAGTTATTGGGACAATTTTGCTTTGGACAGAATTACATAAATGGTAATCAAGTACAGAAATTTTAAAATCAATTTTACACTGCATAGTCTGTGTAAAAGAATGTGTAAAATAAATACAACCCACAATAAATGTTTAAAATAGTTACACAAAAATCTAAAAACAATGATAAACTTTCACTTTATTATGGTTAACCTTTGAAAGGAATCCACAAATCATGTGCTATCTGAACTGGGCTGCCTTGTTTGATGAAGAATTCAATTTAATACCAGATGTATATAGAGTCTAATTTTTGGTCACTTTGTGTAAGTTTTGCTCACATTTAACTTCTATACATTTAACAGCAGGTTACTCAAAAAATATTCAGGGCAATTTGGTCAAACCCATTTGTTGTAATTACTGTCTTGTGTGTAGAACATGGTGGGAAGAGGAGAGGTGGATGAAGACCTGGAAGCTGAGACTAAAGAAGAGTGTGAAAAGTATGGCAAAGTCGTCCGATGTGTCATTTTTGAGGTAACGTCAAACGTTTTGTTGTATGCGTCTAAACGTTTCCCTTCTCGTATATGTAAACCAAGCATTGATGTCTGTCAGTAACATGAAACCTGTTCCTCTGGCTTTTGTTTTTAGATCTCAGGCGTTACTGACGATGAAGCTGTCCGCATTTTCCTGGAGTTTGAGCGAGTCGAGTCGGCCATTAAAGGTGAGTGGTTTGAGGACAAACTTTAAGTGTTAAGTGGTTTTTTTTTTTTTAAGTGCCCCAGATCTCAGTTAATAAAGCAGGTAAATGTGTGAGGATCGTCCCTTAGGTGTTACATCACCTGTCTGGTTACATCACTTCCTCTTGGGATAACAGACCAAACCAGTTTTCACCCACTTAATCTCAAACACTGACCGAAATATTAACAAGCCACATATTAAGTCATTAAACACTTTTATACTTAAGATGGACAGAATCTAAAATTAATGACCTGGTAATTATTCAAATTATTATAATGATGAAAATATTATGCACTTTTATATATATACATTTATATATTTGTATATATAATATATATATTTATATATTTGCAATAACATATATTATTGCAAAACTTTTTGTGATATAATTTTTTTTTATATTATTTATAAATAACAATTATCTATCTATCTATCTATCTATCTATCTATCTATCTATCTATCTATCTATCTATCAGGTGTGTGTGATGTATGTATGTGTTATTGCAAAATTTTCCATTTGTTATTAAACCAGGGCAGATGTACTTCTAAAATGGAATTAACAACAGCATTTATCTGGAACGGTTCATACAGAGGGACTGACACACTTTGATTTCCTTTGGGATAAAAGTAAAGTTACACTCCAAACTTTTTATTAAATAACAACAGAGCTAAACTACACCATTTGGGAGAAGAATTCATATTTACAGATCCAGCAGTCCAAAAAAGTATCTTAACTGTATCCACACTTAACGTGTGAATTTAATAATGTTAGGTAAAAAAATCTTTATTTATTTAGTTAAAAATACTGTAAAAATATATTATTAGTACAATTTAAACTGTTTTCTATGTAAATATATTTGGAAATATATTATTAAAAAATATATATGTATATGTATATTCATAGCGCTTCACTTTTTCCACATTTTTTTTTATGTTACAGCCTTATTACAAAATAGATTAAATTATTTTATTTCCTCAATTCTAGACACAATACCCCATAATGACAATGTAAAAAAAGATTTTTTTAAATTGTTGCAAATTTATTCAAAATAAAAAACCTAAAAAATCAAATGTTGTTAAGTATTCACAGCCTTTGTCATGAAGCTCTAAATTGAGCTCAGGTACATTCTGTTTCCACTGATCATTCTTGAGATGTTTCAGCAGCTTAACTGGAGTTCACCTGTGGTAAATTCAGTTGATGGACATGATTTGAAAAGTCATACACCTGTCTATATAAGGTGCCAGGGTTGACAGTGCATGTCAAAGCACAAACCAAGCATGAAGACAAAGGAATTTTCTGTAGACCTCCGAGACAGGATTGTCTCGAGGCACAAGGCTGGGGAAGGTTACGGAAAAATTTCTGCTGCTCTAAAAGTTCCAATGAGCACAGTGGCCTCTATCATCCGTAAGTGGAAGATGTTTGGAACCACCAGGACTCTTCTTAAAGCTGGCCAGCCATCTAAGCTGAGTGATCGAGGGAAAAGGGTCTTAGTCAGGTAGGTAATCAATAACCCAATGGTCACTCTGTCTGAGCTCCAGCGTTCTTCTGTGGATAGAGGAGAACCTTACAGAAGGACAACCATCTGTGCAGCAATCCACCGATCAGGCCTGTAATGTAGAGTGGCCAGACAGAAGCCACTCCTTAGTAAAGGGCACATAGCAGCCTACCTGGAATTTGCCAAAAGGCATTTGAAGGACTCTCTGACCATAAGAAACAAAATTCTCTGGTCTGATAAGACTAAAATTGAACTTTTTGGAGTGAATGCCAGGCGTTATGTTGGGAGAAAACCAGGCACCGTTCATCACCAGGCTAATACCAGCCATACAGTGAAGCATGGTGGTGGCAGCATCATGCTGTGGGGATGTTTTTCAGCAGCAGAAACTGGAAGAGTAGTCAGGATAGAGGGAAAGATGAATACAGCAATGTACAGAGACATCCTGAATGAAAACCTGTTTTAGAGTGCTCTTGACCTCAGATGGGGGCGATGGTTCATATTCCAGCAGGACAATGACCCAAAGCTCACCGCCAAAATATCAATGGAGTGGCTTCACAACAACTCGGTGAATGTCGTTGAGTGGCTCAGCCAGAGCCCAGAACTAAATCCTATTGAACATCTCTGGAGAGATCTGAAAATGGCTGTACACCGTCGCTTCCCATCCAGCCTGATAGAGCTTGAGAGGTACTGCAAAGAGGAATGGGCAAAAATTCCCCAAGACAGCTGTGCCAAGCTTGTGGCATCATACTCAAAAAGACTTGAGGCTGAAATTGCTGCCAAAGATGCATCAACAAAGTATTGAGCAAAGGCTGTGAATACTTATGTACATGTGATTTTTTTTCAGGTTTATTATTATTATTTTTTTTTTTAAATTTGCAACAATTAAAAAAAAATAATAATAAATTCACATTGTGAAAATGAATTTAATCCATTATGGAATAAGGCTGTAACATAAAAGAAATGTGGAAAAAGTGAAGCTCTATGAATACTTTCCAGATGCACTATATGTATTAATAGTGTATTAATATATATTAATAGTGTATAATATAAGTTAATAGTGTATATATAATATAACTGATATCATAATATTGATTATATAGTTAATATATTATAAAACTGAATTTACTGCTAAAATTAAACATCTTGTTTCTCCAAATACTTTTTGGCTACTGTTAGTTGAGCATCTAAGGAAGGCTAAAAAAACATTGATTCTAAATGTGGCATCATGTGGAGCAACAGCTGTTTCACTTCACAGAGTCTCTAGTTCTGAGAATGCGAACAACTCCATTTTGTAGCTGTTTGTTAGTCAATCTTGCCCTCCATAGCTATTTTGCAGCTATTTTATTTGTTTAAGAAAAGGGGTATTTTAGATAATAGACTATTATAAGATCATTATCAAGAGCCCACATGCTTTCAGCAGTTTATTGAGTTCACATGGTCCCAACCAAACATTTCCGTGGGGGATGTACATGTGTAATTTTATATTTTAAGAATGTATAATTAGCAGCTAGACAGATTCTTACATCTGTAAATGGTTAAGAGTCTGTTTTCCTGCTGTGAATTTCCCTCAAGTCTCATTTGTTTACCTGCATATATTTAACAATAAATACAAAAAAACAGTAATAATATAAAATATTACAAGTTAAAAAGAGCATTCATTCATATATATTTAAATTGTAATTCATAACTGTTATGTCAAATTAGAATCTTCTAAATATGGTGGTTAGAAAGTGTAAGTGTTTGTAGTAAAAAATAAAAAGATTACATGGTATTATATTTTTATATTATTAATATTTTTATGAAAATAGCATTTGCTTTAGATGGAAGTATTTTAATATAAATGTCCACTTTTGATCAATTTAATGTGTCATTGCTTAAATGTATTATAATATAAAACAATATAATATAAAATAATATAATATAATATTCATTCATTCATTCATTTTCATTTCGGCTTAGTCCCTTTATTAATCTGGGGTCGCCACAGCGGAATGAACCGCCAACTTATCCAGCACATGTTTTACGCAGCGGATGCCCTTCCAGCTGCAACCCATCTCTGGGAAACATCCATACACACCCATTCACACTCATACACTATGGACAATTTTAGCTTACCCAATTCACCTGTACAGCATGTCTTTGGACTTGTGGGGGAAACCGGAGCACCCGGAGGAAACCCACGCCAACACGGGGAGAACATGCAAACTCCACACAGAAACACCAACTGACCCAGCCGATGCTCGAACCAGCGACCTTCTTGCTGTGAGGCGAACGTGCTATCCACCGTGAGGCCCCTATAATATAATATAATATAATATAATATAATATAATATAAATAATATTAACTTAATATAATATAAACTATAAAAATAATACAAACTTAATTATAAATAAATATGTAAATTATGTTAACTTTTTAAATAAAATAAAAAAAATCTAAATTTAAACTTTTGAACGGTATTGTGCCAGTATATGTTTAACCTTTCATCACATACACAAGCAATATTTTTTTTTAACATTTAACTGTTGCATAATAACAAACTTTAATTAAAAATGCATAGAGCAGTAAATTGTTTTCTTTTTTTCTTAAGACTGCTCTGTATCTGTGAGACCATGTCCTGTGAAACTCTTTAGGACAGCGCCATCAACTGGTCAAGATATAAATGACTGCAAATCTATTCATAGCCTTTGAACATCTTGTCCTGAAGTCAAAACAAAAGAATTTGATATTTTATATAAAAATATTGCACATTTATGCTAATAACCTTACATGTTCATAAACATTTAAAGTTATTATGTTACTTTTTATATTCATTAAATAAATTAATCATTTTATACTTTAATATCATTTTTATATATTTGTTCATTTATATTTTAAGCTGTTTATTCACTATGTCAATGTAATAATAGTATATATTTACATCTTGGTCTTTTTGAATGTGAGTCTAATTAATTGTATGTGTGCTGTTGTTGTTTTTCCTCAGCTGTGGTGGATCTGAATGGACGGTATTTTGGAGGTCGTGTGGTGAAGGCCTGTTTTTATAACTTGGATAGGTTTCGTGTTTTAGACCTGGGAGATCAGGTGTGAGTAGGAGAGCTGAACAACCAGAAAAGAGTAAATACGAGGAGGAAGTCGCTCGTCTTTCTGTATATAGCATGAGTACTTTTATACACACTTGTAAATCATTAGCTTATGTGCCCCTTACCTCAATGCGTTGTGTTATGAGGATCTACTTTGGTCTTTTGTGAATTTCTTTTCATCGTTTCTCTCTCTCTCTCTCTCTTACGCCACTGTTAAAAATAGCCTTTTGTCCTTGTGAATAAGATGTGATGAAGAAGCTGGAATTAAAAACCCTCTTTGGAGAATTACTTTGGTTTCGTTTTAAAGGCAAATTCTGTCATTTTATTTGTTAAACTTTAGATCTCTTTTTAATTTGCTGAGACTACACTGTGTGCAGAATTGTTATTGTTTTTTAGTTTTTTATTGAGCAACTACAGTGCCATAAGTCAATCCAAAATGCTAATAAACCTCAATCCTCAATATTTAAGGAAGTAAACATAATTTTTGTCCAATGTGTGCAAAAATATTGGGCAACTATTGGCTTACAGAATTATTATAATCTAAATCAAAAACCCCCAAAATTCCTGTCACTTTTTTTATTTTTATTTTTATGTTAAAGTGAGATTATTTTACCTTATTTACTTAAATTTTATTTGAAACTGTTGTACGAATTCATTTGTATTTAAACATACTATTTTAAAGCCTACACCTAACCCTGCCACTCATTGGAGGATGAGAAAATCTTACTAAAATGTTCAAACAAAATTGTACAAAGTAGCCACTAAATCAAACAGTTACGAATGCGAGATTGAGTAGGATAATTTTAAAAACATTAACAAAACGTAAAAAAAAAAAAATCAGCCACCATTCTTTTCAATAACACTCTGTTTATGATACGATCTGTTTATGATCTGTTTTTGATCAATTTCCCAGACACTGTTTATAGAGGTGTACTGTATTCCTTTACAATTTCTCCATGTAAAATGGGCCAAAAAGTTCTCATTTATTCTCATTACTTACTTTTTTTTTCATCTTTAAGGCCTTTACTGTCCAGTTATGCAGTGGAGTACTTCAATGCTTATAATGTAGCATTTCCTGCGCACAAATCAAGGTCATCTTGAAAGAGGCAGGCTTCTGTATCACTGCTTGAAGTGCCTGGCTGTATGTTTCGGAGTTGATTTTCAGCTAGCTCTAACAATACAAGTAGCCCACCTCCACTTCGCTGGCATCTGAGTAGAAGTGGAGCTCTGTGCCCGTTAGGAGTCACACTCACCCCATCAGTCCATAAAAAGTTTGATAAAATGAACAACTTGTGGTGTTCAGTTTCAGCCTTCTTTATCTTGGCTATGTCTATGATCACTGAACTCCATGTAGGTTGCAGTTCGGGATTATGACAGCACTGGAGGATAATGGGTTCCTGGTTAATTTACTTTTTGATTCTCTAGAGCTTAATAGATCCTTTGCAATCCCTGCCCCACCTCTCCCCTATCAATTTGTGCACTCCCCAGGGACATTTCTGGAAAGATTATTTGTGCTACTGATTTCAGACAGATGCAGACATACAGGTCAATATGCAAAAGAGGGATATATTCAGGATGTGAGAGTAACTCGAAATGAAAACAACACAAAACAAAATATAATTGAAGCTATAGCCTACATATGGGAAGTACAGATAATTTGAATATAATTAAAATATTACATATATAATCGCTAACGTAAGTCACAAATACACAAACGGTGACATCGTGAACAAGACAAAACTAATGCATCTTTGAAATAAGGGACAGTAAAGGTTAATTCATTGTTTATCTAGATCTCCATCACCCCAATATCTTAGCAATTTCAAGATCCCTCTAATAAATATATATATATATAATTTTTTATTATTTTTTTAACAATTTTTGTTTTATTAGACATAAATGTCTTTTTTTTTTTGGCCTATTTTGCCTGATGAGAAGAAGTGGTACGCCTTGATATGAGGTTTATTTCCTTAGGCCTCCCTCATTACACTTAATATGCATCACCTGATAAAAGCTTTTAAGTTTATTCAGCTTGGAGTTGGAAAATATGCACAAAAAATGATGATAATTTTGCACACAGTGTAAATGTTTGTGTTTCACCTTTTGAAAAAATTTGCTTCAAAGCAATGGTGGGAAGTGGGACTATTCAAAAACTTTTACAAAACTATTCTTGTATTTTGGCCATTCATCAATAACTGTGTTTTAGATGCCTAAAACATCTTTTGTGAATTTTATGAAAGCATAACGTCATGGGAATGCATATTATGTGTTAAGTCAATAGGTGCATGCAAGTACTTGACAACCAAAGTTACTGAAGTGGTTCTCATGTAAACGTATCATTCATTTTAAAAACTTATCTTCTCCAGTAGTTACTACATGGTTCAGTTACACACTGATTTTGAATGAGATGATGAAGAAGTTGATGACGCTAATGAATGAGTCCTGGTTCATGGTTTATATAATCACACATTTCCCTGTGCGACTCTAGAAAGTAGGAAACCTACATTCATCTGTTGTGACATAACGGAGACTCCCGTGAGCCCTCACTCTCTGATCCACACACTATTGATAGACTTAAAGAATTACACTTTTCCTTAATGTGTGTCTTGACCTGAGCAGAAATTGGGTTTTGCGTGTTACTCAATACAAGGTGACTTCATTACATGACTGGTTTTCATAAGCATCTCACAGACGCATCAAATAACTCTTATTTTTCATGTAAATTTTTCATCTGCCAATCTTTTAAATAATATTTCAGTCTATTATCAGATGCAATGAGCATAATGTGTGTATGTGTGTGTGGTAATTTGTCAGATTGGGTCAATGATGGTGCGATGTTCTGATTTGGTGTGAAGGAAGCTCTTATGCAAGACGAAGGTGCTGGGGAACAAAGTAAAGAATAGATTGAACTCCATGAGGATCTGCTCATACAGAACACATCCTCATCAAATGAGAAACAGAGTGTCTGAAACCTGACAGAACAGGGCTGAGCTGTTCAAGTCACAAGTTCAGTACTGGGTGTTAAGTTGCCACACTAATGACCAATTGCCATTGGATTTCATTTGTAGGGTTGTGCCTACTTCATTATATACACCTTCTTAGTACCAATTTGGACCGATTGCCTTCGGAACTTAGCGGGATTATTAAACCAATCTGTGAAATTGAAAAGTGAATGCACAGTAACAATTTATTTTATTTCTCATTATTTAATTATACATCAAATGACTTGACATTTTTACTTATAATAACAATGACATTTCCAGTATAAACAGCTGGCAGCCCCCCTGCAATACATTCATGACCCAGAAGATGACAATCATTGCTCTATTGGATAGAAACAAGGTCCACTTCAAGAGACGTCTATTCACTCAGTGGCCACATTTCAATGCCTCCGGAACCTTCGGAACTGCTTTAATTCTTCATGGTAGGTGTTAAAACTATACCTCAGATGTTTTCCTCTAAATCAACATTACAGAAATCACATTTCTGTAGATTTGTTGCACAAACATCCATGATGTGAATCTCAATCTGTTCTCAATCTTTTTTAAATTCATAGCCCAGAAAACTAAACCAAACACAAGTTTCTGCGTTTTTTTTTTAATTAACCCATTATTTGTGGCGGGTTGGTAACTTGCTCAATCTTCATTGAATAAACTGACAATGATTTGAATAAATATAAAATGTACATAACAGGTCACCAAGTCCAGAGAGACTCAGGTTTTTAAGGAAACGGGAAAATGAAAATCCAGGTAGATGCCATGGTAGACCATCAGTGGAGCAATCAACAGACAGAACAGTTCTGACTACAGTAGACTTGTGTGGGACAGATATTTCTGCAATACTCCGCACAACAAATTAGATTTGAGTAAACACAAATGTGACCTTATTGATTGTAGCAGTATGGCAGAGTATGACTTGAAACCGTGACTGGCTCAACCAGACAGAACACTTCAACCATGTAGAAACAGACTCATGTGTGCTGCAACTCCATCACTTGCCACTTCCCCGGTGAAGGGGCCATTTTTCAGGAGTGTAATTTTAATTTAAGCACTCAGAATCCACTCTCTGCACCAACATGAGTATCTTAACACTGATCCAGCATTTACCCATCAAATCTTTTTCCAGATGCATTGAGGTCTTTAGGTCAAATGAGCAGTGAGAACTGGATCACCTGACTTGTTAACAGCCATGTATTCAGCACAAAAAGTATTCAATTAGCGGGATTATTAAACCAATCTGTGTAATTGAAAAGTGAACGCACAGTAACAATTTTTTTATTTCTCATTATTCAATTATACATCAAATGACTTGACATTTTTACTTATTAACAATGACATTTCCAGTATAAACAGCTGGCAGCCCCCCTGCAATACATTCATGACCCAGAAGATGAAAATCATTGCTCTATTGGATAGAAACAAGGTCCACTTCAAGAGACGTCTATTCACTCAGTGGCCACATTTCAATGCCTCCAGGCAGCTTATTCAAGACCATGTTCTGTCTAAATGAATGGTAGAATCCAAAGGTGATTGCAGAACTTGCAATTAAATTACATATTTCAAATCAGCAACAATATCTGAAGTCACCTGTCCCATTACTTTAGCCGTTTAAGCTGTAATTACATATAAAACATTTTAAGTTTGCTACTGTGCATGCACAGTGATAACAGGACAACAGGATTTTTCTTCATCAAGCAAATTTATTCATAGCCCTTTCCCCAAACACTACCAGTCTGTAAAAATTGTCAATTGGCAACTTTGTCTGGAAGGCAGGACTTCCTTCTCTTGGATAACCATATTGATTCAATTCAATTAAATTCAAGTTTATTTATATAGCGCTTTTTACAATGTAGATTGTGTCAAAGCAGCTTAACATGTTCTAGTAAAGTCCAGATTTCAGAGTTTAGTTCAGATTAGTTCAGTTCAGTTCAGTGTGGTTTAAGTTTCACTGCTGAAAGTTGAGTGTTGCTCTTTACCACATTCATAGTAATGCGAGAGAAGATATCTTTGATATCTATACTCTTTGATCGAGATCTGGTGTTTGTGGAGGGTGAGTATAGTGAGCTTACTGTCATGTTCACAAAATCATGAGGTTATTTGAAATATATGTAGTTTTTGTCCTTTGGAAGAAACCATCAAAAAATCAGTACACTGTAGTCATAAAGGTATGCACATATCCATTAAAAATCACCCCCACACTACAGACAGACCAAGCTGTTGATACAAGGCAAGATGAAACCATGCTTTCATTTGGTTTCTGCCAAATTCTGACCGTATAATACAAATGTTGCAGCAGAAATCAAAACTCATCTGTTTTTCTGTTGTCTATTTTTGTGGACTTTATGTAAACTGTAGCCTTCGTTGTTCTCAGCTAACAAGACTTCCACCACTGTGTTTTTTTTTCCTGCTGCTGTAGATCATCTGATTCAAGTTTAGACATGTTGTGTGCTCAGAGATGCTCTCCTGCAGAACCCTGTTGTAACAAGTGGTTATTTGAGTTACTAGAAAGCAAGCAGATTGTGAATATGCAAGTGAGATTGCACTAATAAATAGAACTTAGCTTAGCCAGTAAGTTGTCAAACAGTAAAATGTCTGCAACAGTAGCTACGTTTTCATCAAAAAAATACTAATTAGATTTATACGTGAAATTGGAACATTGCATAAACCATTTGAGAAATAAAGCACTGTTTCCATCCAGTGAGTCAAAGAGAACAAAACCATCACTTCCTGATAAACAAAGAAAAATGGAAATTGCTGAATTAGGAGAAGCCAGTGGTGGCCTTTTTTCTTATATATTAAAAACACACTCTTTGGGAGCTATAAAACCTAACCACTTTCATGACAGACTTTGGGATTTTAGAATGACCAAGAAATGTTATAATGTCTTTTATGCCATCCCAATGCACCCGTTTTTGTTATCACAAGATCTGTTAACACAAAATCAATTTTTTTATGTGCATGCTGAGATTTATTCAATAATTGTGTTTCCTTAATAGTTTAAGTGCATTTTTTTGATCAGATAAAAAGTTTATCCTACTCGGTTGTGTGCATATGTTTTTTTATGCACATTTTCAAAATGTATGAACTTTTTGGCATTTCCATTAAGCATTTACTTTATGCCATATTCCAAAAGGCGCATAAAAATAGGTGAATGGAAACAATAGCTATTGGTTATCTTAAGATCTCAATAGGGGCCATATCAAGTCATATTGAATAAAACACAAATAAACATTAAAATTGCCTAAATATTTCTTACTTTGGTTCCTTTGATAAACAAGGATGCCACAATCTTGGAAAACCTGATTTCATAGTCCTTTTTCTACACTTTTATTCCAGTTAAGCCAAGTTCTTAAATATTTTACTGGGTAAAAACCATATGCAGTGTTCTTTGATATTGTTATCTTTGAATCATAAACAACAGGATAAAATTCCTTGAATATTTTTGTAGAAATATAAAAATAAAAAAGCATTCATCACCTCTACTGGCTTCATTACTCCCATCCAATGAGCTGCTTTTCACACCCCTTAACTCATTCTAGATTGTGTGGTGAAATAATTGAGGTGTGGATGGAGATATTTATAGTTGGGGTGGTTTATGTAGTAGTTTACTATTTTAGATTGATTGGGTGGATTACTTTTAGGTTTGCATACTTTTTAAAATGCATCTCTAGAAGACTTAAAGTTTGTTAAAGATGTTTTTGTTTATTTTTGCCAGAAAACAACTAAAAATATTGTGTTTTTTGTTCTATTTGTCTCTGTGTTTTTATTTTGTCTCATGTTCTGAGTGTTTTGTTTTGTCAAATATCAATATTGTGTTCTTTTTTGTTTAACTTTGCTTGCTTTTTTGCTTTTGTTTTGTCTCCTGTTTTGTGTACCGTCTTAACATTTTGTTAGATTGTGTTTAGCTTTACTTTTTGTTTCGTCTCTGTGCTTAGTTTGCTTCATGTATCAGTTGTTTTGTTTAGATATGTTTTGGCTCATTTCCCAGTGCTTTGATTAGCTTAGTTTGTAAGTTCTTAAAACACTGTGTTCCTCAGCAGAAGTAAAGTCATAGAGGATGAACGAGTATGCCTTCGGTCTGGCCTTTATCCAGTCATGCAACAGGTTAATTCATTATGTGAGCTGCTTAACTGCGTCAGGGAGCCGTTGATTAGTTGCTGTTTGTTTTTGAATTGCATTGCTGTCCTTGTATGTGACGTAAGAGTAAAGGGGTTGGATTGCCAGGTCAATTTACAGTACACAGGACATTAGTACACTCGTGTGGACCCTGTTTCCTGGAAATGACTCCTTACACTTCAACTTGAAATTAATTTATGATGCATGACTCTGTTTGACTTTACAGTGTAACATCTGAGTAGTTCCATAAAACACACCTAAAGGATATTGGATTATTTAATATGCATTTCCATATAACACTAGACACATCCTACACAATATCATCTCAGATGTTCTGATTCTTTCCTTTAATGAAAGACTTGTTCATTATTCAGGACATTAAGATGTGTGTGACTGTGTTCACTTCACAGTGTGTGTGTTTCATGTTCTCTCCGGTCTATTTCTGGTTTTGACATCCGATCCTCGCAAGGAGTGCATCAGCTTCAGGGCCAACTTTGGGATCGCTGTCTCACACTTGCTTTTTTCAATCTGTTCTTGTATTCCTGCAAGCAACACGTTTGTCAACAGTTCGTGGTAACCATGTATCACCCCTTCCCCGTGTACAGTACAGTTTAGAGCTTAGTTGAGGCTAGCATTTACTGTGATGTGTGCCTGCTTCGTGCATCCACTCTGCAAAAACAAACTTGTTTACCAATCCAATTTTATGACTCGGTCAGAAGAAACATTTGTTACTCCAATTCATTGTTTAAGGCAAAATACAGTCTACTATGAAGCTGTCTGAGAGTGTGTTTTCGTTGGTTAGAATGAAAAGTTAAGTTTTTATTTTAATTGCTTAGTTAAGTGTAGAATGTGTATGAAAAAAAAAATCCCTAAACCTACCCCCTCAAGTGGCGAGAGTTGAGTTGTTAGTGCATTGTTCACAAAGGTGTTACTAACAACACCACAATATCCCTCCTCTAAGTCTCCAGATCTTTCTTTTTTCTTTCTTTTTAAGGGAAGTAACTCATCTTAATCCAATCTTATCTGCCTTTTAGAAATATTATTAGTACCTATTTTATGAAGTGCTGATATTATCACTTAACAGTTTTAAAAGATAACTGTTTTACAAGGTGGTGATTTGTATAAATGCATTGTGTGATTCGGATGAAAATCATTTTTTAGAAATGTAACTGTTTTACAAAGTGCCAAATTGTATATGAATTCATCAGTGTGACAGAAACATGAGATGTTTTTAAAAGATGCAATTGTATTTAGAAAATGGAGCTAGCCCATTTTATATGGTGGCATTTTTAGCACTTCATCTTTTTAGAGTTCTGTTTGTTGTGCTATGTTCTTAAAATATTCATTATAGAAACTGGGTAATAACTCGGTACTATTCCTAAACCTACCACAGAAACTAAACTTAAACCATGTACGTTTAATTACCAGTACTTTTTGGTAAGTACACGATAACTACTAAAAAATGAAGCATAACTACAATTTTGTATACATTGAAAAACATGACAACAAATGTTTTTGTTACTTTAACTTAATTTAATAGGTTAATCAGGTCTCAACATTTTTTTTAAACGTTGTATAGAAAGTCTGACTTAATATTTTGATTGTTGTTAATCAATTTGATTGAACTAAATAAATGAAGACAGAAATATTATTTTACAGTGTCCATTTTAAAGTGTGATTATACAAGTAAAAGTCTATGACAGTTCCGAGTTACAAAAGTGTGTTTTACACTCCATAGAAGAACCATTCTTGGTTCCCCAGTGAAACTTTTTGTGAAGAGTTCTTAAAAGAACCATTTGTTTCCGAGTGTGAAGAACACTTAAATAATCTAAAGATGCCTTATTTCACTATAAAGCACCCTTTGTTAATAAAACAAGCTTCATGGATGGAAAAGGTTTTGAATGGAATCATCAAAGCCAACCAAAAACCTACATTCATTGAATATATATAAACTGCTAGCCTAATGCTTTTTCCTTGCTGTAGCCTATACAGTTTTAAAGTGATATCAATTTCAGCTGACCCAGTGTGTCCCACAAACATCAGCCAACTAAACAAATCTCACCCAGACAGCTTTCTGGAAGTGGGTCAACACAGAAGCCGACAGAAAACAGGTTAACTGTGCGCAAACAAAAGCGTCAAACAGAAAAAAAAACTGATTCCTAGAATTGCAAGAAAGTGACCTGAACCTTGGGGAAAATGCAATTCTCTCCTCAAATGATATGCAATTTACTCACTTTCATTGAGGATCGAGTTTCTTTGCGACAGGGGATTGATTTTCCCAGTCAACCTTTTAAATGGCCGTTAATGAGCTAGCTACTCCATGCAGGAAACATTGAAAACTAGTGTAATATTTGCTGGACAAATGGTTTGGAGCGGTAGGCAGTGTGATGTCACGCCCTCAGTGTTCATCCTGTACGTGCAGATGTGAGAGTCGCCAACCTCTCTCGGCATTTCAGCCCAGATCTTAAAACCAACAATGGATCTTTTTCAGTCCTTTTTTTTAATATCTCCAACAATGCATGCCTATTTTACTTTTATATAGGATGCACATAGAAAAATTACTATTATATATAAAAGTTATCAAAACTGTACATAAAGGTAAAACGAAACATTTATACATGAGAAACAAAGTCAACACTTATAACTTTTGAACAAAATTGTTATTTTAAATGTTGATACATAAAAAAACAACTTTTATTTAATACCCCAAAGAACTGTGAATAATAATGAGGCTGTAAATGAAGCTGTAAATAACAATGAAGTTCGAAATTTAGTTTTAACACGACAAAAACCCTAAATCTGTAGTACAACCGATGATTTCCATAAGCAGCCTATATACTAATAAAATAGAAATTTCTCACACGTGACGTTACATTTCATTTGATTAATAGTTCATTTGAGAACATATCCTTTTTAAAAATGCAGAAGATCATATTATTTGCATTTAAAACCTGGCCGTTACAATCATCAGTAATTTACTGTTTTTATTGCAGGAAATGATGATTAAAACTACAATAGGCCGGTGTTTTGCAGCTTAAAGACGCTTGCTCTTATTTCAGGGATTTATGGAGATTGATGTATTGATGTAGTGACTCCCCGCACGTAGGCATGCGTGGGGATGCCCATTTGGAACGTGACCTGCATCTTTAATACTGCCTCCCGTTCCCTTTTATCGTTTCAGGAGGATTATATGTGTGTTATTAACGTCAGAAATGATAGAAGACTATCAAAATAACATTAACAGGTCTTGTTTTATTTAAACGCGTTAGTAAAATGTTTAAACAAACCGCTTTTAGTGTTTAATTTAATGTTAATCAATGTTTTTTATTTGTCCGCAAGGTGGCGCATGCGAACACGTTTAAAAGTAGACACGCCCTCTGGAGATGCGTCACGTCATCGTGTCGCCGGTTCCGTATTTAAAGCGCAGAGGATGAGAGACGTGATGTTAGAGATTACCGGGAAGCGAATAGACGTGGTGTACGAGATATAACCACCGCAAATCGCCAAACAGCTCAAAAGGAAGATCATTTAAACACAGAAGAGCAATCTTAACCGAAAGCTTTTGTTTTTCTAAAACTCACAAGGAATTACACAAGCCTGTGTGACCTGCTGCGGTTATCTTGCTGATCGTTCTACATCTTTAAGGAATGCCAAGGGAACTAACCCAAAACAGGATCCAAAAAATCTGGATTCCCTCTAAGGATGACAAGCCTTCAATGCCCCGCGCATGTAAGTGACTGCATATGGAAAATAACATATGCTTATATCTTCACTTTTTCATAATAAAGAATGGTGGTGAGCACACAATGGCTCTCCAATGTTGATGTCAGATCTATAAATACCTATAAATGTTATATTATATTTGAAGTTAAGAGTATAATAATTATAATAATATTCATAATAACTGTGTAAAAAAATTAAGAGACCACTTGAAATTATTTTGAATAGGTAATATTTGTTCTATAAAGGTATAATTTCATACATTTAAAACAAAATATTGTTGTTTAGAGCATTTTGTTTGAATCCGCATTTTTTTCTTTAATGTATATGCAAATGTTGACATTTTATGGTGATGGTGCATCGGTAATCATGGCAACGGAATTAGTAGTTCTAAGGAAGGACATTCTGAAGTTGCTGGCTCACGATTCTAAAGAATTCGAGTGATTCAAAAGATTCTGTTGGCATGGAAACTCTCGCATGGCTTTTGTTAAGGCTGATGACGACGTATTGTAGCGCGCTCTTGCGGAGAAATGTTGGCTTTTTCATTCATGGTGGGTTCTGATTGGTCGAATATTTTTACCTGGGTTTGGCGTGAGCGTGATGCCGTCAGCAGATGCAGAGGAGTTACTCATCATATTTAATAACTGCTGCGTCAGTAATGTCATTGTGTCCTTCGTGATGTTCAGTTAATTTACTTTCATTTACAGTAAGAAACTATGGCTACAAAATGGCTTAAAAACAAAACTGTGTAATAATATTTAATTTATATATTAATATGTATTATGTATAATAAGGGGCTGCACGGTGGCGCTGTGGGTAGCACAATCGCCTCACAGCAAGAAGGTCGCTGATTCGAGCTTCGGCTGGGTCAGTTGGCATTTCTGTGTGGAGTTTGCATGTTCTCCCCGTGTTCGTGTAGGTTTCCTCCGGGTGCTTCGGTTTCCCCACAAGTCCAAAGACATGCGGTATAGGTGAATTGGGTAAGCTAAATTGTCCGTAGTGTATGTGTGTGAATGGGTGTGCATTGATGTTTCCCAGTGATGGGTTGCAGATGGAAGGGCATCCGCTGCGTAAAACATAGGCTGGATAAGTTGGCGGTTCATTCCGCTGTGTCGACCCCAGATTAATAAAGGGACTAAGCTGAAAAGAGAATGAATGATATATAATAAGTAAAAGGTTATGAAATAGTGTGTTTTTTATACATTGCATTTATTTGTGATGGTTGTATTTTTGTAATATTTATACAGTGTTTAGTAAAATAATTATAGAATAAAACATACACACACAATGTTTACACACACAAGACATACAGTGACTGATGTTCTGATACTAAAATAATAATTATTCAAAACTGTAAACAACTGATAGATAGATAGATAGATAGATAGATAGATAGATAGATAGATAGATAGATAGATAGATAGATAGTAAAATATACTATAATGTGTTCTATTTTCACTGAAATGTTCAAAACTGGTAAATTATTAATTTAAATTGTATTACATTTAATTTAATTACAATGATATTTAAAGGGCCTCACGGTGGCGCAGTGGGTAGCACGATTGCCTCACAGCAAGAAGGTCGCTGGTTCGAGCCTCGGCTGGGTCAGTTGGCATTTCTGTGTGGAGTTTGCATGTTCTCCCCATGTTGGCGTGGGTTTCCTCCGGGTGCTCCGGTTTCCCCCACAACTCCAAAGACATGCGGTACAGGTGAATTGGATAAGCTAAATTGTCCGTAGTGTATGTGTGAGAATGAGTGTGTTTGGATGTTTCCCAGTGATGGGTTGCGGCTGGAAGGGCATCCGCTGTGTAAAACATATGCTGGATAAGTTGGCGGTTCATTCCGCTGTGGTGACCCCAGATTAATAAAGGGACTAAGCCGAAAAGAAAATGAATGAATGATATTTAAAGGTAACATATGTTTAATATGTGGATTATAGATAGGTAAATAGAGCTTTCACAGATTAAATATCATAATATATTATAATACAATATAACATAAAATAATACATATTCAGAACAATAAACATTAATATTAATGTTCAATACATACATTAAGACTAGATAGACAGACATACAGAAAAAATAGATCTTTGTCAGGTAAAATAGCATACTAAAATCATCATGCCCCAGACGTGTTCCCCTTATCGATTCTGTCTGGTCAGTCCACGTGGATCCAGCAGGAGCCTAATAATAAGCTCACAGTCTGTCTCTGCTGACTGAGCTGAGTTTGAGCTCATGTGTTTCCGCTGAGGATCTTCTTTAAGGACGTTCTTACAGATTAACCCGGACCACACTGCTTCACAATCCCATTCCCCATTCACATGGCCACCTGCCAATGAACACCTATAATTCATTGAGAAAAAAACACTCTTTACTTTCTCTCAGGTAAATTCTGTCCCATATACAATATGATCAATAAGAAACACAATCAAAATATACAAAGCTCCTTGAATCCCAGCCTAATGCACAACTGCAAGTGAAAAAATACATATATTTTGAAACATCAGACATGAACACAAACATTTACTTTCTGTAAGATATATGTGTCTGTGAGTGTACCAGAAAGTGAGACTTATCTGCGTCTGACCCGGTTAATGCTGGCGTGGAATGTGCACGTGCGTTTTAGTATAGTAAATGTTTAGTTTTCAATGTGCATCTGTGCGCAAGTGACCTGATCCTTGGCTGACTGTATTAATGGCTTGCAAATGTGGGTCGCGAACAGGCTTCACGTGCTCGAATCATCGGAGCGAGAGGAATTGAAGAAAAATGGCCTCTATTTCCTTGAAAGCTTTTCAAATACAGACAAATTCATGCCCATGTTTTTCCAGCAAAACCTGATTGTTTGTTGTAATTTATCTTTGTGTTTTTAGCACGTGGAGGCCCTCATTTGGCAAACCCTCCAACAGTGATTGTGATGGTCGGACTTCCTGCTCGGGGCAAGACTTATATGTCCAGAAAACTCACTCGCTACCTCAACTGGATTGGAATCCCCACAAAAGGTACAAAATCAAACATTGTTTAATTGAAAAAATAATAATAATACATATGGGTTGTTGATGTGATGTTGCATTTTCACTCACACTATTGGCTCTCACACTGTTTGTATATTAAGAGTTGACTTACTATGTCACACCATAGGATGAATTTACAGTAGAGTTCAGTAAAAATGAAAAACAATAAAAAGTAAAAAAATTTATAAAGTGAGCCCTTCTATTATATCCAGAATTATAAATAAAGCTGTTTTTTTTTCTTTAAAAATTGTGTTTTTTCAAAAAAAAAAAACATTTGTCAACCTCCCATTTGCAGAACTTAACTATTGAATATGTGTATTTCTAGTCTTTAATGTTGGTGAGTATCGTCGTGAGGCAGTGAAACACTACAGCTCCTATGATTTCTTCAAATCAGACAATGAGGATGCTGTAAAAATCAGACAGTGAGTTGTCATAATGTTCCAATTTGAACGCATTTATGGAATAGACTCGTTATGGGGTTAATAATCGTTTTGTATTTTGTCAACAGGCAGTGTGCCCTGGCCGCTCTTAGAGATGTCAAGAATTACCTCACTAAAGAGGACGGTCAAATGGCTGTAAGTATCTGCTGTAGATGTATAAACAATTAAGACACTGTTAAGACGTGCTAAAGAGAGTCGATCATGACAAATGTGTCTCTTTTTTCCACAGGTTTTTGATGCAACAAACACAACCAGAGATCGACGAGATATGATCTTGGAGTTTGGTGCAGAAAATGGCTTCAAGGTTGGTTATATTTTCTTGAAGATTCATTGTGATAATTAGAGTGAAGAAGACTCCTAATGTGACTGTACTTCACAGATTTTCTTCATCGAGTCTGTTTGTGATGACCCAAACGTTATTGCCTGTAATATCCTGGTAAGTTATATGACAAACAGTAACTTTATCATTAAAAGTCAAGAAAATATCTGATCTGATTGATTTAATAAAGTCTGCACAGGATCTAAGCATTACTTTAAACCCTAAACAGGAAGTTAAGGTGTCATGTCCAGACTACCAAGATTGCAACAAGACGGATGCCATGGAGGACTTCAGAAAAAGAATTGAATGTTACAGAATGAACTATCAGCCTCTTGACCCTGACCAGTATGACAGGTCAGTGTTAGACTGAACACTACAAATACACACACTTGACTGTATATGTATATGCACAACATGTAAGACTTTTCATTAAAGTATCCAAAAAACACTAGAACAATGTTATATATTTGTATGACTTATGTGCTTACATGGCCCTAAATATTCCAAACAGTGTTCAAATCCAGAGAAATAATAACTTTAACTAGTGACATGGACTGTGTCCTTCTGGTTTTGTTTAATAGGAAACAGGGAAACACCAAAGATGTTTGTTTTATAATGATAATAATAATTCCTTACATTTATAACGCTTTTTTGGACACTCAAAGCACTTTACACATTGGGGGGAAGCTCCTCATCCATCACCAGTGTGCAGCATTCACCTGAATGACGTGGCGGCAGCCATATTGCGCCAGACCACACACCACAAACCAGTTGATGGACAGGAGTGATGAAGGCAATTATGATATGGGTGGCTGGGGATGGTTAGGAGGCCATGATGGACAGAGGCCAGTGGGCAAATTTGGCCAGGATTAAACCCTTACTCTTTTTTGAAGGATTTTTAACAAATTTTTGACCAGAGAGTCAGGACCTCAGTTTAACCCTGTCAATATACTGGGGCATTAGGACCCACACAGACCACAGGCTGAGCACCGCCTGCTGGTCTAACTAACACCGCTTCCGGCAGCAACCTAGCTTTCCCATGTGGTCTGCCATCCAGGTACTGACCGGGTGCAGCCCTGCTTAGCTTCAGTGATCGACCATGTGAGAGTTGCAGAGAGGTGATAATAAACCTTGAACTATTTAGCTCATCCATGAGCATGATTTTTTCAGGAGTCTCATAGGATATAATGAAGATCAAAAATCCCATGATTCCACACTCAGTCAAGGTGTCATCAAAATATGCCTTTGTCTGTTTTGAATAGTGACATAAATGGCATACTGTGCCTTTAAATTAACAACTTTTGGGGCATCAGAAGCATGCATATTACATGTTCAAAGTTTGTTAACAGATTAGCAATGCCCACTACTGGCCTGACATGCGTAATGCAACATTTTTATTAATTTTTGCAGAAGTGTGTGTTTCACACATTAATTGCATCATTGTCCTGGCACAGGATTAACCACTTCTTCTTACTTGTCTCAACAGAAGCTTGTCCTTCATCAAAGTGATTGACGTCGGTCGCAGATTCCTGGTCAACCGCATTCAAGACCACATCCAGAGTCGCATCGTCTACTACCTGATGAACATCCACGTGCAGCCACGCTCCATTTATCTGTGCCGTCATGGCGAGAGCCAACACAACCTCCAGGGCAGACTGGGAGGAGATTCTGGTCTGTCTACACGAGGACGAAAGGTACTACTACACTCTTAAATGTCAGCTTGTGTAATTACTTTTTAATAATAGTCCTAGTTTCGTTTATTTAAAATGACGCATAACCTTGCAAGTCATCATAGGCAGGCGCGTTTAGACCAAGAAGCTCAGTTTGATGCCAAGGACAGTGTTTGTAAAGTTTGAAACAGAATGTACTTGCCAGGAGCCCTAAATTAACTTGAATAACAAGCTGTGTTTCTCTGTAGTTCGCAGGTGCTCTTGCTAAGTTTGTGGAGGAGCAGAACTTAAAGGATTTGAAGGTTTGGACCAGCCAGCTGAGGCGTAGTATCCAAACAGCAGAGGCTCTCAATGTGCCGTACGAACAGTGGAAAGCCCTCAATGAGATCGATGCCGTAAGTTACATTTACATTACATTTAGTAATTTTGCAGACGCTTTTGTGCAACGCAACTTACAATTGAGGAGGCATTCAGTGATTCAACAAGAAATACACACAAAAGAAACTTGTTTGTGCTCAGAGAAATTAGTGATAGAGTGTTATTTTTTTTTGAGAGAGAGAGAGAGAGAGAGAGAGAGAAAGAGAAAGTGTTACAACAGGTCGTTGTTGTCCTGCATGCATCTCTGGATTGTTTAAAATCCAGAAAAACTTTAAAAAATTTGTCTATAATTGTATTACAGGGTGTGTGTGAGGAGATGACCTATGAAGAAGTGAGGGAGAGGTTTCCAGAAGAGTTTTCTCTCAGAGATCAGGACAAGTACTACTACCGCTACCCCTCCGGAGAGGTACAAACGGATGAAACGTTTTCTTTTTATTATGATAAAGAAGGAGAAGGTGTCTTTAATGAAAGGTTTGTCGTTTTGCAGTCATATCAGGATTTGGTTCAGCGTGTGGAGCCGGTGATCATGGAAATGGAGCGACAGGAGAATGTTTTGGTCATTTGTCACCAAGCGGTGATGCGCTGCCTACTCGCCTACTTCCTGGACAAAAGTGCAGGTGAGATTCTTCAACCAGTAGTTCATGCAGATATGGCCTTCATGTTAGGCTTTACTCAACCATTTCAAACTCATAGGACAGGAAGAGAAGCTTGAGGAGAAGCTTAGCAAACATTCATGTAAACATTAATGAGCTCACTTTTTTGACCTGGAAACTCAAAAATACTATGATATTTCAAATAGGGAATTTTAACAAAAAATGTTGCAGTAAAGAGCTTGATTGTAAGAAAGCTATTGTATGATGTGCCATTTATGACGTGTTTTACAAGTGCTCGCACATGCCTATAGACTGAACACATAATATGAGGTCACCATTTTCCCAAATACATTTTGCATTGTTTTTGTTTTTTTAAAAATGCATGTTTAGGCCACCAAAACACTGCTGTTGTGTTAAAGATGAGCTAAAACGTATAAATTGTTAGTCATATCATCATGTAAATGTTTTTTTTTAAATTGTGAACTGTCCCTTTAAATTGCTTCCCTCATTTGTATCACTGCACTTTTCCATCCCCATTTAGCAGTGCAGCTTACTGACATTTAATTTCCTATTGTCAGATGAGATGCCATATCTGAAGTGTCCGCTTCACACCGTACTGAAGCTGACCCCAGTGGCTTACGGTACAAGATTTTTACTTTATAATATCTGATTTACCTAATCTGAATGTATAATCCAGACTAATTGTATTACTATTTAATATTTCAAAGGATGCAAAGTGGAATCTATCTCTCTGAATGTGGAGGCAGTGAACACACACAGAGAAAGACCGGAGGTAAGCACACACTCACAGTCACATATACTGGAGACTAGTAGTTTTCACTTTTTCTGGATTTATTAGGTGTTTTAAGATTTGTTTTTATTCTGACTCTCATTTGCAAATAAAAATATTGTAATTTAGAGCATATTTTCAGAAAATGAGAAAATAAGATTTCAATTGACGTATGGTTTGATGCACAGAACAATATTTGGCTAGTTTATAAAAATCTGGTTTCTGAGGATTAAAAATATTATTGAAATATTGAGAAAACAAATAAAGCTTTTAACAATGCATTACTAATAAAAAATGGGTCATGATAAATTAATGTTTGGAAATATACAAAATATGTTCATGGAACATGATCTTTACTTAATATACTTTTTTGATTTTTGACATAAAGAAACTTTTTGACTTTTTCAGTGTATTTCTGTCTATGATTATACCCATGTAACATAAGACCGATTTTGTTATCCAGGGTTACAAATATAATACAATGTCTGACAACATGGCTCCTTTTTGTTATTTTATGAAATAACACTTTTGTTTTAAATTAGGAAGAAACGTCATCAGAATAAAACTAAAAGCTGTTTAGATTGCGATCTTGCTTCTAAATCATCTAAATCTTTTCCTCCAGGAGGTGAAGCGAGGCTCAAGCACTCTGATCAGGAGAAACAGCGTGACTCCTCTCACAAGCCCTGAACCCAATAAGAAACCTCGTATCGATGGTCTGGACGAGCCAATTATCAGAGAAGTGATGCCTGCTCAACTGGCCCTGTGCTCAGCGTCACACACCACACTGGCTCTGTCCACACAGGTGAGAAATAAACACCCGTCCTGTGTCAGAACTTTGCTCTCATAACCTTCCAGTCACAAACTAATCATTTCATGCTTTCCCTTTTTCACATTCTCTTCCTGTTTCTCTCTGTTTCCCTGAACCTGTCCTTCCTCATTCACGTTTATGTGCTACAGAACTGGCTTAGCGAAGCTTGTCTGTAAGTATTTCCTCCTTCTGTTTCTTTCTTATCATCTTTAGATCAAATTTCCCTTATCAAACCTGTCCAGCTTGACCATCACATAACTTACCTGGCATCCTTAAAGGAACAGTTCACCCAAAAATTCAAATTACTTTTTTTTTTTTTTTTAACATAGTTCAAGTCAATGGTTCAACATTCTTCTAAATACCTTAATTTCTGTATAACAGGGTGAGTAAATAACACAATTAAAAACTTTGGGGTAAGCTGTCCCTTTAAATTGTCCATACAATAATTTATTAGACATAGGCTTATTGAATTTTAAAGGGATAGTTCACCCATAAATGGAAATTCTGTCATCATTTACACACCACTTGTTTCAAATCTGATTTACTTTATTTCACACAGTTGAATATATTTTGAAGAAAGCTCAAAACCTGTAACCATTGACTTCTATAGTATTTGTTTTTCCTACTATGGAAGTCAATAGTTTTTCAGGTCAAATGTCTTATTTAGTGTTCAACAGAAAAAAGAAACCCATTAAGGTTTGAAAACCACTTGAGGGTTAAAAAATGAGTAAATGTAATTTTTTGGGTGAACTATATATTCAGTTGTCGAGTGTATCTGTCACTTGGTGATTTATTGAAACTAAGTGTTACAACCATAATATTACTTGTGCTGTATTTTGTAACTTGATATTTGATATCCAAGATTTACCAATCATAACCTTAGTCTTATTTGCATACCAAAGTCTTAAAGCTACAAGCTTAAAAATTACAACTCATTTCAAAGATAAATTTGTGGTACCGGCCCTTTAAAGGTGGCACTGATGACAGTATACACCAAGACAATTACTATAGTTCAATTACACATTGTCTTTATCTAGATTTTCATTACCCACTTTCTCATTTGTTCTACAAATGATCAATTTTCTTTTTCTTCCTCATCTTTTGCATGCTTAAAGACGCTCTTTTTTACATTACCTACAAGTGGTGTCAGTCCTGCTCTTTCAGAGGTAAAGCTCACTGAAGCTTATGTTGTAGATTAGCTAAATGGTATAGCATGTTATCAATAATGAATGTTTCAAGGTTCCCATGGACTTTGCAGCCTTTAAATGCTTACAGAATTCTTTAGAAAGTATTTGAAATTCCACTTGCTAACCACCCAAAACAAATGTCAATATGGTTTTACTACAAATAAAACAGGAAGAATGGTAGATTAGACAAAAAAAACATGGTAAACATCAAACAACCATGCGATTTTTGCAACACTAACCAGAGTTTAACATGGTATTCATAGTAAAAATGTGGTTATACAAATGATTTTTACCATTTCTACCAGTAGTTTACCAAAAACTACTGTTTGGTTAGTTACTTCAAAATAGTAATTACTTAATTAATTAGTTTGCCTGAAAAGTCTATTTTCAGGACCTTTTATTTATAATTTTGTAAAGTAACACTTAAATTTGATGATGAACTTCTTTAGTATAAAAATAGTTTTATTTAGCTTCAATTATTAGATTAAATTAGCCAAAAATATGAAATAAACATACATGGAATACAAAATATCTACATGTGTTTATATCATGTTTCATAGCTTTCGTTTGTTGTTGAAATTCTCAGTATTTTGTGAAAGCTGCTTCCATGTAGACTTGCTATAAACAACAGTTTTTTTGTTATGCTAACTGTTGTTATGCTATTAGCTAGCGGCTAACTGGTTGAGGAGACTTGAATAATAATTTGACCTTCTTCTTTCCGCAGAACATGAAGAAATGCTGTATGGAGTGCCATGAAGCCCCTCAGCTCTGCCTGTGAGATTATTCGGCTGTAAAGCTTTACTCGAGTTTCCTGTCAAGCTGCTTCCTCTTCTTTTCCCACATAAAAAAATGGACCCCTGGGTTTCTCCTATTCTTCCTTCATGAATTTGTAAGGAATGCACATATAATGTGGTTTGTACTTGTAAGGAGTTTGTGGATATGAAGTGTATCCGGAGCACAGTGGCAGGGATTACTGACTTTTATGTAAATCAAACCCCCCCTCACCACGTTTTTGGACACTATTCCCTGTTTATATAACAGGATACCACTTGTTGATATTTTATTTCTGGTCTCAGCCAGATGTGTAACACTGACGGAAAGAATAAGCCCTGAGACTTATTAAAGACAACGCTAAAAAAACAGACCAAAGATCACCCACAGATGTTAGTGGGCTGATTTGTGTCCATTCTGCACTCGCTATCATATGCTGCGAACTAAATTGCACGTTCTAATTGCACATTTAGATCATTTGCGTTTGTTTGTCTTAATTGTTTTGAAGGGCGATAATGAATCTTAATTGTTTTCTGTTTAATGCTGCTGGCAGTTTTGAAGGCTGTTTAAAAGTTCTCATGTTGTCTGCTGCAGTTTCACGTGATTTGTGTTATGATATGGATTGTGAGTGTGTGTTTTTATGTGTGTAATTTGTGTGTTTCGGAGACCTGATGGCAAGGTCAATGCGCAAGGTTATGAAAACAGGGTGTTTTATTGAGTGTTTGGATGGAACGAAGTGAAACAGTGTTTATATTTGTTGTTTGTATCTAATGTATTTTTTGGCGTGATAAATTTAAAATACAATTTTTTATACTGTTCATTTATTAATTCCCTAGAGTGCCTAGAGCTTGAGCTATCAGGCCAGAGCTGCTTTTTTATATTCTAATATGATAATTATATATTACTAAATGTAACATCTGAAGTAGTTTTAGCTTTATCATTTCAATTTCTTGTCACAGCCACAAGAGTTTAAACTAGCATTTGATATAATGTTTATGTACAGATTTTTCCTCTTAACCAAATGTTTACAATTTGAATTTATAATAGATTTTTGTAGGAAGGGAGTCCAATTATAAGAACCGGCTTTAACTGTAAACGGATGTTTCTGAGAAGACGTCTAGTTGTTGCTTTGTAATGTAGAACAATTAAGTTCATCACACGACTAGGTGCAGTCTTGTATATTGGCTCTTAACTGTAATTCATATGTTTGCTTCTGATACTTGAACCTTATTTTTGTAATATCTTTCCTTTTTTTTTTTTTTGTTAAAATAATATTTATTTATTTGTACTAGTCTGTGTTTCATGCACTTTGTTCATAACGGAGATTCTAGAGCATATCAGCAAATACAATTGTCTCTTTCTGAAGAAAGTGAACCATCTATATGCATTTACTGAATCAATAAAGAGTAAAACAGAATGTGTGTGTTTGTTTTTGTCAAAGAAAAAACAACTGCATTTCTTTTATTGTCATTTTTTTCCCCTTGAGTGTAAAGTTCCATTAAGCCAATTTGGCGAGAACACTTTTAATTTAGCTTAGCATAAATCATGGAATTGGATTAGAGAATTAGCATCTCACTCAAAATTGACCAAAGTGTTTCGATAATTTTACTTTTTAAAGATTGACTCTTCTGTAGTTACATTGTGCACTAAGACTGACAGAAAATGAAAAGTTCCTATTTTCCATACTCTAATTCTGACCTAAAATTAAAGGAACTTTGTGCCTGCTGCAGCCATGGTACTGCAGCAATGATATTATGCAGCATCTTTACCTAGTAACCTAGCTGGGGACTATATTTTCAGATGCTGCGTTATATCATAACTCCTGCTGCAGCCATGGTACAACAGCAAAGTTCCTTGATTATATCAAAATGAGAGTATAGTTCCTTTCCACATTGGCCTATAAAATAGCAACATTTAATTTTCTGTCAGTCTTAGTACACAGTGTAAGTACAGAAGACAGCAAGATGCTAATGCTCTAACCCAGGGGTGCTCAAATTCGGAGGGCCAGTGTCCTGCAGATTTTAGTTCCAACTTGCCTCAACCCACCTGCATGGATATTTCTAGAAACCCTAGTAAGAGCCTGATTAGCTAGCCCAGGTGTGTCTGATTGGGATTGTAAATAAACTTTGCAGCACACCGTCCCCTTCAGGACCGAGTTTGGGCACCCTTGGTCTCATCTGATGTAATGATTTATGTTAAGCTAAGCCAGAATTGCTCCCACCAGACCCAGAGATCGGCTGAATGGATTCAAAAAATGGTAAACTATTTAACTTTAGGGGAGTTGTACATTGAGAGTGTTTCTTTAAATAGTCAAATATAGAGCAGCAGCATATTTTCAGAGTTCCCTGCAGCGTTCGGTCAGTTTGCTGTTTTTATTTAGTCACACAGCAGTGTCATTCTCTAAAACCACATCCGCCTCATTTCTAATAAGCATTATCTGTGTTTTTATGGCCCACTTGCTTTGCTTACATGGTGGAACAGCAGATAAAAACTGATGTATTGCCTTACTGGAAACTTGTTGTATAACCAGTCAGCCATTGCATTTACCATTCAAATTATTGTGAGAATTTGCATGTCATTTCAGTCCCATGGAATCTGTCACATGTCAGCTGTTTGGGTCAACAGCAGGGGAAACATGGGATTGATTAATAACCAGTGTAAAACAAATGCTGGTTTTAGGACCTGCACAGACTGTAGTTTACTCTGTATAAACAACAATACAATGTGATAGCTTTGCACAGACAGAATTTGTTTTAATTTATCTTTTATGTTTTATGTGTATTTTTACAATATAAAATAATTTGACTTTAAGTACTAATCAGTTTAAAATTATATACTTACATTTGACAAATGTCTATGCTGCAAGTCCTTGCCTGCATTTGAACTCTTTTACACTGTAAAAAGAAGCAACTAATAACTAATTAACTTAAGCAACTAAACTAATTTTAACTAATTGAAATCAACTAGTTGACTTAAACGAAATGTTTAATAATAAAAAGTTAGTAAAACCATTGCAACTTGGAACTATTAAGTTGATTTAACTTATTTTTCTAATAATTATGCACATAGTTTGTTTACGTAAGAAAGTGACTAAACCAGTTGCCTCACACTTATTAACTAAAGTCAACTAATCACTTTTTAGAAAACTTTCCTGCATTAAAATAAAATGTTTAGAAACAACAATAAAAAAAACTTTGCATGGACAGAATTGTTAGTTTGATCCTGATCTTGAAAATATTTGCATTACTTTGTATTAATGCATTCATTTCGATTACGTTTTGTTTGTTTAAATAATTGTGTTTAATAATATTTACACTATTTTGCATTGTGTTTAATAATTCAGCATTTTCGATATGAATATTTATTTTTAGGTTTATTACTTATCATCACATTTTTTGTTTGTTTGTGCCAGTTTACATTTAGAAAGATCCAATTTCTGAGTTGAAAAAGGGATATGCTCCATGTTTCAAAACTGGAAAGTTTCTTTTTTTTTTCTTTATTTTGCAATCAATCTAAAATGCATTTACACAATACATAAAAAACTGCAATCGCAATAAATTCAGTTTACAGCACCTATATAAATTAAAGCATAAATTACATTAAAACAAATAATGCACTGATGTTTATATTTTATCCATAAAGCTTAAAATGTTCTTACTTAAAAAAAACAAAACTTTTTTGATAAAGTTAAATAAAACTTGTTACTTGTAAAAAAAAAACCTTCCAAGATGGACTTGAATGCATGTTTCTTATTCTAATTAGATTTCAAGTTAGGTTCCTGTTTCCTTGGTTACTAATTATGTTCCATACCTGTTTTTAATTAGTTTCATTCTTCTGTTTGTATAAAGACCAGTGTTTGAGGCCATTCATGTTTTGTGTGTTTGGCAGCAAAGTCTTTATTTTCTCAAGCGAAGTTCACTTTGATTGTTTTTAGCTATTTTTATTGTATTAGCGCATAGCTTTGTCTGCTTGACTTATGAATTACATTTTCAGAAGAAGTCTACAATTTAATCTGTGGAGAAATTTCCCAGATTTGAAA
>CAIGQW010000596.1:868389-910763 GCA_903798125.1 Danio choprae
TAATAATATTATTATTATTATTATTATTATTATTATTATTATTATTATTATTATTATTTTAAATCCTTCCTCAAACTAAACTAAGTGACATAAGACAGTATTAGCTTTATAATAATTATACAAGGGTTTAACAAGTTCTTTGTATGGCAGTTGTACTACTGTAGCACCTTAATCACCTAAAAGAACCGCTGAAGAGCCTTTATGGTGCTCAAAAAATCCTTTACACAGTAAAAGTGTTGTAAAACAGCTGATGAACCTTTTATTTTTTAAGAGGGCAGGGGTTAAGTCCATCATTTCCTCTAGTTCAGCTGACACATTGTTGTCCTCCCTGCTAACCTTGTATCATGCCAACTCACTCTTAAACCTAATCCTGTTACCACAAAAAACATAGTAGATCACTTCCCATACACGTTTCACGTCAGCCAGAGTTTCAGCCTTTTAATAAAGACCACATAATCTAATTGTGAATTCTAAAAGTGCAGTACCATTTAGCAAATGTCAAGATCTCACCAATTTGCCTCAAAAACAAGTTTTTCTTAAGCATTCCATGCCAGTGTGTCACATTCTTCAGTACAACACTGTTAACAATATGTTCTTTATTGCATCAGTGGTTCCATGAAGAACCTTGAAACTTTTTTTGTTCCACAAATGTTCTTAAGATTATTAAAAAACATTCATACCCAACTCTTCAATGGCGACTTGGCATTTAACACGTAGGACGGATTAATCTGGAAAGATGTGTCAGCCTCTCGGCTCGTTGTTTGCTCTTGACCCTGTTCACTTTAGATCCCATTACTTTGCATACTGACCCTGAGCTCAATCTAGATTGACTTACTCTCAATGCTGCAGCATCAGCCAAGCACGTTGAGAAACACAAGCCAGCGTTCAGGTACATGTGCGTGCAAAAGGTGATATGCATATTGTGATGCCTTTTAAATGGCAAGCAGAACGCCAGCCTGAATCAAACCTTTCTCAAAGTAACAGTACCTATAATAACATCCACAAAACCATTGATGGATGGATGGATCAATAGACAGACAGACAGAGAGATAAATAGATAGATTTAAAATAAAACTGGTTTAGTTTAGTATAAATGTCACTGTTGATGTTTAGTTCAGTTTAATTATTCTGAATACGGGCCAGATCCACAATTGTGTAAACCTTTGGATAAAGAGGCAGACAATCACAAGTGTATATCCCATTCAAATAAGTGCCTTTTTGGTAGTGACTTTTGTCAGTGTCATATATTTAAGCAGACAAAATTCATGCAGACAGACAGATAGACACGGATACAGATAAAAATACAGTTAGATAGGAAGACACATACAGTTAATAGGTAGGTGGACAGACAGGTAGATAAAGTTAGACAATGAGACAGTTAGAACAACAGACAGACAGAAACTGAGAGGAACAGACAGAGAGATGGACAAATACAGGTAGATTGGCAGACAGATAAATAGACAGTTTAAGCAGACAGGTAAAAGACAGACGGGGAGATGGACAGAAAACAAAAAAGATAGCTAGATAGACAAAGACAGATGGGTTGACAGGTGGATGGAGAGACAGACAAAAAACCAAGAAGATAGCTAAATAAACAGACAGGTAGATAGAGTTAAACAATGAAATGGGTAGAACAACAGACAGACAGAAACAGAGGAACAGACAGAGAGCTGGACAAAATCAAGTAGATATTCAGTCAGACGGGTTGATAGAAAGACGGGTACAGACAGATAAATAGACCGATGCAATACTGGTAGATAGTCAGTGAGATAGACAGTAAGTAGAAAGACAGACACATAAATACAGGTACAGGAGACAGCCATAGATCAAGACAGACAGGTAGATAAACAGAAATTTGAACAGACTGGTAGATAGACAAATATTCAGGTAAATAGAGACTGACAAAAATACAGGTAGATGGGCAGACCAATAAATAGACAGTTAGGCGGACCGACAGGGACACAGATAGACAGAAATGCAAGAAGATAGATAGACAGAAAGCCAGATGGGTAGACAGACAAGTAGATAGATTGACTGACAGACAGACAGACAGATAGATACGTTGAACGAATGACAGAAATACAGGCTAATAGACAGTAAAAGACCACCATGCATGTATATAAAGAGACCAGTGGAAAGACATGCAGACAAACAGAAGTACAGGTAGGTAGACAGATAAATAGACTGATAGACAGACAGAAAGGGTGACAGACAGACTTTGTCCCTAAAAGACTTATTGTCATAATGCTCAAAGTACTTCCTCTACAGTGACATAGCTACTTTCTATAACCTTGACCAAAGTGGAGTTACTCATGTCTGTGTCTGTGTCTGTGTCTGTGTGTGTGTGTGTGTGTGTGTGTGTGTGTGTGTGTGTGTTTATGGAGTCTTTGAATATACAAACCAAGTAATCGGTCTACTTGGAAATGGACTCTTTATGTCACATGTGATGCCAGGGGAAGGGTGATTTGCAGGGTGTGACTGAGAGTTTGCATCAGCTCAGAGGGCAGAGGTCACGCATTTACCTAAAACAACCAACTATACTATCTGAACAAATGAGCATTATGAAATAGTGTTTGTACACATACAGTACGTGCATACTTAAACTCATACTAAAGACAAACTCATATTTTAGTATTGAAAAATATTTAACATAATTTTCTTAGTTTATCTGGATTTATAAGAAATAGTAAAACATTAAATGTGTATATAAAACAATAAAAAAATGTAACAAATATTGAAGTTCTAAATTTAAATAAATAACAAATTGTAATTTTGTTACTGTAAAAAAATGTATTCCACCAAATATCAATTTCTTAACTATTCAGAAGTTAAGACATTGGTATTGCTGTCTAAAGCTGAACATAAACACTGCATTATTTTAGTTATTTCCTGTAAAAAAAGAAAAGTATTTTATTTAAAATTTGCACGAAATGCAAGACATTTATAGAATAAAAATTGACACTTTACTCAAACACACAAGTATATATACATATATAAAATAGTAATTACACATTTCATAACAGAGCAACCAGACAGCACGTGACAGAAATTCACTACCATAAATGGTCTTGCACCTGCACAGCATCAAAGTGGACCGTGTTTGTGTGTGTTCGTTCAGGGTGTTGTAGGGGAAATGTCACGAAGTCGGAGTGCGCGACAGTTTACAAGTTCAAGGTGATGAAATTTGTTGTCTGAGGGTGAAAGATAAGTTAGTCAGTCCAGTCAGGGCATCTTAGGAGACAGTCACGACAATAATCTATCTCAGCCAATGGACGCTCAATATGTACGAGTCGTACAATGCAATGCAAACAAAAAAGTAAACGATCAGAGTAATTTAAAGGACTTGTGCGGTATGGGATGAAAATCACATATATCCGTCAATATTGTTATATCACATTGATATAGGACTGTGACTCACTTTCCTGACTGTGATGACTCAGTGGTCATGTGCGCTAAACATTTGCCCTTGTGCTTCCTGTCTTTGCGATTTCGTTCTGTTGTACATATACTGACCTCTAGTGGACGCATTGTGTCATTGTAGACATTAAGGAGAGATTTTATTTATTTATGTATTTATTTATTTTTATTTTTTTTAAGTTTAATGGAGGGAGAAAAAAAACTTATGATGAACTTTTACATGTTTCTTTTGTCGCACTTTATCAATTTATGTCTGTGGATTTCAGTTACTCATTTTAAGGGCAGTTTTTTCCCCCCGCAGCTCTTACATACAGTACACCCAACTTTATAGTTTTATTAAATATCTATATTATAAAGGTTTGTACAGAGATGCTCATACATAGTTTCCAACATGGAAAAAAAATACTAATTTATAAAAAAATACTGTAGTGTTTTTGTAATAAATAATGTATAGGGGAGACCAGAGATGGTTGTAGCATTTGTTTTTTCATTTCTCCCTATATCTTTGAGATCTTTTAAGCCTGTGTGTTGAAAATTTGATTAAAACTATTTACAAGTGTCTGCTGTTAAATGTCACAAATGTTATCTTTGCAGTACAAACAGAAAATGCACAATTTAGTTTCAAAACATAGGAGTGAAATGTTACAATTCACCCCAAAGTCTGGGTTAGTTGTAACACACCCTCAGGTGAGATGTAACATTATGATTTCTACCGGGGTAAGATGTAATATTATAAAACAAGAATTATGACCAGAAAATTATTTTGAAAGCTTTTTATTCAACACTAAGCTTTCCGTATAATTGGTGTGTGTCTTTGTGTTACCAAGTTAAAATACAAATCAAGCATTGCTATCCCAAAAATAAATTAACGTATTAATTTAGACAGACATAATGTTGTCTGTCTAAATTAGGTTTTTATTATTAAGGGAAAATAAAATCCAAAACTACATAACTCTTTGTTTTGGATTTTATTTTCCCTTAATAATAAAAACCTTAATTTAAAAACTTGATGGACTCAAACACTAAAATGTATTATGCAAAAAAAAAAAAAAAAAAAATCAGTAAGGGGAAAACACATTTGTACACAACATTTTGTCTGTCTGTCTGTCTGTATGCATGTATGTATGTATGTATGTATGTATGTATACATGTATGTATATATGTATGTATGTATGTAAAGTACTTGAATTAATCTTTTGTGGTAATTCTACCATTGCTGCGGTAATGCAAAAAATGTATAATCAAGTTACTTATAACTTAGCTATAACTATTAATTAAATATAGCGTACATTATACCACATCAAAGTTTACTTTTGTAAAACCTATAGTTGGGGAACTAGTCACACAGATGGTATCCCCGTATGTGATAGTCACACAGGTCAATTGTAAAACTGGAACACTTCCAATCTCAACAACCATGAACTAGTTACAAATCAGCTGATTAACTTCACATATGCCCATATTAGTCTTCATTCCACATGAAAAAGTAGAGCTCTGTGGCATACACAGCATATGGCTGATGGAGAAAAAAATACATTTAAGCTAAGAAAATAATATTTTGAATTAGTTAATTTATTTTTGGGATAGCAATGCTTGATTTGTATTTTAACTTGGTAACACAAAGACACACACCAATTATACGGAAAGCTTAGTGTTGAATAAAAAGCTTTCAAAATAATTTTCTGGTCATAATTCTTGTTTTATAATATTACATCTTACCCTGGTAGAAATCATAATGTTACATCTCACCTGAGGGTGTGTTACAACTAACCCAGACTTTGGGGTGAATTGTAACATTTCACTCCTATGTTTTGAAACTAAATTGTGCATTTTCTGTTTGTACTGCAAAGATAACATTTGTGACATTTAACAGCAGACACTTGTAAATAGTTTTAATCAAATTTTCAACACACAGGCTTAAAAGATCTCAAAGATATAGGGAGAAATGAAAAAACAAATGCTACAACCATCTCTGGTCTCCCCTATACATTATTACAAAAACACTACAGTATTTTTTTATAAATTAGTATTTTTTTTCCATGTTGGAAACTATGTATGAGCATCTCTGTACAAACCTTTATAATATAGATATTTTCTTTTTTTTTTTTGCATAATACATTTTAGTGTTTGAGTCCATCAAGTTTTTAAATTAAGGTTTTTATTATTAAGGGAAAATAAAATCCAAAACTACATAACTCCCCCCCCCCAGCCCCCTTAAAACATAGCTCTGATTTATCACACTGTTCAATTTCTTTAGTCACACTCAGGCCTGATTACTGCCACACCTGTTCACTTCAATAGGACCTGCCTGAAAAAGTGAAGTAGACCAAAAGTTCCTCAAGAGTTAGAGATCGTGCCAAGATACAAAGGATTTCAAAAACAAACGAGAAAGAAAATAATTGAGATCTACCAGTCTGGAAAAGATTCTAAATTCATTTCTAAAGCTTTGTAACTGCAGCGAACCACACTGAGAGCCATTATCTACAAATGGCAAAAACATGGAACAGTGGATATCCTTCTTAGTAGTGGCTGGCCAAGCAAAATTACACCAAGAAGCAGTGACAGCACCTGGAAGGGCATCCGCTGCGTAAAACATATGCTGAATAAGTTGGCGGTTCATTCCGCTGTGGCGACCCCAGATTAATAAAGGGACTAAGCCGAAATGAAAATGAATGAATGAATGAGGCAGTGACAACTCATTCAAGAGGTCACAATAGACCCGACAACAACATTCAAAGAACTGTAGGCCACACTTTCCTCCCTTAAGGTAAGTCTTCATGACTCCACCATAAGAAAGAGGCTGGGCAAAAAATGGTGTGCATGACATGGTTCCAAAACGAAAACCACTTTTGAGCAGAAAGTACATAAAGACTTGTCTCAGTTTTGTTAGAAAATATATTGATGATCCTCAATACTTTTGGGAAAATACTTTGTGGACTGACAAAACAAAAGTTAAACTTTTTGGAAGGTGTGTGTCCCATTATGTGTGGCGTAAAAGCAGGGCTTAATTTGTGCCGGAACAAGCCGGATTCAGAACCTCTAAAAAATCTGATCCGGCATCTAATTTTACCGATCCCTCCTCATACGCACCCTTCACTTTCTTCCGCGACGCCCCAACCCTCTTCACTTTCGTCCATGACACCCAAAAATCCTGTCTGTAAAATCATGTCAGTGTTTCCTGTAAATTACTTCATAATTCTTCTTTTCTTTATAACAGCAATCCTGTCCTTTTATACAAACACAAACACAGTTTACTATAAATTAAACAAACAACAACAATCATGGTTACTGTAATTAAACCACGGTTACCACAAATCAACCATGGTTTTGCAACACTAACCATAACTGTTGTTTGAAGAAAAGAAACTTAATCTAAAACGTTTTTTGGTAATGAAACACAACAGTCCTATATTCAGTGCTTACTTATTTAAACTATTAACCACTTTTTACGTTTTTGTTTGTTTTATAAACTTGTATACATGACTAACTTCAGTTTTTTTTAGATCACATTAAATCAAGGCATGAAGCAGAACTGAAACATTAGTTTTTTTTGTTTAAGCTTGTTGTAGCACAAATTAATTTATTCAAAATTGAGGTTTGAATTGTTCATGCACTGTAAAATGACCATACACAATGAAAAGGAATCACATACTGTATAAGCAATAATTAATCATAATACGGACTATACAAACAACAAAAATGTATAACCCGTCTAAATATAATCACTTTTTAAGCTCTACACAATATTTTTCAAAAATTCACATATACGAGCATAACAAAAATCACTATTATGGAACACATAACAACAATCATTATTCAACATATGGACAAACAGCACATTAATTAACAAACTGAGTCTAAAAAATAATAATAATTTCCCGTAAAGCCTATGCTGATAAATACCTGCTCAAACAAATACAAATCATCACAATATGAGATGTATTTGAAGCTTTATCACATTAATCACCATTATTATATACATATACAGCAGATTCTGATAAAACAGCTTGATTTAGCCTGGTAAATGTGGCCATGCCTTTAGTTCTGGATCTTTGATCCAATTGGCAGAGAGGCGTTCCAATGATGCTGACACACATTTCACATTTGAATAATAATTTTTTCTGTGTTTGCACAATTCTATGATTTTGTATCCATCTTCCCCCATACAGCACCCCCCCCCCCCCACCTCAAAAAAATAAAATAAAATCTTTTTAATTGAACACAAATATGCATCAAAGAAACATGTGAGTATCATTACAGAATCTTCATTCATTTCAACATGTTTGGGCAGTGCCCAAAAATGTTAATTAACTGTTTTTACAACCATGTTGACAACAAATTAACCATGATTTGCTACACTAACCTAATGGTAATAAAAAAAACGACATTACTACATTTTTACTATAAAAAAAAAAATCAATTGTGTATTTATTTGACCTAAAGTAAGAATGAAAAAAATACTGTTGTGTTCTCTTCTGAATTTGTTTAAGACTTTTTCAATGGCGGAGCAAAAACAATTTTCTGTAGGCTAAGAAGGGGTGCCAGTTATTTTAAACACCTACCATTCATAAAGCAAACTATGGTCTTATTCTAGCTTTTTGACTGATTGATTACTGTAGAATTTATGACAGAACTAGGCTGTGTGATCATCACATTTTGTATATTTTCATATGGATAAAATACACCTGATTTAGTTACTGAGTTTTTGCATTTCACCTCACAAACAGGCAAGAACCTTGATGTTTTTGTTTTTATTACAGCAAGTACCGTGCTTTTTGATTACTTTTAGTATAACCACAATTTTACTACAAATACCATGGTTAAACTGATTAGCGTAGCACAACTATGGTTATTTGGTAGTTACCATTGTTTAATCACAATAACCAAATACATACTTTTTATTTTTAGTATAAAAAAGGGGAGGCACCAAATAAACAGTGAAAGCGTATACATTTAGTTTTATGTATTTCGTTCACCGACTATGACATGAGGTTAACTAGGCTGGTATATAATGTTCAGTATGGTATGAGTGTTTGAATTTAGTTTTGGACTATTCATAGTATTTGCACAAGTGTCATTTATGAATGTTAGTTGGTGATTCAGGGGCTCTTGAGACGGGTCATGATGGGATTGATGAAGGAGAAGTTTTCAAACATGCTCTGGTCCATGCTGTTGATCATCATACGATCTGTGACGGAAAGTCGAGGCTTCTCATTTATGAACTCCTTATCGAAGTTACTGCAGTCATTTGCTGATTTCTGTAAACAACAAAAAAAGCTGGTCACAGGTAAATGTTTACAACAAAATCTATAGTAACCTTCTTTTTTTAAAAATAATTTATCAATTATAATTTTATAATTGAAACTGAACCTCAAAAATACTGATTTCAAATGATCTTCACCAGCATTAAAGGTGCAATAGGTGATTGCTTTCAGAATTTTTGTTGTGCTGGTTGAAAGTCTCTTCGCATCCTGATAACAATCATTAAATTAAGTGGTCCAAATGTATTAATATGTATTCTAATTTTTCTGTGGGTTAGACAAAGAAAAGTTCATCCAATCAAATCATTCCGTCCGAACATTACGATAGGATCTCCTAACTGCCTGTCAAAATATGTAGTTCACAGATGCGGTTAAGAGAGAGAATGGGAGATGCTGCACAACAACCTAGAGTTGGCAACTTTAAGTTTAATATTGTAATTACTTACTGTACTCTAAAATTTTAATTCTGTGAACGTTACGTGATGTATTGTAATAATGTTTTCTAGTGTGCATTCATGCGTTTAGCAGGCGTAGCTTTGGATGATTGGTGTAGATTTGTAGGGTGGGATGTAGCCTTTAAGTGCATTTTGCAAGATCTCTTATTGCACCTTTAATGGTGCACAACACAGAAAAAGTGCATTGGAGACACAGCTTTTAGCTCGTTGCTAAGCTAAAAACATAGCACTCTCATTAGTGTCAGTGTTCGTCCGCGTCATCGTTTGTTGTCGTCACGTGCCTTGTCTTTCTCCCGCCACCGTCATTGTTAATCTGTTCCACCTGTGTTCATCCTTTCTGTGTCATCTGTGTAATCAATCTGTCACCCATATATACCCTTTCGTCTGTGTCCATTGTTGTCCGGTATTTTGGTTCGTGTGGGTCTCGTCCTGTCTTCCCGCATCCAGTGTATGTTTCCCGTAAGTGTTTAATAAACCCGTTTTTGTAATGTTTCTCCGTCTCGTTCTGTCACCATCCGCCACCAAGGCGTTACAATTAGTAGCTTATTAATTCAAATATACTTGATTAAAATAACGTGTATATCCAGTCTCAGAGCTAGTGTCTCTTCTGTTCTAAATCCCTGTTTTAAAATAAATGCAAAACATTCCATACATTTTAAGGGATAGTTATATTAAAATTCTTTTAAATCTTTAAATGGGTATTATGTTTCTTTATTTAACAAGGTAAAAAACCCATTGAGATCGAGATCTCATTTAGAAGGCTGACCAGGCCAAGAGGTCTGCAGCACATGACTTATGGAAAAATAAAAAATAAAAATGAGAATAAAATAATATTAAAATACAGTTTGGTTATTCAGCTATACCACATTACAATATGTCAAAAACGCATACATTGAGAAATGGAATGTTGTTGTTTGTTATAAAGGATAGAGCGAAATGATTTAATCGGGATGAGCTAAGACATTTTCAGTTCAGACTATTATTTAGTTCAGAGTATTTAAGGATGAGGGGGCGGCATGACTAAAAGCTCGCTTTCCTATTTCAGTTCAAACCCGGGGAACAGACAAATGATAAATTTCACTTGAACGTAGGGCATATCGGCTTTTTGACCTATGAAGAAGGGAACATACTAGTTATAAAGGTGCCAGACCAAGAATAGCCTTTTAGACCAGAGTCATCCAGTGGGTATACCTTCTTACATTTCAAAGAAGGCCACTCCACTTTGACATACAGTTCACAATGGTGAGTTAGTCTACAACAGCCAGGTATTATTGTCTAATTAATAACTACAAGTATCAAATCAATACTAGTATGTAATAAGTACACGATCATATTTTTATTAGTTGCAAGTATCTAATAAACAAGTACTAAAATGTAATTTTAAAGTACAAGTATCTAATATTATAGCTACTAGTATGTAAAAAAAATTATCTATTTACTGGACTAGTATCTAATAAATAAATGACACTTTTTATTGAATAAATACTAGTATCTAATCAAGAATAAGTGCCAGTAGGGTATCTAATAAGTATTAGTATGTAACAATAAATTATAGTAGCTAATAAATAAATAAATAAATAAATAAATAAATATAAGTGTCTAATGAAAACAAGTAGTATCTAAAAAAAAATAGATTTTTGATGCTAGTTTATAAAGAATAAGCATTAGTAGCTAATGAAAATCTACTAGTACTTACTGGAAAAGGTCATAGTAGCTAAAAACAAAATGCTAGTGGCATGAAAATAGTTATATAAATTAAATCTTAAACCACTTTGTTGTTGAATGTTATCAGTGTTTTTTGAATAAGTGTGAGCTAGGAATGTTTTGGTTTTGCTTTTTGCTATATAGGGTCGCCAGGGTAAGTAAATGATGGATCAGTTTTCATTTCTGTGTGAACTATATCCCTTTATGTCATCAAAGCAAAGTTATGTGAATCAAAATGATTTGTCTTTTCAATTTTTGACAGTTGCAGTTTAATTCTAATTAGCCTCAGAAAACATTTGGTCTATTTTAGAATCAGCTCTGTGTCTGATGCCTTTAAAAGCCAATTCACACTCCACAGACAAACGGCAACAAACAAATTGACTGTTGTATTTAGTTGTATTGTAAAATCCACAATCTAATAAACGCAGATTAAACGTGTTCAGTTGGGTGAAAACAAACTCTGCACAATGGCAACAGATGCCGACTAATCCAACAAACTACAACAGACTTGTTTGTTGGCATTTGTATGCTGTGAATTGGCATTTAAATGTTATTTAGATCAACAGCTCATCAGGTTTTAGACCAAAATCTTTGAGGTCTGTAATGAACTCACCACAGTGGGCCTGAAGGGCGGCTCCACCTGTCGTTTCTCCAGTGTGTTCCAGTCTGTTTCTCTAAAGAAGGGATGTTGCCGTATATTCCCCTTCACACCCAGCCTTCGCTCTGGCTCCCGGACAAACAGCTAGAACCAATAAGAAAACAGTTATAGTTCATAACAGACTTGCAAGTCTTGTATTAATTGCTAGTTCAGATATACCTTCACAAGAATGTCTCGTGCATCTCTAGTTAACCAACGTGGGTAACAAGGGTCGTCTGTGCGAATTGACTGAAACAGCTCTTCTTCATCATGCCCATGAAATGGAGACTGGCCAATCAGCATCTCGTAAAGAAGGACGCCAAATGACCACCAGTCTACAGACGTCCCATATTTCTGACCGAGCAGAATCTGTGAAGTATAAAGTGCACAATATGTATTACACATAACTTTTATTCACTTATTTGCTTGGTTTAGCTATTTATTTTTAAACTACTGTGAATGGAATTGTAGGGGTGTGCAATTTCTATCATCTGCTTATGATAATATCATATTTGTTGTTTTAAAGTAAATTATTGATTGTACCTAGCCAAGAAATGTGTGTTGACATGCACGACATTTGAGTATCTTTATCAGATCTTCACCTTCAGGCAATCCCCAAAAATTAACCATGTTTTTACAACAAGTGGGGCGACGCGGTGGCACAGTGGGTAGCACAATCGCCTCACAGCAAGAAGGTTGCTGGTTCGAGCCTCGGCTGGGTCAGTTGGCATTTCTGTGTGGAGTTTGCATGTTCTCCCCATGTTTGCATGGGTTTCCTCCGGGTGCTCCAGTTTCCCCCACAAGTCCAAAGACATGCCGTATAGGTGAATTGGGTAAGCTAAATTGGCCGTAGTGTATGAGTGTGTGTGAATGAGTGGGGGTGTAAGGATGTTTCCCAGTGGTGGGTTGCGGCTGGAAGGGCATCCGCTGCGTAAAACATATGCTGGATAAGTTGGCGGTTCATTCCGCTGTTGCGACCCCAGATTAATAAAGGGGCTAAGCCGAAAAGAAAATGAATGAATGAATTTACAACAAGTAAAACAAAACAAAAAACAAAAACTTGGTTATTGTAGTTAACAACAAATTAACCATAATTCTTCTACACTAACCTAATGGTAATCAAAAAATTTGACTTTTAATTAACATTAAATTAACATTTTTACTATAGGTTAAATAAATACAGTTTATTTTCATTAAAGAAAGAATGAAAAAACACTGTTGTGTTCTGTTTTGAGTTTGTTTGGAACTTTTTTCCAATATATGCAATAAATAGGCTTTGAGTATACTTTAGCATAGAACAATATTTGGCTGGGATACAGCTATTTGAAAATCTCAAATCAGAGTTTACAAAAAAGAAAAATCACCTTTAAATTTGTTAATTCAGTTCTTAGCAATGCAAATTAAGGTTTAGGAAATTTACTAAATGTCTTCATGGTGAAAAATGATCTTATTTTAAAAAAAAAAAAAACAATAATTAAGGATCCAAAAGCTTAAGTTAAAATGACACCATAATTTAAATCATGAAAGCAAAATTTGCCCTGTAGGAGTTTTTCTTGTAAGGGTAAGGAGGATGTAATGATTCACTCAATTATTGATTCAATTCACAATTTTTTGATTGCAAAAATCCATTTTCTCATACTTCTTCAACAAAATAAGATTGATTAAATGAATGAGTAAATTATTCAATGATTTACTCAAAGACACACTTGTACAACCTTATGGTGGTTTTAATGACATTTTACCATGACAGGCCTAAATTTGCAAAAATGCACATAAATGATGGCTATCTGAAATAAAAAAAATCAATATTCAGTATCGTGTTCTCCTATGTGTGTGGTAGATATGCTTACCTCAGGGGCGATGTAGTCTGGTGTTCCACAAAAGGTACATGTTCTGGCTTCTCCAATTATGTTCTCTTTGCACATGCCAAAATCTGCTATCTTGATGTGGCCATCAGTGTCTAACAAAATGTTGTCCAGCTTAAGATCTCTGTGGTGGGGGAACACATTAATAAATTAGGAAAAATAAAACATTTCTGTGGGCTGCACGGTGGCGCAGTGAGTAGCACGATCGCCTCACAGCAAGAAGGTCGCTGGTTCGAGCCTATGCTGAGTCAGTTGGCATTTCTGTGTGGAGTTTGCATGTTCTCCCCGTGTTAGCGTGGGTTTCCTACGGGTACTCTGGTTTCCCCCACAAGTCCAAAGACATGCGGTATAGGTGAATTGGGTAGGCTAAATTGTCCGTACTGTATGTGTGTGAATGAGTGTGTGTGGATGTTTCCCAGAGATGGGTTGCAGCTGGAAGGGCATCCGCTGCGTAAAACATGTGCTGGATAAGTTGGCGGTTCATTCCGCTGTGGCGACCCCAGATTAATAAAGGGAATAAGCCGAAAAGAAAATGAATGAATGAAAACATTTCTGTGATATGAAGAAATGCAGGAATTTCCACCAGATAGACTTATAGCTCTACTATTATAATATTTGGAACTTTATACAACTTTTTTTTTTTTTAAGATTGAAGATTAAGAAAAATTGTAAAAGATTTTTGCATACTTTCACAGAAATACACAAGAACTTAGGCAAATAATGCTTATAATAAAGTTTTTTTTTCCACAAAATCAAGTCATTTTAGGACACAAATGTACAATTAATGAATCATTTTAGCTTTTAGCATTTTATCAATTTAAACTTTTAAAACTATTTGAAAAAGCTAAAAGGTGATTTATATTTTACCCCTGAAGACATTTTAACCATCTAAACCAATCTTTTAGGTCTGAATGATTTGTGACATTTCTTTTTTTAAGTTTATAAAATGTTTGTTTGTTTGTTTGTTTAATGAATTTGTAAAGAATTCATTATAATAAAATTTATCATAGGAAAATACTTATCAATACACCTATATAAGGGTTTGCTGATCTTATTTTTTTTATATGCTCACCTGCCTTTTTTCTGCAAGAAAATGGGTCTATTTCAATACCAATAGCCATTTTTTTTAACACGAGGCAAGAAAACACAAATATGTGTACATGAAAAGGATGCTTACTCAATAAGGTTAAACTTTATATACAGAAGCTGTTTATTAGCAGTTTTTGAATTGGAAGTTTCATTTTAAAACCAGAAACAAAAACAAAACAAGAATGCTCTGATATTAGCTTTGTGAAACGATGCTAAATAAAATGTGCACTAAACAAAATGATTCAAACTAATTCAGTCTATGCCAGTAGGTCGTGCTTAAAGAACAGCAGTAATATAGGCTTTCTTTACTGCAATGCAGTGATGTGCTTATAACTCTTTTTTTTTTTTTACATTTTTTATATGCATTATATGGAGTTAAGATTAAACCAATAATGGCATGTAAACTTCTTAATGAATGTAGCCCCAGTTCAATATTTAGGTAACTTTTTTTTTTTTTTTTTACTGTATGTTGCTGCAACTCTATTTTGACTAGTTTTTAGCCTTTTTGATGGAACATTTCCACACAAATAGCATTTTAGAAAATGAGTGCATTGCAGTTTGTGCACAATTCCAGAACAGAGACCAACCCCAAAAATGTAAATAGATAAAATACATTTAAAACATCTGGTTGCACATTTGAATCCAGTTTCTAGCCAGACAACCTCACTATACTTTGTTTGATATAGTTTTGACAGTAGTCCATACCTGTATACTATGCCTTTAGAGTGTAGAAACTGCAGTCCACAGATGATCTCAGCTGCATAGAACCTATTGACACAGAGAAGAGGAGATGTGAGAGTGTGAAAAACAGAGTAGGCAGAGTCTCAGCCTTTAAAAATCTGTGTGTGGGGGCTGCATATGTGGCTCACGTGGACCGTGGGAGGTCAAATCTGTGACAGGTCTGGATGTGGAACATCAAGTCGCCTCCGTTTAAGTACTCCATCACGAAGAAAAGATTTTCCTTTAGAGACCGATACAAAAACAGATCAGTTCAGGCCGGTCAAACAAAAGCACAATACTTCAATAACAAGAGTGACTCAGTGTGTGAGGTTTCTGGGGAGTCTAACAGTATTCAGGTACAGTAATTAAATAATCACAATGCCAAAAATGCTTTTCTTACTTTGCTTTGTCTCGTTTCTAGTCCAAATATCTAAAAAATCTTAGATTAAGTAAAAATATTGTTTTGTCTTCAGAAGAAATAAGTCAAAATGAAGAGTTTTTCCTTAAAACAAAGTAAATCAGCCAGTGGGTTAAGTAAAAATTATCTTGTTTTCACTTTGAAATGTAGATATTTGGACTAGAAACAAGACAAAAATTATGTGAGAAAACCTTTTTTTTTTTTTTTTGCTTAAAAAGTATAAATTCCATATAAATACAGTAATTAAACACAATTTTGTAGCTCATAATGCAGACTCAAAATTGCATATCTTGCGATGTGACAATTGCAGATGTGCACATTGGGATATCGATGCTGAAACAATATATTGTGCAGCCCTCTTATATTTTACTATATAACACAAAAGAAGATATTTTGAATAATGTTTGAAACCTGTAACCATTGACTTCCATATTAAGTCAATGCAGGTTTTCAGCATTCTTTAAAATATTTTCTTTTGCATTTAACAGAAAAAAGAAACTCATAAAGGTTTGAAACCACTCGAGGGTGAGTAAACAGTGAGTACATTTTCATTTTTGGGTGAACTATCACTTTAAATAAAGTGTCTACTGCACATTTGTCTTTCAAAAATGAACAAAATGAATGCAAACTCTACTGATATATACTGTGTGTGTGTGTGTGTGTGTGTGTGTGTGTGTGTGATTTCTAGCTGCACCCTAAAATATGTCAGTGTGTATTACCTTGGTCTGGAAGGTACAGTAGAGGTGTGTGAGGAAAGGATGTTCCCAGGCTAGAGATAACACTCTCCTTTCCACCATAGTGCATTCAACATCATCATCCATCAGAACCACATCTTTCTTTAATGCCTTCACAGCAAAAAACTGTCCTGAGCCTTTCAGCTCGGCCAGAAAAACCTACAACACACATACACATTATTTGTAGAGAATCATATTTGGACAAATCTAGAGTCATGTTTTAAGATGCAAATCACAAATGGTCCTGTAGTTTGGGTTTGGTTTTCAAGTTCTGATTTATTCCTATAAACAAATGTGACAAAGTTTTTACAACTTAAGAAATCTTTAAATTAACAGTTTCCGTTTTTTTGTGATTCACAAGTGTTTTCCATTTATTTGTGGTTGTAAATTGCATTATGAGACCTTGATCTCTGGTCTGTCGACTTTTGATGTTTTTATTGACATTTTAGTAGTTTGAAATAACAATGTATAATAAATAGAGAAATACTGTAAGTCTGTAAAATGTAAACAGAAAATGTACTGGCAGTTTATAACAAGGTTTTTATACCATATTATACAACACCAACCCAGACAATATATCTGTCAGGTGTCTGTTCTGTGTTGATGTCATGTGATTCCTTTGTTCTTTTTCCTGCCATTTCCTAATATTCATTTGTTTCACCTGCGTCTCTCCCCTGTATGTAATCAGTTTAATCACGTCCCTTGTATTTATACCCCTTAGTTTGTTTCCTTCGTTGTCCGAATGTCATTGTCATCTGCACCCCATGCCTTCCCCGAGTCTCCTGTGTTTCCAGTACCCTTGAAGTGAGTGAGTGAGTGAGTGAGTGAGTGAGTGAGTGAGTGAGTGAGTGAGTGAGTGAGTGAGTGAGTGTAAATAAATTTGTGTATTTTGATAAATCCCGTGTTCCTGTGCCTTTGTGTGGAGTGAGCTTACATGACAATATCACTTTATATGATAAAAAAAAAGTTAATATAAATCAAACTCTACAAGGTTATATGTTGTTGGAGGAAAGATCCTATAAATCAATTCAAAGGCATAAATAAAGGGGAAATATAAAAAAAATTAAAACATGAATCACAAAATATGGAAAGCTGCTAATTTACAAATATTTTTTGCATTATAGGCTAATGATGGTATCAGATTTTATTGTTGGGGTAAATTGCTGAAGCTTTTATCATGGTTTATGGTATTATCATATTGGATATTGACCTAAGCAGCAATTTTTTTTTTAATTACCAGGTTTAATGACAAACACTTTATTGCTTTTATTGTATTTACAATATATTCAGAGTAAACAAATGTTTCAACAAAATTAAAATGCAAACGGAGTATAAAGTACAATAGGTAGCATTTTATAATAAAGTCTCATTAGTAAATGATAGTTAATTGATTAAAGTCAGCAGTAAGAAAAAGGTAAATTACAGCTACTATGTTAATATAAGTAAAAAAAACAACAACAACAGAATTGTATTAGTTATAAACTGCATTTAATAAAGTGATTAAGACTAAAGTGTTATTAGGCATTAAATAAGAAATTAAGATGACTTAAGATTAAAAAAAGCTTTTGTAGACAAGATTAACGTAGTAATGTTCATGTTTGAACTATTAAGCTAACCAATTAAGTTTCATTTGGCATTATTATGAACACCTTAAAACGTTTTATAGTCATTTTTCTTGGTGTTTGGAAATGCTGACAATATCAATATTTGGTATGTTTATTATAATGATATGTTGAATTATTGAATATCGGCATATGTCTAGTTTGCACATATAGAATAATGGGATTGTTTTCAAAAAACGTGCTCTTTAAAAAACACACTTGTAGTTCCTTAATTGCCAAAATGAACATCAGAAATGCATGAAATGTTTTCAATTTCGATGAAAACTGAAAATCCACTATTTCCTATGTTGAATACTATTCTTACCTTTCCAAAGCTTCCTTTGCCCAGCATCTTATGCAGGATGAAACTGTCTATGGTGAATTTGTGGTGCTCTTTACGTGGGGTGGCGTACAGGGGCTCAGGCTCTTCAAGACTCGGCCTGCGTCCGTCAGCCGGAGTGTCCCATGAAATACCTTGATGCTCTGTACGCAAGAACCAAGAAGAGTTGGGCATCAATGGATGGATATCAATCAATCAATCAACCAATTCTAAAATGTATTGAGCTGTTCAGCAAGGCAATATTTATAGGCATTAGATAACTGACCATATGCATGGTTCTAAGCATTCATTTAGTAGTTCAAGAAGAAAACGAGATGAAAAGATTTAAATTAAAGCACAATGAGGGGACATCTACGAAAATTAAAATAATGTGTTTATATTTTAAAGACGTAGCATTGCACATTGCAATATGATGTAGTGTTTTTTACAGCAGATGGCACTCTATGCAAGTTGTGAACAACAGATGGTGTTCTAGGCTAGTTTTTAATAGCATATGGCACTCTAGGCTAGTTTTGAACAACTGATGGAACTCTAGACTAGTTTTTAACAGCAGATGGTGCTCTAGGCTAGTTATTACCAGTAAGATGGCACACTAGGCTGTTTTTTTAACAGCAGATGACAGTCTAGGCTGGAAGCAAATGGCGCTCTAGGCTAGTTTTTAACAGTAGTCACTGCTCTAGGCAAGTTATTAACAACAGATGGCACTCTAGGCTAGTTATTAACAACAGATGGTGCTCTGTGCTAGTTTGTAAACAGTAGATTGAGCTCTACACTAGTTTTTAAAAGCAGATGCCTCTCTAGGCTAGTCTTTAACAGCACACTTACAAGAGAGAGCACTTGTATATTCAGCAGAATCATGCTAGTTGCTTTTATATCATAAGAATAATGTAAACACAGCTCACACTAAAGACTTATAATTCACTCAATCATTTATTCCCAACTTTATTATGATTATTTTAAGTTCAAGTGGTATCGAGTGAATCGGAATGCAAGCAGAGTACGGCTGTTTGTAAAGCATACAGCACCATCTGCTGCTAAAAAGCTCAGAATTGATTCATGAGAGAAAAGCGATGCATTTTGAAAATCTCATAAGCAATGCAGTTTTAATTTTTCAAATTTTGCTCTAAACGAGAAAATAGTTTTCTCCAAATTTTAAGGCAATTTTTTTTTTTTTTTATCAGAGCAGTATATCCCAATCCCATGGATGCCATGTCATGGAGAATGGATGTGAACAGATGAATGGATGTTGTTTAGACATGCTCTATATTTACCTTTGCGTGGTAGAGGTGGTGCAGGCGTCAGGGGTGAAATCGGTAAGCGTCCTGAAGGCTCTCTAATGACCCCTGGCTGATCTGCGCTGACCGGACCCTCTCGACCAACAGTCTCAGTATCCCGAGAACTCCGAGCTTGCTGTAAAATTTCATTTAATTTCATTTAATATCATTCATGTATTTAATTCATGTTGTTACACAGCTGTCTGGGATACTGGATTCTAATTGGTCAGTCACGACATTCGAAGGTATGTTATTCTGAGATGACAACCCCTGAATAACACAGGCTTATCTAGGAACTTTGAATCAATCTGGACCGTTAGTGAATACATTCAAATCCATATACTTACATCCACATTCATATGTATCTGCTTTTCTGTCCCGCCACTGTTTTTGACTGTTATCTTGTGAATAAATGATACATAAGGTTAGTCTGTTTCATTCAGCCGGTTTAATTTCTGTGAGCTTTGTGTTGTTTGGCACCATCTTTGTGCAGGTTATTGTATGTGTCAGTGTTCTGTCATGTCCATGTGCTTTTTGTTGTCATCATGTGATCCCTTTGTTCTGTTTCCCGCCATCGTCAGTGTCCATTTGTTTCACCTGTGTTCATCCCTTGTGTCTCATTAGTTTAATCATCCCCCTGTCTATTTATACCCTTCCGTGTGTATCCTTTGTTGTCCGGTATTGTATTGTGTCAGCGTCGTTGTCCCGTCTGCATGTCCTGTGTCATCCAGTTTGTATTCAGTAAGTGTCTGTCAATAAATCCGTCTCTTGTTATATATCGTGTTCCTGTCTCATCATGTCTACCAGCAACGTGGTGTTACAGTATGCTCCACTCACACACTGTTTCGTTTCTGTCAGCTTTGCTTTTAATTAAATAATTAATATTTTATTATTATTATTATGGCTCAGAACACTGTTTTGTGGGAAGTAGCCATGTAATAAGTTAAATGAAATGCATCCAGAATGGTTGTTTTCGCAGATTAAAGTCCTTCAGTTTTATACAACATTGCACAGCATCGGGCTGCCAATAATCCTGTCAGGCTTTATTCTGTGATAACAACCTCCTGAATGTACTTTATCCCCAAATTAAACACCACAAGGTAAGGCAGGACATTAATATCATTATAATTTTTTTTCTATGCTCTTGTTTATTGTTGGCATGTGGTGCTATCATTTTTGCTTTAATCTTGTGGAAATGGTTATTTAACATAGCAGCCATTAAGCATTCATTCAACATGACATCCCGTATCAATGGATGCTGATTATTAATATTTTAAATTTTGAATATGAATTTAATGCAAGAGGCACTTTTTTCTTTGGTCAAAAAGTGGATCCCTTGTGTATTTGTAACAATCTTTTTCTTAATGAAATGTACTAAAAAGTGGCATAATGTAGAATCTTTTAGACTGAATTGTTAATAAATTGGGTGGCCATTAAGTTTTTAAAAAGATAGTTCACCCAAAAATCAACATTTTCTCAGTATTTGGTTATGTTGAACACTTAAGAACTGTTTTGAAGAAATTCTTCAAAATATCTTTTTTGTTCAACAGAAGAAAGACACTCAAACCGGTTTGGAACAATTAAAGGGTGAGTAAATGATGACAGAATTTTCAGTTTTGGGTGAACTACCCCTTTCCATACTGGGGTTGATGGTTGTATTTAAAATGTTTGTGGCATTAAGCCCACAGGTGTTTCTCAGTCAGAGGGATGTATCCTAGTGAGGTTGCATATCTAGACTGCCACATCATTAAAAAAATAATTGAAGGATGTCTCGATTTGAGAGATCTATTAAAGGCAGCCTTCATTAAGAGGAAATCAGTAAATAAAAATATTTTAAAAGATTTTTTTTAAGAGCAATAGTAACATTAAGTAGGTGTGTGTGTGTGTGTGTGCGTGTATAAGTGTGCTTGTGTGTGTTTGGATAAAATCATCTGCTTAATGTAACATAACATGACTAAGCCATTCACCCTTACTAAACTGTCTCATGGCAGGACTGGACTAGGAAACATGCTTTGCAATGTTATCATGGTAAACATTGAGTTTAAATAACCTTTTAGCAACGTTCTATGAAACTAATTAAAGAGCCAACTATAGGCCAGATTTGCTTAAAAAGATAAGGCTAATTGGGGAAAGAGTGCTATCCCATTAAAGCGCCACTGGTAGTAGAAAGTCTAAATAAAATGCAATATGAAACCTCGAACTGGGTATTGCAGTCAACGTTCAAAATATTGGTGTCCATGGGTTGCCAGATTGACCTCAAGATTGGCAGATTGCCGCCTCCTCTCAAACGCATTTCAAATATTTTTTCCAATTTATTTATTCATCAAGTTTCAGGCTTTTTACAGTAGATGAATGGCTGTTACAGTATGTTGGATTGGGTAACAGCATATTTGAAAGAATTTAAGTTGGCCAAAGATACCCAAAACAAAAAAAAGTTAGTATGTATGAAAAAATGCACTAGCATGAATCAACCAAGTATATTCTGTTAAATGGAAAAGCCATACATTTCTAAATATTTGACACATCCATGTTTTTTTTTTTTTTTTTCTCAAACTGGCAACCCATATTATATAAATAGTAATTGGGTATAGGTCAAAAACCACTGCAAGCAAGTGTAGTGCAATCAGGCAACCCATATTATATAAATATTATTGATATTTTAAATTGATAAAATTAGCCACAACAATCAATGTGTCCACATCTAGGGCTGCACAATACATCTGATAATTATCTTTATTGCGATAATAGTATATACAATATCTGTATCACAGGGAAGTGCAATAAATTAAGTTGGTTTTATATGCCAAGCATTTGTGTGCTGCATGCATGGTAAAGGCCACATCTGATTGGTCAGATTTGGATAAGCAACCTATCTTCATAGTAGACAGTAAATGACAACATCCAATAAGAATCAGAATTCTGGTTTTCAGTCATTCATGGTGTTTTAAAGTCTATTTGTTTGCAACTTGACATAGTTTTATTTAGATTTAATTATCTCAGAAAAATATCTATTATCTGTTTATTTTAGTATGATCATTACATAAATGAGTATATATATATATATATATATATATTTTTTTTTTTTAAAGTTAGTTATATCATAAGTAATATTGTAACAACAATGTCGCATATGGAATATTTTCCCAGTATCGTGCAGCCCTATCCATATCTTAATTCAATTTTGTGTTAATTACTCACAATAAATTCTACAATGCACACATTCCTATTTAAACAACCAAACAGTGGTAAATGGCATTGACATTAGTTACATGCTTGTTTTCTAACCTGTTGAGTGCTCTCAATCATAGCCAGGGCCTCTGCCATTAGCTTCTGGTTGACGCCACAAAGGTTTGCTACTTTCTTCTGACATTTGTGGTGAACGTTCATACCACACTCTGCAAAGGGGAAACACTTAAATTAGTAAACTGAAACTTTATGTAGACATTTAAAAGTATTTTAACTATTTTACGCTTTTCATGTTTATTCTAGGTGCATTTACACTACATTGCTTTAAAGGTTTTCAATTAAATTCCACATTATAGGGTTTTTAAAATGAATACTTAAATTTTACTTTATTATACATTTCTATAAGCACTTTTAGTTCTATGTCATCATAATACTGATAACATAGGCCTAAAAATACATATCATTATATATTTCATTTTTAAATGTCATTTACAAATTGAATTTCTGAACTGAATTTTTTGTCCGCTTGTCCGCTAGCATTAACTTAAGTATTTGTTTTTCTGAATGTTATGCATCATACAGTATGTACTGTAAAGCACAAATCAATAGCATGGATCTAAAGTGTAGAAATAATTCCTAATTTATAAAACTGATAATTCATTTTCTTATTGGATGATACTGATAACATTAAGCATTAGTGTAATGGCAGATATTGATATGACCTCTGATACATATATGGCATTGCTAATTTCTTATTTAGCAACTTGTGGACCTCCTTTACCATCATATCTATTCTATTCTGTTAAAGACATCTACTGTAATGTCAGTGTATCATGAAAAAAGAAGAGGATACATTGTGCAAAAATTCTAGGTTCCATACAACTCCTTCATGTTGTCACAACACAAATCGATTAAGTTAACTCAATTGTTTTTACAATTTAAGGATTGAACATAAAACAATTAGGTTGTCCCCAAAACTTAAGAATTGTGTTGTTTCAACTCACTTTAAATAAGTAGTTTGAACAAGCAGCAAACGTCATTTATTGGGTGTAAGTCAAACTTTAGACTCAAATAGCCAGATCATTACAATTAGGGCTGGGCGATATGGCAAAAAATGCAATCTCGATAATTATTTTCCATATTGAACAATAACGGTACATATATTTCGATATCAGTTATTACTGCTTCCAGATTTAAATGAGTACCCCAACAATGACTGAAGCCACAAAAATTTGAAAATTATTAAATGGCATAACATTTTTGGCCGATACGTTTTTGGTGGCCGAAAATTCAGTACATCTCAAATATCAACACAGTTTTAGGTTTCCATTGTTGCACATTTCTGCTGTGTGATTGGTTCTTAGATCATTATAGAGTAAAAACATCCAGATCTTATTGTTATTGACACAAATTTTATCACGATTTGATATATTATCGTTTATCGACTCAGTCCTAATTACACTGTTAAAAAGCAATTTTAGTTAAAAGCAACAAATTGACTTTACTTACTAAAAAGTAAGTAAACCCGTAACTTGGAACTGTTCAGTTGACTTAACTTAATTTTTTCAATTATGCAGTGTGTGAACTAATCACTTTAAAAGCAACAGATTTACTTCAACTGATTACTTTTTACAGTGAAGTGCAAAATATACTTAATAATCAAACATATGATAAATGTTATTTTATCATTTTCTTTTATCAGCTTTTATAGTGTAAGCTAAATAATTTTTTTTCAACGAAAAGATGAATTATTTCGTGATAGTATAGAAATTTACTTTAAAGTGGTCATGAACTGAAAAAATCTAAATTTCCTTGATCTTTTGACATGAGGTCATTGTAAGCAGGAAATGGAGTAACTGTTTTTCATTGTGTATACTATTGCTTTGCCTGTTAAGGGCTTGTTCACTCCAAAATTCTCATTTCAATCTCCTGAGAGATTCGTTCATCTTCAATACAGAAATTAAGGCATTTTACATCAAATTTAAGAGCTCTCTCATTCTCCATACACAGCAACGGTTCAGAAAAATAACCAAACATATTGTCAAAATTGTAATCACTTTTTTTTTTTCGATTGTAATCACACAAATTTCCAAGGACACTTTTGTGCACCAAAAAAACCTGTAAATACAACTCTGTTTACATATATATCTTCTCTTCCACATCAGGGTGCGCATTTACTACAGGCAGTAGGACATATTGCCATCAGAATCACATAAGCGCCGTATTGCCTGCAGTAAATGCAGTAGTACCCCCCAGATCTGATACAGAAAACAGATACAGAAGCGTTTCTTTTTTGTGATGTATAAAAGTGTTCTTGGAGCTTGATGTGATTCATCTTTAACAATGATTTCACATGGACTGTTTTGACAATGTTTTTGTTTACTTTTCCAGACTTTGAACATCTCAGGACTGTTACGGTCCATGGAGGGTCATAGAGCTCTTGGATATCATCTAAATTTGTATTCAGAAGACAATTGAAGGTCTCAGGAGATCTCAGGAAAAACATGGTGGTGAGTAACTGATAACATAATTTTCATATTTGGGTGAACTAACTCTTTTACATACTCTGTACATTTTAAAACATATGCATTTATATGATATAAATTATCTATAAAAGATGTACGTAGGCTGTCAAGCACACATACAGAAGTTTACATCAGTGGGCACACAGATGAACTTTTTTTAAATATGCAAACTGTTAGTCAATCATAGCAGTGGGTGTTTATTTCCACGTCTTACTAATGCATCACTCATTCAAAGATTGAGTTGATGAAGGGGCTCAAAAAAAGCACAAAAATTGTATGATTTTGATGTAAAAAATCTTAACATTATAAGTAGACAATAAATGAAGCAGTTTATGACTGATTTAAAAATCACCATTTCAGAAATGTACAGTAGTTTCAGTTATTTACAGTAAGCTGTACTCAATGTAAACATGTTACAGTTTTGAATGATGTCTTGCACATATATGTACAATAAAAAATGGATGCAAAAACATGTTATATGCCAAATAAGATATATAGCCCATGTTTCTGTAAAAACTAATATTATTTAAATAAAATGCGTTGTATTTGATCCTTAAGTCAATATAGCCTATTTAAATTTGCATAAGATGTGCTATTTGAACATTTGGAATCATATCCGTTTAGCAGAGATGCAGTTATGTGGCCAAAATGTAAATGGAACCGTTTTCATAAATCTAAATAAATCTATCCAGTCAGAGTAATGAAGCATGAAGTGACCAGGTGTAGACAAGCCCTGAGGCACTGACACAGCTGTCATGTTTTTGTGTAAAGAATCACCTTCACATTTAAGGCCTTGTCGAGCAAGACCCCACAATAAGGTGCCACAGTGCTCACAAAATGTGGGGCTCATGTAGTTGTACACTTTAAACCTGTGAGGCATGTCAATCTTAAAGCGTTCCTTGTGGATCTGAAACATACAAACACAGATTTAGTGCATTTTCCAGCAGAGGAGTATTGCATAAAAGCAAACTCGGGGGTTAAGCTGGGATTTTCAAGCTAGCCTAAATGAACTGAAGCAGGCTAAATGAATATAAATTAAGTTATTATGGAGATTTATGCTTTGCAGCTCTAGAGCAGGCTAACAACGAGGCTAAAATTATGATTACATTTGCTGTCCAACCATTAGAATAAAAAATACAGTATGTTAAAATATATTAGAAATTTTTTTATACATGTTCATAAATGGCCGTATTTCAGTACAGCGGAGAGATACAAACGAGTTATAAAATAGATGAGTGATTAGAAAACAAATAGTCAAGTTATAGATTAAATAAAAAATTTACTAAATAAAACATTTGCCTGAAAATAGTCCACAACTAGGTAACAGCGCTGTGTAGTTGGGCCTGCTACAACTTTGCTACAGCAGCAAAATTCCTTTATATTAACGCCAGAATGAGAGTGTAGTTCCTAGACATACCGACCTAGAAAAAGCAGCTTTTCATTTTCAGTCGGTCTTAGCACACAATGTAACTACAGAAGAGTCAAGCTATAAATAGGAAAATTGTCAAAACTCTTAAAAATAAAAAATGCTAATGCTCTAATCTGATTCAATGACTTATGCTAAGCTAAGCTAAAAGTGCTTTAGCTAGACCCGGAGATTGGTTGAATAGATTCAAAAACAGTAAAACTCTCTAGGTGACTGGACTATGAGCCCATTTCCAAAAAAAAAAGTGGAGTGTTCTTTTAATTCTACATTTGTGCATTACACCTCAGGTCATAGAAATAAGTCAATACCATCATCCATGGCTGTCAGTGTGACTCAGCAGAGTGTGGTAAAACTGTTTTGTGGCATCTTCTAATAACTTACAGGAAGAAGTGTGAGAAGAAGAGATGATTCATTTTCTTAAATATTTACAATGGTACTTTTATCTGCAGATTACTAAAGCTTTATAATTAGCCAACAGCTGCAAAAATGTCCAAAAGGTCTCTTACTTAAAACTTAAACCAACTTCTGCAAGTGTGTAATAGCAAAAAAAGATTTGTATTTACCATGGTTTCTTTACTGTTTACGGCTGAGCCTGTGCATTTGGCTATGACTTTGTCAATACACTTTTTGTGGATGGCGGCATTGCATTCTGGAGGGAAAAAACAGACAGAAGTATGTAGGAGTCGTCATCATAACTGTGACTTAATGGAAACTTGTTTAGGAACTGCAACAGCTTTGAGGATGTGAAAAAAACGGACTTACGTCGACACTGGTATCCCTGTTTGTTCAGGCCCCTGAGGTAGAAAAAGGAAAAACATTATTCCATTGCCTAATTTATTACAGGGGAATTCAGTCTTTTTGATGCCATGGACATCATAGATGCTTATCCTCAAGTAAAGGATGCCATTCTAAAATGTTTAGGGGATCTATATAATTTCTCGTATAAAAATGCAATGTATTGTGTAAAAAATATATTATGAATGGGTATAAAACATTATAAATTATATAATATATCATATATCAACATACATTATATAAATTTAAGGTAATGAATGTGTAAATAAATACAGTACTGTGTTTTATACTATTCTACTAAATATAGTATTGTAATTGTTGATTTTATTAACTTAAAGGTATTTGTTTAAATCTTATTTCTTGTTTATAATTATTCTGATCATATTAACGATATATTTAGATAATTTGAATTTAAATAAAATGTATTGTAGTAATTTTATTGAAGTAATTTTTTTTATTATTCATTTATTATTATAATTTATGTATTGTTCATAATTATTATTTACTTTATATTTTTCTTTCCCAAAAATATGATATAAATATGATACTGACTCAGATTATTATTATTATTTTTTTTATTTATGTTTTAATATTTTTTATTTATAGCTTTCTCATTTAAAAAATGTCCATGTGTTAGGGAAAATAATATTAACCTTTTATTTCATTTGCAAGTTTATGCGCAATCACATCACAATAGATATGATAAATCTGTAACATCTTAGCCCACATTATAATTACATTTTCAGTTTTGATAAAAAAATATAAATTAAGAGGGCTAAACAGAGAGACTAATTTCTTAAAAAACAAATGTTTGTTTGTAAATTTTTCAGTGTATGCAATACCAGACAAACTCCTTGCAGACTGAACAGAAGGTCGGCTGAGGGAAAAAGGTGGCTGTAAACTCGTGGCATTTGACCACATGAACTTTAGCCTGTTTAATAGCTCCTCGTCTGTGATGAAGGGCAAACACCCCTTCTTTTTCCCTTTCAGTCTCTCCATCTCCTTCACCATGACCTGCAGCATCTAAAAAACAAACATCCAGTCCCACACAGAAATGCCAAAAAGTTTTTTCCTCTGAACCTTGTTTGACAACTCCTGTGCTGGAGCTATCAGAAACACATATTATATAATAAAAATAACTGTTGACAATAATAAATGAGTCTGTAATTGACCACATGCCTGTATGATTTAAAGAAACGCTCACCACTTCTTTCCAGAAAATACCGTGCTTCCATCAGTAAACGACCCTGTGGCTTCAGTTCCACCTATAATAGATACAATGTATATTTATTAAAATGATTGATAGCAAATTTTGCCACAACAGAAATTTATGTTATAAATGCTAATTCTGACTACCACTTTTTGTTAAAAGGTAAATAAAAGCTGAGAAATATACATCTTTTTTTCAAAATCGTCTTATCTTTTGGGAGAAGCCTGTCATTTTCGGTCAAAAAAACTTGATTGAATAAAAGTAACTAAGTCAGAATTTGCCAGGGGTATGAATAATTTCAGGCTTGACTGTATTATAAATACAAATTTGTTCTTTGTGTATTATGAAATGCAGCTTTTTAAATAAATAACTAACACATTCTCGCTCCCAACTCATTTACGCTTGGCCAGGAGCCTTTTTCGTCACTTCGGGTACCCCTTCCCTAGTTTTACAATGCGCTGGGTCTTCCGATGGCTTTGATCATTCGCATAATGTTTCGCATTAAACGGATTGCTTGTATTTGTAAAATACTAATCATTTATAAAATATTTTGGAGCACCTACCCCAAAACTAAGCTTAAGCCTACCCACTTTTGAGCAACATAAATGAGCAGCAGACAAATAAAAGCGGAGTCACGTGTATTTATTGCAAAAACAACCATATAAAAGCAATACAAACAAGTTATGCATTCCAAGTCCTGTAAAGAGACTTCTTTAAAAAAACATAAACAAATCTTACCGCAATTAACACCTTTGAAAATGAAAACTATAAATAACTGCATTTTAAAAGTAATTTACTTATAATTTTAGATGTTCTCGCTCATTTGATAGAAAAGCTAACTAACTAGAAAATATTAAAACCTACCCAGAAGTTTTATTTTGCAACTATTATTTGTACTGTAGACTACATATGTGTTTGCTTGCCAGAGGGAGTGAGAGAGTTGTCTGCTGAGTTCTGTGAAAACTATGCATTTTAGCCACGTTTTGAGTCTTACGAACTTCACTACTGAAACTGCCTGCGATTTTGTCATCTGGAACAAAATCAGTATTAAAATAAAAAGCTTGTTGAATAGCATTAACTTAACGTTCTAAAATAAAAATAATGCATTGAATTAACAAGAGCTTGCATTTTAATGACTTTAATTGCGAGTAGGGATGTAATGATTCACCGTGAGCCGGTTGAAAATTCATTAAAATAGGTGAAGATTCAAACCAGTAGAAATGTTGAATGAATCACATTACATGTTTTGAACAGAGAGGGTGCTGTGTTTACAGGTGCAAACTCGCTTTTGCTGCACATCAGCAGCAAGCAAGAGTGGCAGACTAAAAGAGATGCTGCTCGCTGCAGAGCCACTTGGGCTCCAATGAGGTGGAGCTTGAGCTCTAGCTCCTCCTCCTATAAGCTGTTTTAATGCGTACACCCACCCCTAACCTCAACCCCCAGTGACATCACTTGTAGAAGAAGTGCAAGCAAGGAGGAGCTGGAGCTCAACTCTGCCCAAGAGGCTCTGCAGTGAGTACCACTTGGACTAAATTGACAGTGTTGAGGTGCGCCAAACAAACTGTGTGCAAATACTGCAAAAAGAAGTTCACAGTGAAAAACTACTGTCACAGACAGTAAAAAAGCTATTAATAGGCCAAACCATGCGGACTGGAGGATTGGCATCTCTGCTTGCTCTGATGAGTGCTAACGTTACTGAGATCACACAGTGCATCAGTGTTTTCATAGCGAAGATGTTTTTCAGACTGAAAGAGAAAGCTGTGCTGTTACAGAACCAGGTATTAGATTGTTCCATTTTTTTTTTTTTTTTTTTTTACTATCTTTTTCAATTTAGTTTAATAATAATATTCATTCATTCATTCATTCATTCATTTTCATTTCGGCTTAGTCCCTTTATTAATCTGGGGTCGCCACAGCGGAATGAACCGCCAACTTATCCAGCATATGTTTTACGCAGCGGATGCCCTTCCAGCTGCAACCCATCTCTGGGAAACATCCATACACACCCATTCACACTCATACACTACGGACAATTTAGTCTACCCAATTCACCTATAGCGCATGTCTTTGGACTTGTGGGGGAAACCGGAGCACCCGGAGGAAACCCACGCCAACACAGGGAGAACATGCAAACTCCACACAGAAACGCCAACTGACCCAGCCGAGGCTCGAACCAGCGACCTTTTTGCTGTGAGGCGAACGTGCTACCCACTGCGCCACTGTGAGGCCCTTAATAATAATATAATATTTTAATAATTTGCTTATTATATATTATAATCAGTATTTTATACCAGTGGCCAGGAGCAGAGGGGACCACCTCTATACATCCTGCTCTCTGGTATAGGAAAGGCTTTCCTCTCCACACCAGCCATCTCAGTCCCCAGTGAAAGAGTTTTTTCATATTTTTAAATATTTTTGAGTTTTTTTTTTTTCTTTAAAAAAAATGTCAAAACCCAGCACAGCCACAGTTTTAGTTTGTATTAAAGAGCCTTCTTTAATTTGTTTTGTTCATTTTTTATGTATTTGTAATTCGTTTTAAATTTGTAATTTAGCTGCACAGTCAAAGTTTTAGATTGTTTATATTAAAGAGTCTTCTTTAGTTTGTATTATTCACTTATTTTATTTGGATTTTGTTTAAAAATTCCAATTTAGTTATTGCAGAAAAATATATTTTATTTTGGATCTTGTTCACCTTAAATTTGTCTCAAATAATTTTGTTAAAAAATCATGACAAAATCGTGAATTGTGAGATAAGTATCGTGAATCATATCGCATCGTGAGTCAGGTGAATGGTTACATCCCTAATTGCGAGTGTTTGTATTTTGAAGTCCTGAAATATAACATAGCTGTTCATTTAAGCCATGAATATTTCACAAAAAAATATTTCACACTTAAATTCAATACTTCATTTTCACCTTCCAGAATTTACTTCCAAAATATTCAGTTCTGTTGAAAAATATGATGTCCAATGTCCAAAAGGAAATTTTCAGTTAATTTTATTTCAGTTCAAAAATTAGCTTCCATATTCAGTGGTTCAAATTCGACTGTTAAAATTGGGGAACTGCAGGAAAAGCAAAAACAGAGTGCAGATTAACCATCTTCAGCGGCTGTTTCACCAGCAGGTCGAGATCGACCAATTTAAGAATTTTAAAACCGCAAATATGCAAAAAGTAGCATTCAATTTTAATATCAATGTCTTGTACATTTATATTTGCCCCTAATGTAATGAAAAATATGCGCGAAATATTTTTAGTTGAAATATTCACAGCTTAAATAAACAGCTATGTTGAATTTCAGGACCTAACAATTACAAACCCTGGCAATTTAAGTCCTTAAAATGCAAGCAGTTGTTAATTCAATGCATTATTATTATTTTTTTCAGTTTGTTTGGCATTGATTTTGTTCCATTTTTTCGCTTTCTGTGTACCACGCATTGGTCGCCCACTGAAGCTAAGCAGGGCTGCGCCCGGTCAGTACCTGGATGGGAGACCACATGGGAAAGCTAGGTTGCTGCCGGAAGTGGTGTTAGTGAGGCCAGCAGGGGGTGCTCAATCTGCGGTCTGTGTGGGTGCTAACGCCCCAGTATAGTGAAGGGGACTCTATACTGTCAGTGAGTGCTGTCTTTCGGTTGAGACGTTAAACCGAGGTCCTGACACTCTGTGGTCGTTTAACTCTGTAGGGGTTTAACCCCGGCATCCTGGCCAAATTTGCCCACTGCCCTTTGTCCATCATGGCCTCCTAACCATCCCCATATGATAATTGGCTTCATCACTCTGTCTCCTCTCCACCAATCAGCTGGTGTGTGTTGTGCGGTCTGGCGCAATATGGCTGCCGTCGCATCATCCAGGTGGATGCTGCACACTGCTGGTGGATGAGGAGATTCCCCCTACTGTTTAAAGGGCTTTAAATGTCCAGAAAAAGCGCTATATAATATAATATGCAAGTTGTTATTATTATTATTATTATTATTATTATTATTATTATTATTATTATTATTATTATTATTATTATAGTGAACGTGACATTTGTGACAAAATGCTGTTATGTTAGAGTGCTACTGAAGGTCCAATTACATTTCCCAATTATCATACTCAGTGCTGCTTGTACTGCAGTACTGTTTGCATCCCTTAAGGCTTTTTCTATTTCATAAATTCACAACTGCATGAAATAATGTAAAAGGGAAGTCGGTATGGAAATGTACGCTGAGATGCGTGATGCACATAGCATGCTTTGCCAAATTAAGCTCTCTTTCATCTATCTAATGCTGCTTAAATTGTTTAAAATCATTAAAACAGCAAGACTTGTAAATGAGACTGGCTAGCTAAAACATGTTTTTAAAGACCACGGTCACATTTTATGCTGCTTTCTCACATCACAATTTTTTTTTTGTTATCTGATGTGGGGCCAGGTGCAACCTGACCCCCTGTGGAGCCGGGCCTTTGTGTGTTTCATCTCTGCACATTTAGTTTTGATATACAGTAGCGAGCACTCACCCATATCTCCAGTTTGCCATTCTCTTTCTTGCAGCGTGAAGCGAGGGTGTCGAGCTGGACTGTAGCCTCCGTCTTTAGCTCGGCTGTCTTGTCCTTGACCACCACGTGCATCACTCGTCCTTTGTGGACGTGAGCGTCAAAAGTGCTGCTCCACGGGGGATACATGGTGGGCCGCTTCTGTTTGTACACTTGACCCTTTTCTACAGATACACACAAATATATAAGATAAATACTGCATTAAGTTTCACTGACTGAACAGTAAAACGCTATGAGGCAGTATGTGTTTTACATCACTCCTACTGTGGATTTACCGGATCTGAAACGGATACTACTTAAATGACACAAAGCTCTAATTGTTTGATTGTAATCTAACAGCTTTGAGTGCAATGAAACAAATACAGTCCTGTCCAAAAGAAACCATGCAATGTGGGTAGAATGTCAACATTTTCCCTTAGTTAAAGTCAACATGACTTTCAAAAACAGCCCTGTTTCCTTTCTCTTAAAGGGATAGTTCATCCGAAAATGTAATATGTAATCACAATTTGCTATCCCCCAAGTGTTTCCAAATCTTAATGATTTTCTTTTTTTCTGTTAAACAAATATTTTGAATATGTTGGAAACTGCATACCATTGACATTCATGGTAGGAAAACAAATACTATGGAAGTTAACAGTTTCCAACATTTTTCCAAGTTACTTTTTGTGTTTATCAGAAGAGAGGAATTAAAACAGGTTTGAAACAGTAGTTGTCATTTTTGGGTGAACTGTCACTTTAATGAGTTATCCCCACACAATTTTGATAGCGTCTTTCGTCACAAAAGATTTAATCTGCCTCTAAAACAATTAACTTTTTGGCTGACGTCAGGTCAGGACATCAGGCATTATCCAGATATTTTTGATAATGAACTTGAAACCTTGACTGAAACAAGAAAAAGTTCAGCTTCATAATCAAAAGAGTTTGTCTTCATAACCTGCTCAAAAAAACTTGGCATACCTCTTAATATGTATAAAGTCAAAGATACTCTTTTGTATGTAAATAGTAGTGCTAGTTATAAATGATGTATCGGTGTACTTCCTTATTTTGTAAAAATTTATTTGCCCCCATTAGCTTTAATCAAGAACTATAACCTTCTCTTCCTCTTTGAAATGTCTTTTCTTCACTTCTGGTACCATGGAATGCCTTTTGCGAGGGGCTATCAGTGCAGCTCTTGTTTTTGCACTGCTTTCATTCATTCATTCATCAATCTTCCTCCATTTTCCTCCATCAGGTACTCTAAGTATTAGCCCCTCCCCCAAACCCAAAAAGTTCAGGTTTATCATCTTCATAATCTGAAATTTTTACTTCCTGTTCCACTTTCAATTAGTTACCAACATTATTTATTCTCTTTTGTCTACACCAAAGCTTCTGCTACAAATGTGTCTAGGGCTGGGTGATTTAATCGAGGTGATATTCATGTGCATTTTGTCAGTAAAGCCGGATCTAGTAAATTTAAATTGAGTAGAGTATTTAAATTTGCAAAAAATTATTTAGATTCGAATTTGGTTTAATTGGACTATAATGACCTCGAAATGATCTTTCTGCGATAATGACAGCTGTTTGTGTCACTTCATCAATGTAGTAACATTACAACATATAATAACATGTTTTTACTCTAAACTTGCCTCAACTAGAGTTGAATGTTTGGAATAAATTGTTCTGCGACATTATTCCATAATTGTGTTTAGTAGTCACGCTGAATCAATGAAAGCAGCTAAATCTTCTGTTTATTCAGCAGCTGCTATTTCCCCAGTGGATTTCCTGGGTTTCTGTGTGTGTTTGTACAGATGAGTGAGTTTCCACTAGAGCACCCTCTGGCCCTCAGAGGAGATTTGCACATCAATTACAGGTTTGCTCAATCACGGTTGCAATTTCAATTCTATTTAATCGCCCAGCCCTACATGTGTCATACATTAAGCATCATATGTTGATTCAAAGATCAGCCAAAAAGTAGTTGAGTGTGCATTCAGCGGCCACCAAATTTAAAAAAACACAGAAGAAAGTCATATACACTGATAATGGCTTGAGAGTGAGTAAATTATGGGGTACTTTTTTTTTACATTTTTTTTGGGTGAACAATTCTTTTAAACCACCTGGCTTTATTATGGCTTCATATTAAGTACTTTTCATTTATTATATTAAATACAGTACATTTAGCAAAATAGTGATTTGAAAAGAAAAATGAAGGTCTATTGTTGATTTTAATTTGTATATTTAAAGTATCGAACAAATACATCTGGACATGTATTTTTATTGTACTTAACAAGTGAAGTTGTTTCAAAGAAATCTGAGAGTGACTTGACACTTTATACTTTGACAGGTATGTGTGGTTGTGGTTAGTTCTACAGAATGAGACCAAGGGGACTGCTGGGAACTCCTTGTGTCTGCAGAACAGATATTTTGTGATAAGTGTGTGTTTGTGTGACCACTTATCATTTAATGTAGTCTGATTTGCAAGTAAATGAATACTGCACATTAAAAAAGAAATACCACATTCTCAAAAACATGTAGAGGAAATACGTTTGCAGAAATAGTTCCCTTCATATAATTGTGAATGTTTTATTGTTTTGTTGTTAAATTCTGGGCTCGTGAAGTAGCACATGAAATAAATCAACGAAAAAGGTTGTATTCAAAAGTTGTATTGTCTTCATAAAGTATTAAGGCATTAAAAGTGCCTTTAGAAAAAAAATCTTGAATTATTATTTAAAACTGACTGCATCTGTTTGTCATCATTAATGTTTTGCTGAAGTTATTCTAATGACTGAAAGAAGCGATAGACTGAGAACGTGCTTTTATAAATCACCATCTGAACGGTGAGTTTAATAAGACAGGAACAGATACTATATTTTTACTGACAATGACACAACCCGTATGACACACATTTCCATTAAGGCTGACATTTTACACATATCCAATAATAGTAAGTTGCTAGAAACTTTGAGTGGACGTTGTGCTTGCTTTGACCTATAGTGGAAGTTGAGTTGCTGGGTCAAGCAGCAGTTTTTTTTTTCCAATATGAGTAATTTTGTCAATGTAGACTTTTTTTTTGGTTTAAGTAGCATGTTTTAAAAAATAAATGTTTTAGAATTAAATGGACTATCGTTTATCGTTATTGTTTGCATTTTATGTATCATAAATACACAGACCATTTTTTTTCTGTCAATAAATATTTTTTTTCCCTGTAAATAAATCAAAAACAAAAAATATGAATATGCACACGTGTGTGTGTGTGTGTGTGTATACATACATACATACATACATACATACACATATGTATATACACACTATATATTATATATATATATATATGTATATATATATATATATATATGTGTATATGTGTGTGTGTGTGTATACGTATATATGCGTACGTGCGTGCGTGCGTTCGTGCATACATTCATGCATACATACATACACATATACATATGTATATATATGTCAGAGTACAGGTCAGAGTACACATGTTGGTGGTTTCACAGAAATATATCTACTATGCTAAATGATGAAACAATTTCACCCATACTTATACATACTTATAAGAAACTATTTGCATTTTATATGAATATAAAACTACCTTGATTTATATTAAAACCTTTCATTTTCCTTGAAACATGCATCTAATTATATATATTTAAAAAAAGGCATGAAAACATCTTGGTGTGACTTATACACCATACACCAGAAAATACAAATTAAAATCTAAATGAATAATAAAACCCACACTTGAATACAACAAAAAAAAGCTACCCATTGGTGTTATATTATCTAGTTTTAGTGTTTCTTATCTCTCCTCATTTGATATATCTGTAGAAAGCATAACTTACCAGTCTCCACAGCCTCTTTCATATAAACAGCACAGTACGGATTAAGCACTTCTTCATGATAGGCAAGTCCTGGGTCCATCTCAAAACTGGAGAAACCAATCCTCAAAAACGGAGACATGACTGTAAATGCTCAGAAGTATCCTCTAATAAGCAACGTCCCTTTGTTAATTCCACTGGGGAGATCTTCTGTATTGTTGATGCACTCCTATTTGATGCTAATGTTCATATTTGTAATGTTCGTTACATGAGTTTCTTTACTCCAGTGACAGTAGAAGGCGATTAGCGTTTTGTCCTTAGCTCTGAAATATTTTTTCAGGTTGAGTGTTTAATTTTTTTTTGTGTCCATCAGATCTTATTTCCAGTGGTATAGAAGGAATGATGTTGGGATGAAAGCCTGGAAAAGTCAATAAAAAGAGAATTAAGTATTATAAATGACTACTAAATGAATAAATAAAACTAAGAATATATAAATGATATAATTTGCTAAATTATGATTTATTAAAATGTAAGAAAACAAGAATTTATATGAAATTATTATTAGTAAAAAAAGAAAACACAATCATATATATATATATATATATATATATTAAATATATTTCATATCTATTTATTTCTAGGTGTTGTTTTAAGTAAATTTGTATGAGTTCAATACAATCAAAATCTGATAACATTTCTTACATTATTTATTTAAATTTCCTGTTCAGGAAATTATATTTTTATTTGTCACGAATGGAAAAACAGGGTTATTTCACAAAACATTTTTTAACCCATCTTACAGTAAAGAGAATTTGTTTTATATAAACATGTATAAAAACCATTGTATTTACTTTTTTATAAATTGGACCGATTTGTAAATTCATGCAAAAAATGTAAATGTATAAATAAACAAATATATACATGAATGAATGAATGAATGAATAAATATAAATAAATCTAAAACAATATAAATAAATAAAAAAACAAGAAATAAAAATTAAATAAATAAAAATAAATTAATTAATAAATGAAGAATATAGAATAAATATATAATTTTGGTTATGCAAATTAATGTTTTTTTAATAGTTAATAAAACTTAGTTTACTAATAAAATCAATGAGTTAATTGCAGCAATTATTATTATTGTGGTGATGATGATGATGATGATGATGATGATGATGATGATGATAATAAATATTATTATTATTATTATTAATATTATTATTATCATCACAATAAAATAATAATAATAAATAAAATAAATGCATAATTTAGAATAAATATATAATTTTAGCTATGCAAATTAGCGCAGCAATTATGAATAGTAGTAGTATTGTAATAATAATAATAATAATAATAATAATAATAATGAAACAGCAAAATCTATCAAGTATGAAGTATATATTAAGTATGAAAATATCAAAAGATGTTAGTTAATAACATAATTAACATGATTACATGTATAAAAGACAATCAATCAGTACATGTAGTATTCCAATATATTCCAGCATATTTTAAAGTGCATAAACTGTACAGCTAATTGGATCATCGCTTTATAATATTTTTATATTTATAATCACAAACACACAAAAAAATTTAAACAAAAAAAAAAATACCTGTAAACCTAAAATCACTCAGATATGCTCTCTGTCTGTGTAATGGAAAGCAGATAAACTCAGACATGCATTACTACTTTCCATACGACACATGCCCTTTAAAATGAACTTGACACCAGTTTACACCAACTGCCGATGTTTCACTCAACCAAAAATAGTCAAACTAAGCAGAAAACACAAAACGCACACTTGTTAAACAGTTGAACCACAGCTCCACGGTTAACACGAACAGAGTACTCACCAATTGAAAACTGTGAGGTAACCAGCAAAGAGAGAAAACCAGAAAGAGAGAACTATTTATAGATGTGAAATACTAAACTCCCATCCAAACAGCCAGCCAGGATTCACTTCCCTGCTGAGTCACAGCCAACATACAGTACCAACGCACACACACATGTATGTGTCACGCATTTATTCAGGCGTTGCACAATCTCTATGTCTGTGTTGCAGTGCACATTATTTAGATGTTATAAAATAGAAAAGGAACCAAAAAAGCTAGATTTTAGTATTGTTTCACATGGAAACTGTGAGCACCAATAACATGATATTTTTGAACAACAAGTTATGATGATTTCATTATGGTAATATTTATGGTAATACTCAAGCTACTTATGAAAACCTACAGCTAAAAACTGACAAATTTACAAATTCATTCATTAAAAATGTTGAAAATGTGCAAACTTTTGAAATGTTGTTGTTGTTGTTATTATTATTATTATTATTATTATTATTGTTGTTGTTGTTGTTGTTGTTGTTGTCTCTTTGTAAATGACCAAAATGTGATTTTGTAAAAACAGATTTATGTTTATTACATGTTGTCGTCAAAAGCTTAGGACTTGTTGCTTTGCTGCCCAATCCAAGTGTATCTGTCTGCGGACTGCAAGACAGGGGCATAACATGAAGGGGTGTAACTAGTAGTAAGTTAGAGGCGTAACTTGCAGTTACCGAGATCCCATTGAACCATGTGAGATGTCACAACGAGATGTTGTTGGCAAGATGGTGGAAATACTTACCAGAGAACATTTTCACCAAATGTTTTAATGAGTTTTCTCCAAATTTATTCACAACCAATTAATTTGATATATTATTATATGCATTCATTTAGCAACTCCACCATGCAACTCGCTTAATTCTTCATCCGTTTTGTCATGACAGTTAGCCTACTCGGCGTCACTCCCTGTGGTTGCAAATAAATAACAGTACAATGGCGAGCATGTCAAGTATGAAAGCCTACACAACTTGTGGCTGCACGTTAATAACTGTGATAGTTGGGTTAAGGGTTGGGGTAGGTATAGACCTTGATAACTGTGATGGTTTAGGTGTGGAGTAGGTGTAGACTTTAATAACTGATGTACAGCGCCATCTTGTCGACAACATAGTTTTGACATGTGGGTCTCCATAACTTAAAGTTACGCCTCTAACGTACTACAAGTTACACCCCTTCATGTTACGCCCGTCTTGCAGTTCGCAGACAGACCCTACTCGCTCAATCAGGCAATATCTCTGGAGGCAGCGTTTGTACACAAGAGCACCTCGTAAAACAGTTTCAACATCGCCAACTCCTGACCTGGCAGTGCATACTACACAGTTGTGAATGGGTATTGTTTTGACAGTAGCTTTGTTTCCATCCAAAGACAAGAATACGATGTATGTGCAAAACTGGAATATTTCATAAAACATTTGCACTGTTTCCATCCAATAAGCCAAAGAGAACAAAATGATCACTTCCTGATAAACTGGCGCCAAATATCAAAAAGAAAAGTGGAGTTTGCTGCAGTAGAAGAAGCCACTGTGGGCTTGTTTATATAGTAAACTACTTGAGCTTCACAAGACAAAGACAAAGGCACTGAATCGCACAGACACTCCTAAGGTAATTATACTGAACTCGCTTTTTGATGATGGACTCTGGCTGAGGGATTTTAGAATGAATAAAATAACATTTTGTTTTATAATGTGGACTGTCCATTAATTGCATCCCATCATGCCTATTTTTGTCATCACATGATCTATTAAAACAAAATCACATGAATTTTTTGATGTGCAAGCTGGAATTTATTCAGTAAATATGTTTCCATTGTAGTTTGTGCATTTTTTTTCTTTTCGCCTAAAGTATATCCTCAAGTGTGCGGATACATTTTTAAAATCTGCATTAAGCACTTTTTTATGTAATATTCTAAAATGCGCATAAAAAATAGGTTGATGGAAACTAGTGTTGCATGATATACCGATACTAAAAAAGTATCGCGATACCCTGGCTCTCAAAATGATACGATACTTTTGAGTGACAGCTGTAGTTGCGAGTGCTCGTCAACAGGGGGCAGTGCGCTTCTTCTACGGCGGGCAAACTGAGATTGTGTGTTGAGCTGTTGGGACTCAACTTAGGGTTGACCTCTCACACACACTCTCTACATAGTGACAAAACGATGCAGTGAACCCCCCAGCTTGTGGACAGAGCAGATTCAGAAGTGAAATCTGGAATTATTTTGCGCGTGTTGCTGAGGGAGTCAGGGAGAGCGCATGAACATCACAAAGCTTGCGTGTACCGTGACAGCTCATTTGCAAAACACATCCAACTGTGCCCTGCTTGAAGCTTGGAGGAAGAATGTAAAACAAACTTAGTCTCTGTGTTTACGGACGAAGTATCAGTCACACCCCCAAACTTTACCCTAGTCGAGCGTGGTGAATGCGGTATAAAAACGTATGCACAAACATGCTAAATATATTCCAAAATATTGTGAAAATTGATGAGATAAGCCTGAATTATTTTTTTACTTTAAAAATTTGGCATACATAGGTTGAGCTGTGTAGTATTCACCCTTAAATTTCCCTTTTAGATTTTGTATTGAAAATGGGATTTTGTTTTACCAATTTGTTGCATCTTAGTGATATGTTGTGACAAATTTTATTAGATAAAAAATGAAAATGGACACTCTTATGATGACACTCTTATGAAGATTTCTATGAAATCTTATGCTTATCTTTGCTGTGATACTTTGTCTGGTTTTATTTTTAATCTTATGAGAGGTGAAGTACAGATTATATGCATCCTCTGAAGTAAAGAATGCACATTAACAATAATTTTAGGGTTTTAGCATTAAATTGTAAATAGAGATACAGTAACTTTACATAGAAGCTTTTTATTAAATGATGTCATCATATATTTACCCTTACATGTGACATTTAACGTGATCGCCATGCGGTTTTTGCGCAAGGGTATGTAAATTTGTGTAATTATTAAGCACTTTTTAGATATTTATGATATATTAAGTAATCAACATTACTAGACGGATGTTAGAGTGCTGCTAATTAGTTGTTTGGCAGTAGCCGAGTGGTTATTAGGGTGTCAAATTAAAAGTCTCTAAATATGTAATATTCTTTTTTTTTTTTTCTTGTTGCTGTTTTTATTTTTTTGTCTTATGAAAATTGCAAGTGGAATTTAAATTGCACAGTAGATGACTGTAGATATATAATAAAGGTTTTCATAATTTATTGTGTATACAGAAAAGAAACACAAAAAAAAATATTTATAAAAACCCAAAAAATTGTTAATACTATACACTGTAAAAAAATATCTGTTTATTAACAGTTTTGGTATTTTGCGATTTCACAACTGTTTTCCTTTTTTTTTTTTTACGGTTGTGAATTGCATTGTGGGTCCTTGATCTCTGCTCTGTTGACTTTTGATGTTAAAAATTCAACTCTACCTTTTATTGACATTTTAGTAGTTTAAACTATTATAATGTATAAAAAATGTGTGTGTGTATATATATAT
>CAIGQW010000596.1:910863-927551 GCA_903798125.1 Danio choprae
ATATACAACACCAACCCAGACAATATATTACTTTAAACTATTAAAAATGTTAATGAAAGTCACTTTTTCAAACTTTTTAAGGTTAAAAATTGTTGGAAGAAAGATCAAGGACAATAATGATCCATAATGCAATGCAAAAGCATAATAAATGGGGGAAAATTTAAACCTAGAAATAGAAACTGCTAATTTCCAGATATTTTTTTACAGTGTATATATACTCGCATACAAAAAAGCTTATTAATTTTCACAGCCTTCTTTACTCTATTTAACAAGTGTGCAAAAACATGCAACTTTACTTCATGCAACAACAAAAAAAGCTTTAAATTACATTAGATTTTTATTTAAAATTTGGAAGAAGCAGTATCAGTAGTTTAGCAAATTAAGCAATACATGTTTTGCATGTAAAGAACACATAATAATTAAGCAAAATATGTTTTATTCAAACACGTATACAGGCCCATAGCCAGGTGCAGGTTTGGGTGGTTCGAAAGACCCACCCCCCACTGACAAAGTCCAGAATTTGGGCTCTATATGAGCTTATTTGTCCCATTTTTGACAGTATGTTAACGTGAATTGGGAAAACAACCGACAGAAGAAGGCTTTAAGACGAATTAAATTTTTAATCATTCAAATGGACAAATTCTGACTGAGGAAATGAGCTGGCCAGTTTCCTATTTGCCTATTGACCTTATTCTAAAATACAGAAGTTCGCTCGTTTTTGCGATATTGTTTCAGAACTTCTGATTCAGTTGCCTATGGGAGAAATGAGTAGGAATAATAAACGGCAGAAAACAGTCAAACTTCTTGCTCTACAAACAAATGTGTCCATCACTCTACAGACAAAGTAGAATAATATAATAAGAAAATATCAGTTTGCAACATCAAGCAGCGTAACGAGCTGTTTTTAACGTCTACAAATGAATGCAAGTGAATGAGACCGGAAGTCTCGAGCTAAAGAGATTCAAATGGCTGCGCCCACTAGTACGAAGAATAAGGTCAATAGGCTACAATTCAATTCAATTAAATTCATCTTTATTTCTATAGCACTTTCACAATGTAGATTGTGTCAAAGCAGCTTAACTTAGAAGTTCTAGTAAATTGGTGTCAGTCCAGTTACAGTTTTTGATTTAAAACAGATTTGAACAGATTTAAAGTTTTAACAGATTCCTAATTCGTTTTTTAAATGATGGATAACATATTTTTTAAATAAGTATTTTTCTTATTTCTTTATTAAAAAATTTGCATTTAAAATTCTAATCCCATAACATTATTCATAAAACTGTAATTTTAACTTAGTAGAAAATGTACATTTGTAAATAAACACTTTGTGGTAAAATAGTATGGTAAGCACTTTGACAAAATTATAGGAAATTGTATTTTTGTTGCATCAAAAAGTGTGGTTATGATCACCATCCGACAAGCTAATCCAGAAAAGATTAGTGATTTAAAATGTCACTAAAATGCAGTATTTGAACCTCGTAATTTAATAGAAAATAAAGCAAATAACTGCAAAAAGGATCTACTTTTTTAGAAAAAAGAATCACCCCTTTCAATAGGCTGACTACAGGCCTGATATAAATCATAGGTCCAAAACAAAGAACTTTCAAGCACTTATATATATTTATATTCTATTCCTTTAGTTCAAATTTCTCAAAACTCGCTTGCACAAACTGTCGTTCTTGTTCACAATGTACGCTCTCAGTTATGTTACTGCCAAGCACTTCCTGTCATTTGACTGACAACTCAAACCGCACTTCCTGTATCATTGAAGGACTGTAGCGTAGATAACGAGTTACTGTTCTTACCTGCTGCTGCTACCAGGATATATAGACGAAAGAAAAACTATTGCAGACAGATAGAAAGAAATAGCTCAGCAGGACAGACACTTTTATGTCACCACTTTGTTGTATAAGCCTTTACTGGCTCTGTGAATGTGATATTTCATCAAACGGTATCAATACTGACTCTAGAGTCAGCACAGATGAAGTATCCCAGCATGGAAAAAAGCTGCAGGGGTGAAAGAAGTGTGGGATCAAAAAAACAACCCCCTCCATTGAACTTAAACACACTGGACTGGACTGAACTACAAATACATCTGACCTTTCACAAGCCTCTCAGGAGGTCAAACTCATAAGGCTTGTAAAGGAACATGCCTGGTTCAGTACTTCAAGGGATGGTTTACACAAAATTGAATCATTTTCTCACCATTCACTTGTTCCATAGTTGTACCTGTTTGAGTTTCTTTCTTTTGTGGAACACAAAAGAAGATATTTTAAAAAAGCTATGGAAGTCAATGGTTACAGGTTATCAGCATATATCAGTATATGAATGCCTATGGGAAATAAACTATGTTTTATTCCATTGTCATGACAGCATGTTATGTTAACTGTAACTTATTAAACTAAATTAATCATGTTTATAGCTTAAAATGTTCAGTTATACAAGCTGTTTTAAGACAGAATTAGCTAAAATGGCAGAATTTAATGAATTTTTAGGACTGGTTATTGCAACTAATTTGGTAATTTGTTTCTATCTTGATTCAGTGTAATACAAGAATGATTAGTTATCAATATTTAATTAAAAATGTTACTTTTGCTGACATTTGAATGTTTGAATCCATCTTGAGGGGTTTTTTTTCCTTCACTTTTGTCACTTGGTGAAGTTTGTTCCTGTCACCACTGGCTTGCTTGGTTTGGGACTTGTGGAGCTGCGCATTGATGGATTTGCTCTTCAGTGTTTGGACTTTCAGCAGTTAAAATTAAACCACACTGAACTGAACTAAACTGGACTGGCACAGTTAAAATTTTTAATTTATTAGAACTTCTATGTTAAGCTGCTTTGACACAATCTACATTGTAAATGCGCAATAGAATTGAATTGAATGTTTAAAGTGCCCCTATTACAGATTTCTAAAAAATGTCCTTTAATGCAATGTGTAACACAGCTCTAAGGAGATGAAAACGTCCAGCTGAGTTTTGAATCTAAAAGTTTACCATGTATAAAGTTCTCTTAAAAAGAAAGAGTTGTTAAAATGAATCATCATCCATGTGGATCTTTAGCCATGTCATCATGACGTCTGAACAAAGCATTGCCCTCCCTAACATTGCCCACCGCAGAAGGAAGCTTCTTCTTCCTCAGAATTACAACTTGTATGTGTGATTTAAAATGGTTGTCTTCTTGCTCTATGTAGCATGCAAAATATGTATTTAGTTGTGTGGGTTGTGTTTGTTCTGAGCAGCTTCTACAGTAGGTCTCTGGTAAACTGGTTTTTACAGTGGACACGGAAAGAAAATGCTACACTATGAAACTCATTCAGGAGTTTGCATGTTCTCCCCGTGTTCGCGTGGGTTTCCTCCGGGTGCTCCTGTTTCCCCCCACAAGTCCAAAAACATGTGGTACAGGTGAATTGGGTAAGCTAAATTGTCCGTAGTGTATGTGTGTGAATGAGTGGGTTTGGATGTTACCCAGTGATGGGCTGCAGCTGGAAGGGCATCCGCTGCGTAAAACATAAGCTGGATAAGTTGGCGGTTCATTCCGCTGTGGCGACCCCAGATTAATAAATGGACTAAGCCGAAAAGAAAATGAATGAATGAATGAAACTTGTTCATTTCAATGGCTTGAATACGCCAAGCAAAGTTCTCATGCAGCAGAATGAACCTCAAAGCAATCATGGCAGGCTGGGTCATCGGACCAATCACCGCAGATTAGCGACATGCAAAGGAGGGGTTTGGAAAAATTAATCGCTGACCAAATCATATGGGAGTCGTTGGTAGTCCTGTCACGATATCTAATTTTTGGTTGTACGATAGATTGCACCAAAATATATTGCGATAAACGATATTATTGTCATTTTAAGATTATTTTATGCCACTCATTATATAATGCCAGAATGACAATATAATATCACAATGCAAGTGCACTCTTCCAAAGAACACATAATATTTTATTCTTAAGAATATTTCATTTAATTATAGTCATTTTAACGATTTAAGAATTAGGCAATGGAATCAGAATGTGAAAACGCATATCCTAAATAATAAGGGTAAAAATAACAGATATAAAAAAATAACAGAGGCTGCTATATCTGCAACCAGATCTATTTTCAGTGTTCAGACACCCACATGAAAATATACTAAAATAATTTATATTAAATTCTATAGTGTTTTTTTTTAACCATACACCTCCAATAGATATAGAGATGTTGCACAATCAGCTACAATGTGGCTAGAATTGTTTTTTATGTATGGGCAATAAAGATTGCATCACCAAAAATGATTGAGGTCATGTTCATGTGCTGTGCGATAAGTCGATATATTGATTATTGTGACAGGCCTAGTCATTGGAATAATTAGGTAAAAATAAATGCATCTTATTGGGACCCCCAAAACCAAAATACAATATGACCTTTCTATAATCCATAATAGGGGCACTTTATATATAAATGCTGATTACTGAAACTCTTAGCTATACTGTCTGAATATTGTGTGTACAAAACAGATTAAATATGTCTTATGTTGCACAGGTATATCTGTAGAAATAGCCAAACATGTTATATTGTGTCGATTTTAAGAACATCATAGATTGAGGTCACCTTCCATGAAGACATTTTTTACATTTCCTTCAGCAAACAAACCAGAACTTAATTCTTATTAGTTATATGCATTAAGAGCTTAATTTGTTCATATTTAAGGGAAATGTCTTTTATTTGTATTTATAAAATATCTAAAAAAATTTAAACTTCAGATTTTCAGATTAGTTGTATCTTAGCCACAAATTATTCCATCCTAACAAAACATCAATCAAAAGCTTTTTTTTTTTTATTCAGCTTTCAGATAGTGTATACATCTCTAATTCCAAAAATTGCTCCTAAAATCCATTAACTGGAATCTGAGATGCTTCAGTGATGTTTCAGTGGATTAACTTGCATGGATAATTTTTTCACCTAAAGTATAGCAATGTGCGCTAGCAAGATAAACGCTCTAAACATTGTAGATATCACACATTTTAAGGTTGGTTTCATGGTCCAATATCACACCCCACTAAGCAGTTTGTCTAATAGATTTCTAAAAGATGTCTAGAATTTGGGCTTTCAGTGAAAATCTAATAGACGTCTAAGAATTGCCCAAAACTAGACTAGGCATCAAGTACACAGATTAGACAGACTTCACATAGAATGTAGTCATTCATTCCTGTCTATTTGATGTAATTTACAAATAATTTACAAATAAAACAAATGTAGATCAGCAGAGTCATACATGACAAAGGATTTAAGATAACAGAACCAGGTCAGCTGTCTCAGAAAGTTATAATGGAGATTATATAATCTAAAGTTTGTGGTTGTGGGGGTATAAGTGTTTGTTAAGATGGAACTTTATAGTAGTGAAGATAGGGTTTGGGGCTTGATGGCGATCGCCACATAATATATGTACACAGCAACTTGTTTTTGCATGTTTTGTATAATTTTTTTTTCTGATTAAAAGTTACTTACTTTTTTTTTTATTAATACAATTTTAATTGAATTACATTTCTTACACCGGTATTTTATATTTTATTTAGATACACTTGAGACAAAAACAACATACTTAATGTATTTGTGACCATCTCAGCCTGAATGTGTTTTTAGTGTTCACTTTTAAAATTTTAGTGAATTATTTTTGGCTCTGATTTAACTGATCTAACTTATTTATCATGACAAAATATTTTGGTTTGGATCAAATTTACTACATTGTTTATGTCCCTGTTTTGCAGTGTATAAGACTACAAAATAATAATAATGGGTAGAATAATAAAATAATTATGTTCATCTTTTCATTTAGTGGACTGTTTCAATTGTAGTAATGTATGGAGTAAGGGCAGATTTCAGACAGTCTCATCTAATATTCGACAAACAATGTATATAATGCAGGTTTCAACAGCAAAATAAATGTAAAAATATTATAATGCTGTGCACTGCCGGTGTAAGAAATGTAATTCAATTAAAATTGTATCTACATTCATATAGTTATTCAATTATGCTTTTTTTTTTTTAATGCCTAAAGCTAATTCTGAGTAAATGGAGTCATGGCATATTTCCACATTTCACACTGATCATAATTTACTCCGCTAATCTGAGTATTTGTATACTGTTGTTTACACTGTAGAGTTTTGTTTTGTGGTGTCACAGTCATTGATTGGACAAATTACCTGTTTCCGTGAAGCCAAAACTTTTGAATCCTTATATTTAGTAACTAATGACATGCAGTTTGGATTATGTAATCCTGACTATGTATAATTCATTTACATTTTCATTCCTAAAATACCTACTGAATGTTATATATTGTTTAGATATAGAACATTTGATGATATTCACTTTATAGATTGGCAGAAATGCGAGTAAACCAATACTTCTGAATTTGGGGGAAAAGCACCTCTTAAGGAACTGAGCTACAATATGAAAGAAAATTATGCAAGTTACTAAACACTGGTGATGTTTGGTTGTGAAACACTGTCATTATCATATCCAATGACGTTTAGTAACTGTTGATTTTGAAAGTCTGGACAGAAGTATTTCGAACCGGGAAAACTTCGATCATGTGCTGTTTTCATATTCATTAATGTTCATGCTCCCCAGTTGTTTCTGTCAGCATCTTAATCATTTGGTCAAAATTCTTTTTGTTGGCACAACATGAGGGAATTAAGTTAACTTAATAGTTTTTGCAAATTTAAGTACATTGAACATAAAATCAAGGTGCAGTAGGTGATTTTTATTTTTTTTTTATTTTGTTGTGCTGGTTGAAAGTCTCTTCACATTCCAATAGTAATGATTAAAGTAAATGATCTAAATGTATTTATATGTACAGTGGGGATCGAAAGTTTGGGCACCCCAGGTAAATATTTGTATCAATGTGCATAAAGAAGCCAAGAAAAGATGGAAAAATCTCCAAAAAGCATCAAATTACAGATTAGACATTCTTATAATATGTTTAGAGGGCCTCACGGTGGCGCAGTGGGTAGCACGTTCGTCTCACAGCAAGAAGGTCGCTGGTTCGAGCCTCCGCTGGGTCAGTTGGCGTTTCTGTGTGGAGTTTGCATGTTCTCCCCGTGTTGGCGTGGGTTTCCTCCGGGTGCTCCGGTTTCCCCGACAAGTCCAAAGACATGCTGTACAGGTGAATTGGGTAAGCTAAATTGTCCGTAGTGTATGTGTGTGAATGAGTGTGTGTGGATGTTTCCCAGTGATGGGTTGCAGCTGGAAGGGCATCCGCTGCGTAAAACATATGCTGGATAAGTTGGCGGTTCATTCCGCTGTGGCGACCCCAGATTGATAAAGGGACTAAGCCGAAAAGAAAATGAATGAATGAATAATATGTTTAAAAAAAGATAGATTTAATTTCCATCATTTACACTTTCAAAATAACAGAAAACAAAAAATGGCGTCTGCAAAAGTTTGGGCACCCTGCAGAGTTTATAACATGCACTGCCACCATTGGACAGCTGAGACCTGACAGTGTCATGGATTGTTCCCAATCATCGTCTGGAAAGGCCAGGTGATGTCAATCTCAAAGGTTTTAAATGCCCAGACTTATCTGACCTTGCCCCAACAATCAGCACCATGGGTTCTTCTAAGCAGTTGTGTAGGAAACTGAAAATAGTTGATGCTTACAAAGCAGGAGAAGGCTATAAGAAGATAGCAAAGTGTTTTCAGATGCCAATATCCTCTGTTCGGAATGAAATTTAAAAATGGCAGTCATCAGGAACGGTGGAAGTTAAAGCAAGATCTGTAAGACCAAGAAAAATATCAGGCAGAACAGCTGTGAGAAAAGCAAGTTAAGTTAAGTTTATTGTGAGAAAGCAAGTTAAAACCCACGTTTGATTGCACGATCCCTCCAGAAAGATGTGACAGACACTGGAGCTGTGGTACACTATGCCACTATAAAGAGATACTTGTACAAATATGGTCTTCATGGAAGAGTCATCAGATGAAAACCTCTTCTACGTCCTCACCACAAAAATCAGCATTTGAACTTGGCAAATGAACATGTAGACAAGCCTGATGCATTTTGGAAACAAGTTTTGTGGACCGATGAGGTTAAAATAGAACTTTTTGGCCAGAATGAGCAAAGGTATGTTTGGAGAAGAAAGAGCACAGAGTTTAATGAAAAGAACCTCCGTCCAACTGTTAAGCATGAGGGTGGATCAATCATGCTTTGGGGTTGTATTGCAGCCAGTGGCACAGGAAACATTTCATGAGTAGAAGGAAAAATGGATTCAATAAAATTTCAGCAAATTTTGGATGGTAACTTGATGCCATCTGTGAAAAAGCTGATGTTAAAGAGAGGATGGCTTTTACAAATGGATAATGATCTTAAACACACCTCAAAATCCACGGTGGATTACATCAAGTGGCATAAACTGAAGGTTTTGCCATGGCCTTCACAATCTCCTGACCTCAACATAATTAAAAATCTATGGATAGACCTTAAAAGAGCAGTGTGTGACAGACTGCCCATTCTTCCTTACAAAAGTTCTTCCAGATTTCTGGGCTAAGATACCTCAAACAAGAATTGAAAGACTCTTGGCTGGCTACAAAAAGCGTTTACAAGCTGTGATACTTGCCAAAGGGGTCAGTACAAGATATTAACTCTGCAGAGCGCCCAAACTTTTGCAGACGCCATTTTTTTGTGTTCTGTTATTTTGAAAGTGTAAATGATGGAAATAAAACCTAACTTTTTTGACCTATTATAAGAATGTCTAATCTGTAATTTGATGCCTTTTAGAGATTTTTCCATCTTTCCTTGGCTTTTTTTATGCACATTAATACATTTTTTTACCTGGGGTGCCCAAACTTTCGATCCCCACTGTATTTTTATATTCTGGGTAAGGCATTAAACTAAAAATGTACATCCAATTAAATATCGTCGGGCCGGCAATTCCCATAATTCTGATAGCCCAACTGCCAGTAAACAAACGTAGATTTGTACATCTGCGCATCTGTTCACGCAGATTTTTGCCATTTGCGCGTGCACACAGCGGCAAAAACAAATGCTGAATCAAAACTTTTAAATCCTGAATCAATATTGGACTTCCACGCTGGAGGAACGATGACACCATGGCTGAAGTACTATTTTAGTCACGCAAAGCTTATGTAGATTGTGTTGTGTTATGAATGGGTTATATGCACGGAAGTGTTGTTTAGTCCCATCAATCATTCGCTAGAAGATTTCAGTGGCTGTTTTCAATTTTGTAAGGTACTTTTACAACATCGATAATGTAGATTTTTTATTTAGTTTAACAAAAAAACATAAGTAAATAGCACTATTCCTCCTAGCCTGCTTTACTGAGGTGAAGTTGGTTTTATATTCACATCACATTGGTTCAATGACAACCTGTGACGTGGTCCTTATATTGTTTACCATGCTACTTTGAATATTCGCTCTGAAATAGCATGCAAGTATGGCTTAGTAATAAGTGTAATTCCTGCACGCCGCCAGCCAAGCACTAAGCATACAGTAGTCACTTTAGGACAAAGCGCGTGAGAGAGTGAGACCAGCGATCCTTGCATGCATGAAATTTGCACATTATGACAAGTTTTGCTTGCTACACAACTGAAAACGTGCTAGATATAATACAGTATTTTGTTCTAAATTGTAGTATTATAAAGTACTAAAGTAGTTTTCTAACTGGCGAATGACATGAACAAGTGGATTATCTACTGTCATCTTTAAAGTGCGCGCGTTTGTGTTTCAGGAGGCGTGGCTTTGGACGGTAGAGGAGGGACTGTTTCAAAGATATTATGCTAACCGGTTAGCATTGTGGCAGATCACCTACTGCACCTTTAAGTTGTCTCCAAAAAAGCTATTTGTTGTTGTGCTGTTTCAGTTCATTTTTATAAGTAGTTTGAACAAACGGCAAATGTCTTTTTTTTTTGTGTGTGTAACAGGACTTTTGTAGCAGAGGATGTGCGTGATTTATTAAAGTGTATTCTATTTAGTTGTTTTCAAAAGTGTGAAAGAAGACTTATGCTGTTCTGTGCATGCACTCAGAGACTTAGCAGAACATGGACACAAAATGTCATACATCCATAGTGATGATTCCAATGCAATCGCACAGCAATATGTAAATTGATTTAGTGGCTATTTGTACATTTTTGTATGATTTGCTCAACACCCAATGAAGTTTAGGGGTGGGGTTTAGGGCCACGCCTCCTTTTAAAAATCATATGCTTTCATGCAAATAAATTGTATGAATTCATATAAACTGGCCACTTTTCTGACAATACGTGAAATTGTTACGTTTCATTGCGAGATTTGGCTAATTATTCACATAAACACTCATTTGTTATGTAATAAATTAATGTAAAGAGTTAAGAATGAAAATGCACGAATTTATTTTAAAGAATTTATTTTATTCTATTTAATGTTTTTATCATTATCATCAGTAATTTTGAAGACATTTGTTTATTTTTTTACTTTGTTTTTAGTTATCCATTCTGCAAAATGATTTTGGTCATATGGCACACTCATAATCGTTTAAAATAATTATGCTTACAATATTTACTAAAATAATCGTGATTATGATTTTTTTTTCCCCATAAACTCCTAACCTTCCCATTATCTACTAATTGGCTTCATCACTCCAGACATTCTTACCACCAGCTTATTGGTGGAGAGGAGATGTTGTTACATCATCCATGTGGAGCTACATTGTTATGGTGGTTGAGAAAGCTCTCTTCAAACTGAGTGTTTAAATGCTATAAAAATGTAAACAATTATTGTTATTATTAAAATTAGGTCAAAAATGTAACTGTAATTGATGCGGTGAAATAACAATTGTGTTAGAATGTTGGTGCATTTGTCCAAACAGTGGCTCTCAGAGTACAGATATGGGAATTGAGGATTGTAAAACGTAACTTATGAATACCGAGTGTTAGGGGAAAGCGGGGATAAAAATAACGCGCAATGAAAGTAACAAAGTGATTTTCTCAGAGCCCTGACAACATTTGTTTAAGGCTATAACAGCAAATTCTGCATGCAACCCTTGACGGAGCTGCCAAATATCACCTGATTTCATTACTGTGTCCCACGGTTAGGTCGAATTCCTGTTTTTAAGTGCAGAAAGTAAATTATTGTAGCTGTACTTTTTTTCCTTATTACAAGTTTTATTTCTCTTTTCATGTGTCAAAGTAATGATCAATTTACAGGTTATTTAGTGCAACAACACATCCTTAAGTCTTTAAGTTTTTTAATGTCTTTTAATGTCTTTAGTTTTTCAGTTTAAAAGTAAATCAAGAGTTCCTGTGGGGATGAAAGTAACACTGTTATTTATGCCCCGCTTGAAATCATTGTTCTTCCATTGTTAACCATGGTGACCTGCAAAGAAACGAGTGCAGCCATCAATGCGTTGCATAAAAATGGCTTCACAGGCAAGGATGTTGTGGCTAATAAGATTGCACCTAAATCAACAATTTATAGGATCATCAAGAACCTCAAGGAAAGAATTCAATTCTTGTTAAGAAGGCTTCAGGGCATCCAAGAAAGTCCAGCAAGCGCCAGGATCGTCTTCTAAAGAGGATTCAGCTGCGGGATCAGAGTGCCACCAGTGCAGAGCTTGCTCAGGATTGGCAGCAGGCAGGTGTGAGCGTATCTGCACACACAGTGTGGCGAAGACTTTTGGAAGATGGCATGGTGTCAAGAAGGGGAGCAAAGAAGCCACTTCTCTCCAAAAAAAACATCAGGGACAGATTGATCTACTGCAAAAAATATGGCAAATGGACTGCTGAGGACTGGGGCAAAGTCATATTCTCCAATGAAGCCCCTTTCCAATTGTTTGGGGCATCTGGAAAAAGGCTTGTCCAGAGACCATCAGTCCTGTGTCATGCCAACAGTAAAGCATCCTTAGACTCATTCATGTGTGGGGTTGCTTTTCATCCAAGGGAGTGGGCTCACTCACAACACACAAAAAACAGAGCTATGAATGAAGATACCAAAGGGTACCAAAACATCCTCCAACAGCAACTTCTTCCAACAATCCAACAACAGTTTGGTGAAGAACAATGCATTTGCCAGCACGATGGAGCACCATGCCATTATGCAGAAGTGATATCTAAGTGGCTCGGGGACAAAAACATTGAAATTTTGGGTCCATGGCCTGGAAACTCCCCAGATCTTAATCCCATTGAGAACTTGTGGTCAATCATCAAGAGGCGGGTGGACAAACAAAACCTCACTAATTCTGACAAATTCCAAGAAGTGATTATGAAAGAATGGGTTGCTATGAGTCAGGATTTGGCCCAGAAGTTGATTGAGAGCATGCCCAGTGGAATTGCAGAGGTCCTGAAAAAGAAGGGCCAACACTGCAAATACTGACTCTTTGCATAAATGTCATGTAATAGTCGATAAAAGCCATTGAAACGTATGAAGTGCTTGTAATTATATTTAACTACATCACAGAAACAACTGAAAAAAAGATCTAAAAGCAGTTTAGCAGCCAACTTTGTGAAAACTAATATTTATGTCATTCTCAACTTTTTCCTGTAGGTCTACTTTTGAAACATTTAATGGAACTGGAATTTAAAATTAAAAAATGCCGTTCAGATAAAAGACAAAATATGTTTGCAATTAAAATATTAACAACCTCATAGTCAGATATATTTAATAATAAAAAAACAACATTAGCCAGTAAAAAAAAAATGTAATTAGTAAATTGCAGATTGTTGTGTTACTTTTGTCCCTACTGTTGGGATCAACAGTAACATTGTGCAATTTGTTTAAAGTGAAATTATTTTGAAGTTATTCTACATTTGTACAAAATACCACCTGATATTGATAGACCTGAGTTATGCGTTAGTAACCACAGCAAAACATATTTTAATAATTTTAACCCTGGATTAGCAGTGTGAAATGTGATTACAGATAGCCCTGAGACAAGAGAGTAAACAGAATCCTCGGTTAACTATTTCAATTGTGAAGGCCTAACAAATTGTTAAACACCTTAAAAACAATACAAATTCTCCCCCCATTATAATCCCATGGTAAGGTGGTGCTAACCCCTCTTCTAGTTTACAAATGTGAAATGTTTGTCCAAACAGTGGCTCTGATACTGCAAATATGGGAGTTTGGGATTGTAAAATGTAACCGTATGAATACCCGTATAGCTTATTTATTCTTTTCACCCTATAATTTAAAGCAGCTACTTTAAAGATGAAAATTAGAAAATTTGAATATGAAAAAGAAAGATTTTCATATTCACAAGATATTTGCGAAAACAATATTGCATGCAGCTGTTATTTTCTATTGTTGATGCTGGTATTGAGTTATCGCATTCACTGCTTCATCACAATTATTTTAATCTATGGTTTTCTACCACAAGTCTGTTGAGAAACATAGCACTCTCCTTAAACCATTATTACATCTGACTTTGAGGTTTAGGCTGTTTTATCAACCAATGATATATATTCACTGTGTCATTGTAAACCTTAGACAAACACCAGTCATAATGGGAAGCATTGTGACACCTTGATGCTTAGTTTAAGATTGAGATCTTGTGTTTTCTGAATATTAATATTAACACGACTGGAAACATGGGGTTAGGGTTTTGTTATTTAATGCCAAAAACATCCTTTTTATTTTAAATTTGGAAGAATAAGATTAGTAGTTTTCAAGTCGTCTCTTATTTTTCCCACAGCTATTACAAAATACAAAAAAGCGTACCTAAAATATACAGTTTGCAGTGTCATAGAAACAGTTGAAGTGACCTGTTTTAAATGAAATCATCTAATCTAACACTGACATGATTTGTGCTTTTGGTTGTGGTTGGAAATTGCAGTCTGATTGTGAGTAAGATGTTCCAGTGCCCGACATTTGCAGTTCCTCTAATTCACACTTTTCACACAGCTAAACCTACTAACTGTGCTCAAAGGTATTTTGTATCTTTTTTTTTGTTGATCATAGAAGTTCAAATGTGTATTTTTATCATGCACTGTGGATAACGGGCATAAACATCTGTCTACAAAACATCACATAATTTGGTAAAATATGGACAAACCATTGGGTATTTATTTTTAACCCAGCAGTTTGGTGTTACCATATTTTACTCAAATTGGAATAAAAACAACACAACATTTTGTAGAAAGTGTTATTTGAACAGACATGCACTTTTAACTAAAATACATCAGACTTTTTAATACGCACAATTCTTCAGAAATGGTTATTATTCTGCAATAATGCAGTTTTTACTAATCACTTATTGTCAACAAAAACATCTGTCAAAATAATCTAGTTAAATCTCTCAAATCTGTATTTCACATGTGACTTGAGCTTCTTAGAGTTTTGTCCAGAAAAAAAGGAATGTCTCAAACTGAGCACAGATTTAATACCAAAATCTGCCACAAAACGTCTGAAATGTCAATATCACTTCAAATTATTCCATAACTGTTAGTCAACAGTTCTAATTTTAAGCAAAACATGCAATTTTGATACATAAATTAAACATAAGTTTAAAAACAACAAGAACTTGAATGAAAAAAAAAACAAGATTTGAGCAATAAAATCTCCTGAAATCTATAAAAAGAACACCGTGTTCACCTTTGTGGGTAAAAAAAAAGTACATCTAATTAGGTAAGGCTAAAATCACAACAATGCAGCATGTCATAACAGACCAATAGTATAATAGGCCAATTGAGCAAGTGCTCAAATAAGTTATAAATACGCTCTAAATCCTCCAATAGAAAATCCAGGCTTATTCTTCGAACTGCAACAAAAGCTCATGATCCACAGCTTTTACTACACTTGTGTGGGCGAGAAAACTGTGGAAAAAAATATGTTTTCTCAAAAGAACTGAAAATGAAATCTAAATTCATCCCACACATGTTGTTGTTGTCTCCAAAAGATCATCTGCTCTCCAAAGCAAAGTTTACTTCTGCACTTTTTCTTCTACGTTTTGTGGTTTCCTGCACCCTAAGAGCAAACACGTACAGCAAAACCAACTGGAAAAGGGCGCAGGATGTATGTGTTGGTGGTTTAACATTTTTATTACTGAATTTCTCAATAGTTAACAGTTACGTCCCGCAGTGCAGTACGTTTAACTTCTTTTTACTTGACGTTCGTTGTTGCCTATATATACGTGTAACGTTATAGTTTATTAAAGCTAAGCTTAGTTTAAACTTTAAGGCTTAAAGATGGTGACACAAAAACAAGACTTACCTAGCTCAGATCAAATCTTCGCAGCTCTTTCATGCAGATGTCTAAAAGCGCGCCCGCTTATAGGACTTGTGTAGAGCGTCAGGTTGCGCGCGCATGTTACGCGTTTCACACCTCTCACCATCACCATCATCACACACGAAAGGAAGCAGAAAACAAGTGCTCTGGTCCTGCGGTTTGCAAAATCGCAGTTACCTGCAAAAATATAGGTTGTTGTGTTTTATTGGAATCCATTGCACAAATATTATTGAAGCTTTATGTAATTAACTGAAAAGTGAATTTATTATCTTTTTTTTTTTTTTTTTTTTTTTTCGCCAGCCACCCTTTTCAATCTTTTTTGCTGATTTTTTTATTTTTTTATTTATTTTTATTTTTTTTTATTTATTTATTACGACTAATTGACAAAATACAATATTATATTTGTTTATCAGTATTTAGCGAGCGAAGATAAATGAATGATTCTTCAATACCGAAACCCAAAAGATTCGAATCTTCTCAAGCGAGTTGGCAAATGATTCGCGATTCTCACTTTCAAAGAGAGGTTATTTATATTCATTATTATATGATTAATTATATATTATATGATATTATATTATTATAATTAGTAAATTACAGTTGAAGGTTGGTAATAATAGTTATAGAATATTTGAGGAGTTTAGATGGAAAAGCCTTTAGGTGCTGTCTGAATTTTCTTCTGAAGTAATGTTGTTGTTGTTGTTGTTGTTGTTGTTTTCTCAGGCTCCTGTGTGTAGTTCAGTGAATCAAAATAGAAATCAAAATAGGAGGTTGAGAAAATGTCAGACTAACCTCATTTGTAAACATAATTATTTTATTTAATTTACAGTTACGTGTTTATCTTTAAGTCCTTTATTTTTAGTATTGGCTACAGTTTATCAAGCCAAAATTATCATCAACAACAACGACAACGACAACAAAACAATATGGTCATAGCTACACAATGATTAACTGAAATATAATTTTTGAAAATGAGACGGGACATCCTAAGTGTAGCAAGAGATTGTTTTGGCAGCAGGCGGCGCTAAATCACAAAAAACAGACATAAAAATAGAAGTAATCTCTCAAATTATTGTTTATTAGCGAAATACACGAGCAGAAGGAACAAAATTGTGTTGTTGAAAAAATAAATATAATCATATCTGGAAACATGATATGTTTTTAATTCAACTTTTTAATTCTAAAAAAATGAAAAAAATGTTTTATTAAATTAAGAAGAATTTTAGAATTTACAGAATATAATAAAATGTTTAACACACACACATACAAATGAATTGTAAATCCAGAGAAACTGAGCTTTTCAAGTGGTCTTCTCAATTTTTTTTAAACACTTTTCCTATATAATAAAAAATATTAAGAATAACAAATAATGTAACTTATTAGAATCTATAATAATACCTTTTATCAAATAGTGTACTGGTGTATCTTAAGAGTGATTCAAATCACATTTTGCTGTTCACAGTGTGTGTGTGTGTGTGTGTGTGTGTGTGTGTGTGTGTG
>CAIGQW010000596.1:941411-959143 GCA_903798125.1 Danio choprae
ATTGAATGTACTGGACTGAATGTTGAATATAATTTTTAACTATTTTTACTATTATTTTATTATTAATATTATTTTTTATTATTAAGTGTTTGGACTCTAAAAGCATTAAAGCAAAAAAAAAAAGTATATACAGTGCTCAGCATATATGAGTATACCCCGACAAATCTAATTTAAATGTATATTTTCTATAGGATGCTTTACAATATTATATGTGTGCATATACATTAGATTAGTCAGTACTGAAGCCAAACCTGGAGCTAATCTAACAAAATAACTTACAATAATGGGTCAAAAATTAGTAGCCCAAATTTAAGTTAGGGAAAAATATTAAATACATTTTTCAAAAATAGCAAACATTAAGAGAAACATAAAATATAGACAATTTTGTTGAAAAAAAAATATTGACAATGTTGTAGCTTGTAATTTTTTTGCAATATTTTGCATGAATTAAAATGTATTATTTTCCATTTCTAAAGATGTTCTGTGACTAAAATATAAATTTAATAAATATATCTGTTTAATAAACCTGTTTTGTTCAAATGCACCAATAAATATTACCCATATTCACTGAGAAATGGATAAAAATATTCATTTTCAAAATGGGGTGTACTCGTATATGCTGAGCACTGTATACTTTCATATACAAATATGCTATAAATAGAATTTAATTTCAAAACATTTTCTTTGTAACATTAGTTTTTAAAGCCCTGTTTGGTTCAGTCCAGTCAACATTTTCAAAGAGTAATATTTTGGTTGATGTTGTAGGTTATTTTGAGTGTTTTAGAACAATTATGATACATTTAAAGGAAAAAAATTAAATAATATTAAATAATACCGGTAATTAAATTTCTCAGACGAATTTTTCATACAAATTCAGTGCAATTTTATGTGTAATTATTTTTTAATAATATAAAATAATATTGTTTGTGTAATAAAAATGCAGTAATAACATTAAAAACATGAAAACCTTAAATAAATTCCAGTTTTCACTAACGGGACAATGACTTCAACTTTGAGTTTCGTTGAAAAACGAATCCACTTTTTATTTAAAGAATTATTCTTGAATGCATTATGAGAACTAATAAGCTGTATTGGAATAGTTCAGACGACAGTCACAACTAATATGAAAACCCATACATTTAAATTTTCATCATAAAATGTAAAACTCTAGTAATTTTCATCAGGCAGCAAAAGAATCCAATTCAGTTAAGATGAAAAATAAACAAATAATTTCTATGAGAAAGTGTACCATTTACAAGGTGGCAATTTAAAATTTAGGGGGAGAAAATGAGCAGATTCATCCTAAAGCTAACTACACAGCATATTATATAGCATATTATTTATATAGTATATTTTTTAATCACAAATACACTTCATTGATCACCTTTTTTTTTTGAAAGGACACTATATACTGTATACCTGCAGGCTAACTATGTTTATACTGAATTGAATATATGAAAACATACAAAAATCATTTCAAGAATCCATATAAATTAACCATCAATTCATCAAGTTGTTAATTGTTCACATAGCTATACCATGGTATTACAATACCATGTGAGTGTGTTGAAAAATTCATCTAAAAAATCCATTAACAACAACAACAGCAATAAAAACACAACAAAATATTAAGCCCTCATGGAAGTGCATTTCAAAGCAGGTGAGTCTGTTTACAGTGAGTCTGTTCAAGTTTGTGTTGTATTGCATCTTTCATCTCCATTGCGGTAAAAAAAAAAAAAGGTAGAGTGAAAAGTCATCCTTGAAAAGCTGTATCTTGATTTCTGATTGCATGCAAAAGTGTGCAAATGTAAAAGGAAGCATATTTCAAAAAGAAAATCAACAGCCAACAATTTAAACTGGCCCATGTCACCTGCCCCCACGTCCCCCCGAAGGTCGAACGTGACCCAGTTTCAGGTGTGTGTTAGTATGAGCATGAGCTTTTGTGGTTAACCGATGCGAGCAGCTTTTCTTTTCTTTTTTTTTTACATCAAAAAAAAAAAATTGCCAGAACTCGTGTACTGCCAGCCCCTGATATTATCTACAGACTCATACTCGTACCTATATACGCATTTAACAACACAAATCTGACAGAATAGCCATGTCAGCAGTGCTGTGCCACTAAGAAACCCACTTCACAGGTTTCATGGCATGAGAAAAGCTTTAAACTGCCGAATGATTACAATTCTATAATGCAAATAAAGTTCATTTAATTTCCCATACTGTTATTATAATGTTTAAGAAAAAAAAAACTGTGGTTGACTGTATGAGCACCTGCTGCAACGTTCAGTAAGTTGGAGTAACGACATCACTCACCGCTTTAAGCTTGAAGATCTTTTGACATAAACATGCTGCTCGATTATGTAAATTTCACGATTATTTTGGTCAGTATTGTCAATATAAACTTCAACTTTTAAAAAATGGTTATGACCAAAATCATTCATTCATTCATTCATTTTATTTATTTATTTATTTATTTATTTACTTAAGGTTGATATTACTCCTATTTTATTTATTTATGGTTGCTATTACTCCTATTTTATTTATTTATTTATTTAAGGTTGATATTACTCCTATTTTATTTATTTAATTATTTGTTTGTTCAAGGGTGCTATTACTCCTATGTTATTTATTTATTTAAGGTTGCTATTACTCCTATTTATTTATTTATTGTTGCAATTACTCCTATTTTAAAAATATAAATCAATAAATTAGACAGTTCTCAATACACAAAAAGGGTCACTAAAAACAATGTAAAACACAAACAAAAAGTCCTCAAAATTATTGAAAAAAAGAATAAAAATAAACACAAAATAACTACTCAATAAATGTCTTTTGCTGGTTGTTCAAACTACTTATTTAAAATGAATTGAAACAACACAATTCTTAAGCATTTTTGGGACAACTTAGTTTTTTTATGTTCAATACATTTAAATTTGTAAGTTAACTTAATTGATTTGTATTGACAACTGTCACTTCAAGAGCTGCAAAGAGCCTTTTCAGGGTTACACATACACACTTTACTGTATACTCATTTATTACAAAACAAATGAGGGTAATAATGCGAACATTAAGCGTGCTTTTTTACATTTTTTTTTTTGCCTGTATTTGACAATTTAGGCACTCAACTTGAGTTAAAAGATTACTATATACATGTTCACGTTTCGCTCCAAATCTGAGGCTCAAGTCCTCATTCTTGCTTTTAAAAACATGAATACATTTTCTGTACTTGAATAAATTGAGCAATTCTCATGCTGCAAAAGTAATGTTATATGATTTTCACGTGAAATTGGGTTTTGCGAAGAAACAGACGTAAACTCCTGGAAAGGGGTTGCGAGAGGTATAATACAATTATAAATTCAGCTTGATTATTGTTTTATTTAACACTGGAGGTCGAAATTGAAATCGAAACTGAATTTTGATTAATTGCACAGCCCCAGCCCCAGGTTACAATCCCGCTTGCAGTAGTGCAAATACAACCAGAAGTGTTATGTTGGTGCCGTGACCCGGATGGGAATGAGGTTAAAAGCTGAGTTACACACGTCGTCTCACCTCACCTCAGCCATTAATGAAAGATAATTCTCTGATTGCCTACGAATCAGAGTGTAAGGACAAAAACTGAAATGACAAAACTAAGCAAACAACACAAGTCAAGAGGGAACACAAATAACTATATCAGATGTATTTGTGTATTAGCAAATCCCTCTGTGGTGAGCGAGCAGTTCCGTGAAAATGGTATGTAAACACTGCTTTGTTTACCGTTTGTATGTGTGCAGCACTAGTTCCAGATCCCCTTTGTAGATTGAAAATACTGACTTATGCCACCTCTAGGTTTTGAAAGATGCACACCTCTCACACAGGCTCAGAAAGTAAGTTCTCATTTCAGTTTGGTATGTTCATGTGCAGTTTTTTTGGAATAGACACAACTAATACAATTCAACAACACACTCTGTTTTTGTCACCACTAATTCTTTGACGTTGTCTTGGTGTGTTACAGGCTTAAAGGGGTTTGAGTGTAATTGAGTCCAGATAGTAAGAGCTAATTCTAAAGGCTGCAGGCTTCAGCCTCCTATATTAGTGTAGCAGCCTGCTATGCTAAATAGACTGGTTTATAATCTGCTCTAAGTGGAGTATGTAAAACTGGAGATGATACATTGGTGCCATGACCCAGATGGGAATGAATGTAATGAAGCCAGCAAGTAAACTTTATTCCATTGCCTCAAGAGGTGCACCTTTAGCATCTTATACTGGAAATGCCATTCTGATTCAGAAATACCTCTTATAGGCAGAACCAGAGTTGTTACGTTGGTGCCGTGACCATGGGAGTATGGTTAAGCGGGATGAGTGTAAAAGAGACCAGCCAGTAAGAGCTGACACTACAGGGGTTTAAAAGGGTTATATCGGTGCCGTGACCCAGATGGGAGTTTAGGGTGGGGTGGGGTTGGTTGGGTGGTGGGCAACTGTAACAGGTCAGCTGGTGGGAGCTGACGCTAAAGGCTGTTATCTTTATCATCCTTGTTAGCATGCCTGTCTCCTATGCTGGAAGTGTTATGTTGGGTCCTGCCTGGAATGCAGAGAGTGGATTAGTTTACTAACAGATTGTAAGATTCGTGGGTTAAGGGTAGTTTCAGGGGTTAATTTTACCTAATAATTACTAGTAATTAAGTTAATATAAAGAATAAATATGTACAGTAGAATGGAAATTAAATATATTTCGAGTGAGCTTGCTGTAAGCTGAAGTAACCTAAACTATGTCTTTCAGAATTCAGAAATTCCTGAAAATGTCTACTGTTATGCATGTTGTTTGTCCTTTGTTCTCTTGTTTACACTATACTTTGACCTGTCCAATCAGTTAACTTTACATGTACACACACGCACGCACACCTGGCTATACCTGACTATACCTGACTGTCTGTTATTTTCTGTTATTTGTTGTTCTTGGTTTTCTATTTGTATTTGATTCCATGTCATTTGTGTACCTCTTTGCATGATAAAAAAAATGAGGTAGTGAACAAGATAAAGTATTGTAAAACAAATAAATTTATTAATTTGTACATTCATATATATATTTTTTCTCGTTGGTCCCCCCCCCATTCTGCTAGCTAATCATTTAGAAAACTTTAAAATATATATACATACACATAGGATTTATAGTATTTTAAATCCTACAGTACAGACATCCACTTTTAGTTTGAAGTTCAACTTAAAAAAAAAAATCTCTAGAGATTTTTTTTCCTCAGGAGATATTTTGCTTAACTAGAAGATTAAAGCAAAACTAATTTGTTTCCCACTTATTTTAATTGCTATCTATGAGAAGGTATTAAGATATTAAATAGATCCCATTTGTGCTTTTTTCCCTTTTCTATCTGGGCATGCTTTCTTAAAATGCTCCTTTACATTTCTCTGTGAAACATCCAGCATTTCCATTATGGAGAGACGCATCACTGGCCCTCAGCATACCTTTGAAATGATGTTGCCTGGCAACCGCGAGAAGTGGCAGTCGAACAAATAGGTTCACAGTTGGACTCAATAGAAAACACTTAATAATCATAATGTCAAGCTTTATGAAATAAAAAAAATCATTTATTGTAACATATTTATCATACTAATATATATATATATATATATATATATATATATATATATATATATATTCAGCTCTCCTGTTGGTTGGTCTAATGTATATTATAGAGGAGGCGGTGTGTGTGGGTTTCTAACATGTGTAACACACTGCGCAAAGATCATTTCTGGTAATGAACCATGACGCTTTATGATAAATATATCTGAAGCGTCTAGACCCAGTTTGTATGTTAAAACATGGTGATTTTAATAACTTGAAACAGACTTTAAAAGGGTGAATCTCAAATAAAAAGGATTTTTATTATTTTATTTAATGTTTTTGCATTGTAGTATCGCTAAGCAGATTCTACCATATACATTTTAATACGACAAATAATGTAAAAATAATGAAAAAAAACCAACAACAACACTAATGTAAATTTATTTCGTAAATCATTTATATATGCAAATAAAAAATAAAATAAATGAAATTTAAAAAATAAAATTCAAATGAAAGTTTGGACACATGCTACAAAACAAAACAAAATTGTTGCAAACAATTTATATTGCTTGAATTTAAACAAACAAATTAAATTGAGTAATGTTCAACCTAATGTGTTTGTTTAAATTCAGCCCAAAATAAATTGTTTACAACCACATAACTTAAACAAATTTAGTAAATCCAAGGAATCATCTTTGAATCATTTTTTTCAGTGATCCTAAAATGTTACCTAGAGAATGATACATAAATACAAAAGAACTAAATATTGGTATAAATTCAGTCATGTTAGTATAAAGCTAAACAAACAACATGTTTAGCATAAACAACAACATAAAAGCTTTGCTTTATTATCATGTTTATAGTACACAAAGCAAAAAAATACACTAACTAAAATGTAAAGTAGACTAGAGTCGTTATGTGAGGGATGCGTTGGGGCTAAATGTGCTTAAATGTCAAGTATATAAGGTCACAGTGGTGGTGGGGGGAAACCGTTCATGTGTCTAATCAAGATTCTATCTTTTATTATAATTCTTATGATCAGAAACATGCAACTGTGTGAATTCCATGTGTTTATACACAAATCACTTCATATACTTAATGTAATAAACATCAGTACTCAAGTGACTAATAAAGTTTCTCTAAACTAATCAGTTTTCTATATGAAATAAAAAAAAATGCTCATGGTAAAAATAACACCTCCTGTTGTTATGTAATATAATCATGTTTTAGCCTTGACCATCAGCTGAGTGTGTGAGTGGGATGTGTCGTAAATAACCCACATTGCTTCACCTACAGTTTCTTGGAATTTATGTTTGTATTGGCATAAATACGTTGAAATGTATTGCAAACTCTGAGGAAAACAGACAAACGCAATCTAGTTCTTTAATACTCTGCATTGCATACAAAAGATACAGCATGTAACTGTTAATTAATTCACTTATTCTGATTAATCTGTCAGTCTGAAATAAACATTAAAATGTAACAATATTGGAATGGCTGGTATAATCAAAAATCACTTGCTTCATTTTTGACTAAGCAAAGAGTCTTTTTTTTATTACTAGACACCTTGTGCAGATCTGTGTTTTTAATTTTTTGCAACGTAAGCACTGGAAATTGAGAAATTGAGACAATATTTTCATAGCAGGTAATTCAAATTTATTACATTCTACTTGTGATCACGTTAAATGTCCTAAAACAGAGAAGTAAAAAATATATCACTATGAAAAGTCATTACAAACAAAATATATACATAAGAATCATTGAATGTTGCATAGATCAGCAATTAGTTTTACATGAAATACAGGTAGGGCATGACTAAAGGCAGATCATCCAAAAATTAATTTGCCCTTATAGCTTTAAAATAAGCACATGGTGTGTTACAACAGGATTTTGGGAACAATATTGTTGTGTGTAATATGCAAGTACATCAACATATAAGCACAGACTACAGTATATATCAAATATAAATCCTGATATTACTCAAAGCAAATGAATTCTCGCCTCCTAACACGACAAACATTACAAAAATAGTTTATCAGCACAAAATAAATATTACAAATATATTAGTTAACTTCTGAAGGTGACACTTTACATATAATTCACCAGTATAAATACAATTTGGTCCTGAATGGGTAATAAAATGTCAAATAGTTGTGCAGTGAGCTCAGGGATTTTTTTTCAGATCTTGTCTTCATCCTAACTTCTGGAACTAAATATAAATTTCCTTTTGTCTGATTACCCTTCAAGGACTCACCACTACGCTGAAAGCTAATGTTTAAGTTGTTTTGATGGCTTTAGAGGGTTATTTAGATACTTGAGCAGTTGGTCAACTAGCTAAATCATTTAAACACCAGTTTTACTAGGCAGGTAGACCAGCTCAGACTAGTTAAAGCAGGGCATAAACAGTGCAATTTTTAGCTTGTACACTTTATTTTCCTTTTGGGAAAATTAGCATGGAAAACGTTGATGATCATATGGTTGCAGCTCATACTGTACCATGTGAGAGGAATGTACGAGACAAGCGTAAATGAACTCCTCTTGAACACCTAATAATTTTTTTTTTGTCAACATTTGTCAACATGGGAGCTGTCAGAGGGAGTTTGTAACGTGTGTGTGTGTGGTTGAAAGATCTGACTTTTCAATCCATCTGAAGCTTGTTTGTTGTTGTCAAAGTTTACCACCGACCTGGCTAATTCACACATGTGGGGTAACTATTGGGCTGGTCGATTAATTGAATTGAAATCTCAAATGAAGCAAAGCTGCGATTGTCGTGCACATCTTCTCAAGGAAATACGGTGCGATTTTTAGTAAAGGGCGCTCCCGTAAAAACACACTTACCTGTACAAACAAACACGAAGAAACCAGGAAATAAATAAACAGAAGATTTAACTGCTTTCATTGATTTAGCTGGACTAAAAAACACACGACCGTGGAATCATCTCACAGATGGATTTATTTCAAACACTCGACTGTAATTTTAAGGCAAGTTTGGAATAAAAACATGTTATTACACGTCTGTAGTTTGATGTGCAGCTTTTACTACAGCCGTAGTTTATTGAGAAGTGGCACATCAGCTGTTATTATCGCAGAACGATTATCTCAATTTCATTAAACCAAATTGAAATTTTTGGGTGAACTAATCAAATAATTTTTTTATTAGATTTATTTTTGTACACTAGGGATGCACAGCTCTTTATGAACTACTTTATTTGTCCACAAACTGTTAACATGGAATGGGCACATTATTTTACGGACAAAAATAAATAAATAAAGCAGATGAAACAAGAAACGTTAAACTGCTAAAGACTGAAAAAACAAACAAAAGATATCTGCACTGATGTTTAACCCTGAGTTTTATTCTCTGGTGGTCTTGGTTTAAGGTTCAGACTTGGGTTCTTTACTGTGGAAAATTTACTGACGACTTTAAATGTACTTTTTGTTTTCTTCAGAAAAATCATTGTGATTATATTTTGTTCAGTAATAGTTTGATTATTTAGAGTTTACAGAGGATTTAATGGTACCATGCGATATGCATATAGTTTTTATATACGTTTTTTTCCCCCTGAAAATGTATTTATTTGTTTATTATTATTCTACTTTTTTTACACTGAAAAATACTACCAATCTCACAGTTTTTTTCAAATCTATATTCCAAAGATTTTTTGTTTTTGTTTTTTTTAACAGGAGGATATGTTCATACGTAATTTGATTTATATACATTTCATTCAACCAAACAATTGTGAAAATTATATTTTTCCAATTTCCCAAATCCTCTCGGTAAAAACCTTTGACCTCTGTCAAAATAAAAAGAAACCAGGATTTTGAACCTGATTGTTCAGATTTTTTGTGCTTGAGACATATGCAAATTCTTGCGCATTTGAATAAACATTGGCATATTTGCATATTTAAATATAATGTTTTAGAAAACATTTGCGATTCTTAGAGCAATTAATCAACTGGTGAGGAACAGTAATACTGTAAATATTTGTACATTATTTTACTCTGTTTGCCTGCAGTGCCTGCAGTGGAATATTTGATGATAGGCTGTGCATTCGGAAAAAGAAAAAAAAAACTCTGTTTTTGTAAAGTAAACTTTCCATGGCTAAATCTCATATTGAAGGCAAGTGAATGGAACAGTCTCCACTGAGGTTTCCTGATGGATGGAATGACTCTTTTTCATCCCCTGAGTTTCATTTATAGGTATCTGTTGATTTTTATATCTACCGAAGCAGAAAGTTAGCTTAGTTAGCATACTGGGAATAGAAGGCCACTTTGACTCTCTCGATCTGATGGCAGAGTTTGATGGCGGGCCCGAGTTTTAGGTCCATACATTCTTGGACTGTAGGAAGTGTCAGCAGCAACAAGGCTTGTCCGTCAATGTCCTTGAGAATGAAAATATGTACAAGTTAGCATAAATATTAGCCGTTTTAAATACCGGTTTTGCTAGCTCTTGTTTGGTTCAGTTCAATCACACACACACACACACACACACACACACACCCTGGCTAGTATGATTTTTAGGCGTGTACAGTATGTCATGTGTGTGTTTTTTTGTTTTGTTTTTAAATGTTTGGGTTTCTAGTTAACATTTTTTTATTTTAGTTTAAATGTATTTTTTTATTTTGCTAGTTATTCTACTGTTGACTAAGATATGAAGTTAAATCAATGTGTTCTTTGTTAAAAAAAAATCACAAATTAAAAAAAGCTCAAAAAACGATTAATAAAAAAATAAAATTACCTTTTCATAAATTTCTCATAAATTGTGATTTTTTGTGACGAAACTGGTTCATGAAATATTTCAATAACTAATCAGGAGACAATCTTTGCATATTTAAAGTAGATAAAAGAAAGAAAAGTAAAAGCGAAAGCAGAAATGAAGAAAAGAAAGCTATTTAATATTCCGAATCTTGGACAATTTAAACAGTTATATTTCATATTTAATAGATATATATATTATATTTAAACAGAGTTATATTTAGTAACTGAAATCTGCTGTATTTTACAAAATAGTAGTAAGTAATCAATATTTCACTATTTAGCAATACTCCTAAACATAATCACAATTTAACTGCAAATAGTCTACAATGTGTAACAATAATAAGGGTGATTTTAGTTATAAAATAAACAATAAAAGAAAACATAAACAAATAAAAAAACATTTGACCATTTAGGTTATGAAAATAATGAAATAAGAAGTTTAAAAATAAAAATATTCAAAGATAAAAAAGGCAAAAAAATTAAATGAACCAATGTCTTTGTCCATTTAAATTACATTATTACATTTATTTATCAAAAATATTTTTTAATGATCTTATATATAGAAAACTTTGATTTAAATGTATACATAAATAAAACAAAAAATGTCAAATATCAGTACTAAATGTCATAGTCAAAAATTACAAACATATTTTAATTATTAAATATTCATTAATATTCATAATATTAAATAGAATTTTTCCACTCGTTATTAAAATTAAACATTCCAAGATTATTATTATTATTATTATTATTATTATTATTATTATTTTACATTTTAAGATTAAATTAAACACATAAAGCTTTAACATTTACCTTAAAGCTTTAGCATTATTATCTTTGATAATTTAATAGAAAAATATTTTAATTGAAAACAAGAAAAACTCTATCTTGGGTATTTAAATTCAGGAAACAAAAGATATTAGGAATTTATAAAAAAATAAATCATCAGATGATTTCAATTATTATTGATAAAATTAATAAAATATTCCAAATAAATAATTAGCGAACTGTACCTGTTCTTGAAATATCTTGGCTAATGAGGCACAATCTGTGGACGTGATGAAGTCCACCACATCCGAAACGCTCCATTGTAAAGGATTAGTGTCCAAAACGAGACGTTCTTCCTCTTCAGTATTTTCCATCTACACAAGCACAGTTTACTTTAAATAATACAATCTTTCTCTAAATCAAAGATACATTATGTAAGGGAAAAACTAAATAAAAGGCACCAATTGTCTGTGAAGATGTTTTACCTTCACATTTGTGTCTTTGGCCGTCTGGTTCTGGCTGTAGGAGACCGATCGTGTGGTTCTTCTGGGAGAGGTCCTGTCTGAGGTCTCTTGCCCTGGATAGGTCATCCTGCGCAGAACAGCGGCACGGCGTGGTGGTCTTCCTCTCCTCGGTAGGTTATCATGAGCAGAGGCTTCTTCACGCAGTGAGCTGGAACTCACCTCACTGCCCCATTCCTCAAAATCCTCCTCTTCGTCTTCATCGTAGTTATAATCGCTATCCTATAAGAACAGAGAGGTACATATTACAGTTTTTACTAGGGCTGGATATCATTCAAAATGTTTCGATACCGATACTTTGAATTTAATACTGGTTTCTGAACAATACTTCTTTGCTACCAATTTTATAAAACTAGAATTAACAAGATTAATACATCTCTTTTGTCAGTTTGAGTTTTTTACTCTTACATGTTACAGTTTTTACTAGGGCTGGATATCATTCAAAATGTTTTGACACCGATAATTTAATACTGGTTTCTGAACAATACTTTTTTTTTACTTTTGTTTTGAAAAAGTTTTATCAAGATTAATGCAGTTTTTTTTACTCTTACATGTTTTTAAAAGGGCTGGATATCTTTCAAAATATTTCGATAGCGTTACTTTGGGATTACTAAGATTACATAATAATTACATAATAAATGTTTTTTTACTCATAATAGCAAAGAAACAAAACCCCACCAAACAATAAATCAGTCCAAATAAGTAGATTTCAGTTAAACATGAACAACTTCACATCAGTATGTGAGATTCACAGACTTTAACAGACTTTCGTTTCCATGTGTGTAGATCGGTTATCCTTTGGCAGAAGCAATTCACCTTGTGTCCCAGAATCAGTGGACGTTGTTCTTTTTCGCCAGATTTGCCGTCATACACTGATGATTGATCTATTTTAGGTATCGAAATTAGGTACTGAATGACAAGATACTTGACCATCGAGGTAATCGAGGCAATTCGGTCAGTTCCTACAAAGCATCAAATTTGATACCCAGTCCTAGTTTTTACTATATCATAAATTGCAGTATTTATTATAAAGATTTGTTTTAGTGTTTATTCCCTCCAGTTGTACTGTTCTAAGTTAAATGTTTCTAGAATAAATTAAATAAAGAATATGTACAATCTTATGAATATGAATATGTAGAATCTCATTCGTACATTTTATTATGACTTCCCTTATCCCCCAATGACGGTTGGGTTTAGGGGGCACACCTCCTTTTACCTTTTTGTATGTATAAAATCATATGAATTTGTACAAATTAGCCACTTTTTCTGACAATACATAAAATAGTTATGTTTCCTCGTGAGATCAGGCTGATATAACCCCTTTGGTTCTTTACACACCACTCTGAGGGGGATTCAAACTAGGGCTGCACAATATATTGTTTCAGCATCGATATCGCAATGTACACAACTGCAATAGTAACATTGCTGGATCTGCAATGTGATATTGGGATTATAATTAACCATAAAACACAGTTCAAAACACTAATCTAATCTAATAGTAGGAAAGATTTTTATTTAGATGTGTTTTTAAGGCCTCTGACCGTACAATTTCAAATGGTGTTTATTTATACAATGAAGACCATGCAGCGTTATTGTGCATTTGAATATTGAATTTTTTTTGTACCGCAATACTGTTAGACTCCAGCGAAAACCATTTATTTCATTTTTATCTTTGTTCTTTTGTTTTCATCTATGCTTTAATTCATTCTATTTTGCATAATTTTGTGTAATTTTGCATTTTATACAAAATCTTCCATTCATTAATTTATTTTCTTTTCGGCTTAGTCTCTTTATTAATCAGGGGTCGCCACAGCGGAATGAACCGCCAACTTATCCAGCATATGTTTTATGCAGCAGATGCCCTTCCAGCTGCAACCCATCACTGGGAAACACCCATACTCTCTCATTCACACACATACACTACGGACAATTTAGCTTACCCAATTCACCTTTAGCGCATGTCTTTGGACATGTAGGGGATACCGGAGCACCGGAGGAAACCCACGCGAACATGGGGAGAACATGCAAACTCCACACAGAAACGCCAACTGACCCAGCCTAGGCTCGAACCAGCGACCTTCTTGCTGTGAGGCGACAGCGCTACCCACTGAGCCACCAAAATCTTCCAATCAATGTTAAATCCTGAATTAATAGACTTCTTGTGAAATTATGCTCATACTGCAATATATATAGCAAAAAAAATTAAATATCACAATGTCCGTTTTTTCCAATATCATGCAACCCTAATTCAAACTGGCATCTTTAGCATTGGATGCAGGGATGTTAGCAAGGATGCTAAAGTATGCCTTTTGCATTCAGGGGAGTGAAGTTTACTGAAAAAAGTTTACCGCCTACTAAATCATAATTGTTCAAAGTATCTGCTTTGGTGTAAACATAATATATTATGTAACTGGCGGTTTTTCATACTTTATACTATTTTTTCACTAGAAACTTCTGCACTTAGCATGAGCTGCCTAAAACATTTTATCAACATATTCATTTATTCCAAAAGTATGCACTTGTATTTGCACACTAGTATGTTCCAGCTGAATGTTTGTGGGTGTGTGTTTTTGTCTGAATCTTGTGGTTTGGCAGACCTGAGGTGACTCTGTGGTGTGGTATCCTACAATGGATGAGCGCCGTTTCTTCTGGACAAAGATGGCTTTGCGTTTCTTTCGCCGTCGTGCTGGCTTGCTCAGGTCACCATCTTGTGCGATTTCCCCTAAACTTGGCCGACCAACTTTCCTCTTCTTATAATATGCTACATTAGGCATAAGTATAAATAAACATGAACACACATTGACAGTTAGCAAGAGCTACGTGTGTGTGTGTGTGTGTGTGTGTGTGTGTGTGTGTGTGTGTGTGTGTGTGTGTGTTTCTGGAGAAAATGATACCTTGCTCTTGTGTAACATTTCATTTTAATTCCAGGTTAGAGCAGATGTCACTTTTTATTGCTGTAGAGGAATAAAAGACTCACTGTATTTGGTTTTGGTTTGACCGGAGCAGTTTTCAGGGCACTTGTCAGATACAAATGTTGGGCCGAAAAGATTCAGACAACACTGGAGTCTCTCAGACACACGACGACAAAACTCTGACACTTGATCCGCTGTCCGGACGATCCTCATGGTGGACCGATAGCTTTTCCCTTTATATCTGGAGACAAGCAAACATGTTTCAACTCTTAAGTATATATGTGTAGTTGACAAATAGGAAGACAAAAGTGCTTTTTTGGGGGGTAAAGCACCATTTCTGGAGAAAAAAGGTTATGTTTATGTAGTTTGAAGTTAGATTTTTGAGAAAATATAAGGAGTCACTAAATTTATCAATTCTTTTACTGTTTTAACACTTTTTGTATGGTAAAAATGTCCTATGGTGTGATTTGGCTAATATAATATAATATGCAGAAGTTCTTAAAAACAAGAGGTCAATACAAGGCAAAGAAACATTCAACCACTTACTGTATTTTAAATGATGACAATAATAATTGTATACATTTTTGTCATGTGTGACAGTGAAATTCACATCACCAATCCATATTCATATCACATACACAACTATGCTTATCCACTGTCTTAGGGTGCTTTTACACTAGCACTTTTGGTCCGCACCCTGGTTCATTTGACGTCAAAGTACGGTATGTTTAGATAGTGTGAACAATGTCTTCTGAACTCGGGTGTGCACCCACGAACTGTACCTAAATCTGCCTACGTCTTTCCATTTTGGCGCCTTGGCTTTCGTAGCCATCACTTAGCAACAGCTGTACACACAACAGCATCTCGATGACACAAGCGTACCGGGGTTCAAAAGAAAACAATCCGAGAAGGTGGCAAGGGGGGACAATCGAACTTTGGTTCGGACCAGGCAATAGAACAAAGTGTGAAAGCTCCCTTAAAACCTGCAAATGAAGGAATGTTCTTTGCTTATTATGATTAATCATTTAATTCTGCCTGTTTGCTAATTTATCACTAATAATATTGCTTTTAGAATTGCAGTCCACACACTCAATGATGTGGATGACAGATTGCTTTAAACTTCAATCTGCATCAATATTTATGTAGTTCAGAACAATAATTGTCATTATTACTTTCTCATATGTTCATAATGGTATTAGTAACAATTATAGTTGAGTAACTTTAAATGAATCAGTTCAAAATAATTACTGAGTAAATTAGATATTACTTACATGCAACAATTTCTAAATCAAAACATTTTATTAGAAAGAATATTTCATATAAAAGCACAAATTACATCTGTTTTGTTACCCAAACCTAGCGAAATCTGACAAATCCTTCATCGTTGTTTGAGACGAATATTGTTAAATAATTTAGAATTTTACAAATGCAAATGTATAAATTAAAGAAAAAAAACTCTTAATATGTCAATTGAAGATGCTTTACAAAAACACAACTTCAGTCTTTATACTTCCAATATTTCATATGTAATGAAATGTTACCTGCTTTTGTGGAAATATTTGTGAAAACTCAACTTTCAACGTAAATCCTACACTATTATTTTTAGTGTATGAAACCATTTTCGTTTTGCAGATCTGATTAGCTTGTGACGATTATAATTAGCTTGAGGGTATATATCCTCATTATGGCATGCACATTACATGTATTTTTATATTTATCCAAAATAACCGAAAATAAGGGATAATCATGAGGCAAATAAACACAGGAAATGCTAGAAATGCAGAGGTATAGACAATTGAATTTTATAACGTAGTCAACATTTGAAGTGGATCAAAAAACTAGTTCAAAATTGTTCAAAAGAACAATAATGTGTGTTCTTTAATAGTTGAAGGACAACTTTGATGAAAGGTTTTAATTCACTTTAATGGTTACTACTGTATATGTATTTCGTATGAGGTTGGAAACATTATTCCAGCAGCAATGAACAGTGAATGAGAAGGTTCTGGAAAGTGTTTTTTTTTTTTTTGTCTCTTTGTGATTATGCCATGAGATGCTGCTTATTTAACAGCCTCAAGTAAGGCCCTGTTTACACTCATACGTTTTCGTTTTAAAACACATTTTGCTACGGTTATGCCTTTCGTCATCATTACCCCAGAGTTTACAAGTGCCGAAAACAGAGCATTTTGGAAACACTGAAGAGTTTTCATTTTAAAACGCTGCTGCTCCGTCTCAGTGTGGATGGGGGAAAACGGAGGAGTGCCTATCTGATTGGGGCTTTTTCCTCAATATTAAGTAGCCTACACAAAGTCCAGTTTTGCATCCTTTCCTTGTAAGTTCAGACTTCGCAAGTTTGAAATGGAAAACAAACTCCTGAGTGCACTTTATAACGTCATTCACATCACCCAGGCTACGCTGTTTCACTATCTCAACAATAAAATAAAAACATGATGTAACAAACTGTCAATTTTCATTTTGATATTAACAACTTAACAGACACCAAAAATGTTAAGGCATCGTGTAGCTACATATTTTTATGACCGTCATCTTCACTGTATGCATATTTATAACAAAACGGAGCCTAAAGCATAACTACCTCCTTTCATTTTCAGTGAAAAATATGAAACATACCCTGTCTCTTTTGCTGAATATCGATTTTAAAAATCAATAATGGCCATTATAAAATTATAACGTACAATAAGTTTATACAAGAAAGGAAATAAAGGCAAGCAATCAGTCAAATGTGCAGAATCAGTGTACGTGGTTACATTAATATATTAACCTATCTTTGCGCTCAGCCAAAACACGTTACCTGAGAACAAGTATTAGATTCAAAAGACCAAAGTTGGGGGATACGTCGTTAAATATAGACAAGATGAATTAAATATCACGTTTAACAAATATAGTGAGATTAGACCCAGCGGTAGATTCTTGATGAACCATCCGACCTGCACAGCTCTCACCTGCTGACTGCCTGGAGCTCAGACGCGCGCATACGCTGCAGTGCATGCCAGAGTATGTGTGTGTGTGGTCATGTGATGTGCGTTTTCTGTGGTGTAGTGTGGACGGAGAGCTGTTCAGAAATGCTAGGTGAAATGCCAGTGTGGACGTGGATCGTTTTCATTCTAAAACGCCGTTTTAAAACTAAAACGTATTAGTGTAAACGGGAGCCTAAGTGTGTGTGTGTGTGTGTGTGTGTGTGTGTGTGTGTGTGTGTGT
>CAIGQW010000596.1:979143-989805 GCA_903798125.1 Danio choprae
AATATATATATATATATATATATATATATATATAATTGATTTGTGTATATATAATTAATGTATGATAAGATTGTGTTTTGATATGCATATCAATTTAAATACTATATATAAAATATATATTTTAGTACACGTATAATTGTTCAAATTCTATGCTTTTTATATAATTCTGTAAATTCTAAACTGACTTAGATTATTATAAATGTGATCACTATATATGAATTATTTTATTGTTGATGTATAAGGTATTATGTATTATGTATATTAATGTAAATAATATATATAAATATGTACATTATTTTAACAAGTAAAAAGTAAAAAAATACTTATGCATTGTTTTAATAATCACATCAACTTGTAAAGTTAAATCTTATGTATTGTTATTAATTTAAATAATATATATAAAATATAAATGTAAAAAAGTAAAAACAAATGCATATAAATTATGCTTTTTTTTAATCTATAAATTCTAAGTTAACTTGCATTACTATATATCATATTATATATCAATTATTTTATTATTGTTCTATAAAATAAAATGTATTGTTATGAATAATGATTTAAATACTAAATATTTAACAAGTAAACAAATTCTATGCTGTCTATAAATTCTAATTTGATTTAGACCTCTAATATTCAGCATCTGATTATTTTTCCCAACTTCTAAATACTCCAGTAAAACAGAAAATGAATTACGCAGTTTGGATATGTACTCGTTAAACCGCAATCATTCTCTTTGACATTGTTACGTCGCATGTCATTTGACAATCAAATCTGACCAAAACTATAAACATCATTCTAACCACACTATCAAGTCTCAATACATCACATAAAACAAACACAAAACTAACGAGACACACACTTAAGGGAATTAACACTGCCGTCTCCTGCTGTCACAGAGGGTGAAAAAAAACAGATTCTAAATTAAGCAGCATCTGTCACAGAATCCAAGATGTCTCTTTTCTGACAATAAATTAAATCAGACCCATGGTTTCATGACATAACATAGTACGGCCGGATGATACAACCTAAAATCAAAACTTCAATTAATTGAATACCTCGATTTCGATAATCAAACAATTATTTTATTTTCAATGCAATTATTTAATTACTTTTTTCCCTTTCATAGTTAATTTTTTATTATTACTGTAAATATGCTAAACTATTAATGGTATTTTTTCTAATGAAAAAAAGTATGTTTCTATTCCTTATGATCATAAAATAATCTTGTGGAAAAGTGCACATTTCAGTAAAAAAGTAAATATAAAATAATTTCATATTTCATTGTCGAAATTGGAAAATAAACAGCATCCCTTACAAGCAAAACTAAAGTTTTAACAAAACATGCCACGGTCATCTCTGCTTTTGTTATTAATTTATTTAAGAATATATATATTTTTTCACATTCTGATTTCAATATTTAAATATTCTTAAGCATAAAATATTATGTGTTGCTTGAAAGTGTGTGCGTTATTATGCTATTATATTGTCATAGTGGCATTATGTATTGAGTAGACTGAAATGGTCTTAAAATGACAACAATGTTGTTTATTGCAATAAAGTTTGGTCCAATATATCACAAAACAAACATCTATCTAAAAAATATATTGTTGCTGCTTGTTCAAACTACTTATTTAAAATGAACTTTTTATGAACAATTCTGGAGATTTGTTTTGGGGGGGGGGGGGACATACTTTTCCATGTTCAATCCAATTACATTTGTTACGTTAACTTAATTGATTTACGTTGGGACAACATTACATTTTTTGCAGTGTAAGCCTGAAGGGTTATTAAAATCAACTGCATATTATATGATTACTTGCCACAAAATTAAAAAAAATTGATACACAACATTGTTCTGAGGCATAATACTTCATTAATGCTTTTATTAAATGCAAAACTGACAGAAATGAAAATGACTGAATGGAGCATACATCAATCTACATATTCAGTCACAAGATGACATTAAACAGTCAAAAACAGAGGGTTGACACAAGCATATGAATTTGAATGTAGGTGTACTGTATGTATAGGATATGGATAACAACTGTTGATAACAACAATTCCAGATAGCAACTGCTCAAATTAATAGCACAGGCTTATTCAGGAACTTCGAGTCATCTTGACCGTCTGTGAATACGTTCACATCCATATACTTGCATCCACATTCATATGTATCTGCTTGTCTGTCGTGCCACAGTTTTTGACCGTTTGACGCCATCTTGTGAATGAATAATACATATGGGTTAGTATATGCTTTAGCCAGCCAGTTTGGTTTCTGACACAGTTTTTTACAGTTTGGCTGTAACCGGAGCACCCGGAGGAACCCCACGCCAACACGAGGAGAACATGCAAACTCCACACAGAAACGCCAACTGACCCAGCCGAGGCTCGAACCAGCGACCTTCTTGCTGTGAGGCCAACGTGCTACCCACTGCGCCACCGTGAGGCCGGATGTACTTTATCGTTAACATAAAACACCTTGGAATGTTGCGACTGACCAATCCGAAACAAAGTATTACATTTGGATAAACATTCATGCATACAACACCCAAGTCCCTTGCATATAAACGTATATCAGTATTATCAAGACAACAATAATATCTCCATATATTGTGCAGTCCTAATCACCATACAGGAAATATATATATATATATATTCCTTGACAGAGTGAAGACCTGATCTTTTTGCTTATTTCATCTTATAGGCAAGTTATTTTATCATCTTATTGGCAACACACATCTGCATAATTTTTCATATCAGGCTGATTTATGCATTTCAAGGCATTATTGGCCAATGTATTGAACGCTCCGACAATACTGTGCATCCCTAATGATGGTGTGTGTGAATGAGCGCTTGCGTCTCAGCATGTAATCTCTGCAGCACGAGTGTGTCTGCTAATCTCTTAAGTAGTGCCCGAATGGGACCGTAGTGTGCCCGCGTTCATGCCAACAACCCCCCGTGACTCAAACTGTCTTGACTGAACATAATCACTTCACATTTTTATACCATTAACCTTCAGCCACATTTGTGCTTCAGTGTGCGTTTAGCTGCTTCTTTCATCTTTTAATAGCCTTCATAAATGAATAATTCATAGACTTCATAAAGATCACAGGTATTATGCACATCATGCATTTCCAAATCTATATTTGAGTTAATGTCTCTTGATATATGCTGACAAAGATTTTTAAAGAGGCCATATGATGATAAGGACATTATTTTAAGTATAGTGGAACAGGTTAACAGATTAAACAATTTATTAATATAATTTTTTTAATCATTAGGCCTTTTTACGTGCACTGTAATAGGTTACCAGTATATATAATAGGTTACTGGTATGTATATATATATTTATATATACACAAGTAACTTTATTTTAGCTGTACTGCAATAGGTTAAAGGGATAGTTCACCCCAAAATAAAAAAGTCTGTCATCATTTACTCTTACTTTCTCCTATTAAACACACACAAAATAAATGTACAATAACGTTGTAACCCTGTAACCATTAACGTCCATATTATCTGTTTTTGCTACAATAGATGTCAATGGTTACAGGTTTCCAACATTCTTCAAAATATCTTCTTTTGTGTTTCACAGAACAAAAAAGTCAAACTGGTTCGAAACAAGTTAAGGGTGAACAAATGGTGGCCGAATTTTTATTTTTGGGTGAAAAACTATCCATTAATGCTACGAAAAACATGATATTTTTTCATATATTTTAAAAGTTCATTATTTTAAGTGCACTAGAATAGGTTGATATAGTGTATTTTTTCCTTATACATTAATACTATCCTCTACATTATTTCCGCCCCTCTATTCTCAGTCTATCTTAAACTCTTTAGAGATGTCCAAAATGTTCTGATTGGTCAGCTGACCCAGTGCATTGTGATTGGCCAATCAGATATGAATATACACATGTATATAAATATGCAAGCACATGATTATAAGGTTTCCCAATGGCAAGAATTTTGGTTTTAACTTTAAAAAAAATACAGTGACAATTCACTAATCTCTTGCCATCTTTCTTTGTGTGTGCTATGGTAATATTATATGATAATATTTAAAATTGTGACATTGACGTTTGCTGAAGTAATATCTGGACTTTGAACCGAGTGCTTTATATAAGTTTGGACTCCTTTAGATACAATAAATCATTTACAAGCATAAACACACATTATTACACTTTAAAAGGCAAAATAATATTGCAAACCATTTAAATATGTGGTCATTGTGCCCAATTTATCAGTACAAAAGTTCATAATCTTTCATCAAAATGTAACCATTTACTCAGAAACTGCTATCCTTATTGGCTGATGTCAGTAATCCCTCTTACTTTCCCTTTGCTTTTGACCGTGGTACAGTTGAAAATATTTATACTGTCTTGAATGATGCCCATATGGACGCTTGCCCAATTGCCCATATGGCTAATCTGGCCTGCTACTTTAAGCCAATGTCAATGTTTAGTTCTTGAACTAGCCTTTAGTTCATGCCAACCATAGGGTTCTTGTTGAGAAGCAGATCTATTTATTTAAAAAATAAAGTCTTGTTCTTTTGTTCTAACTGTACACTTTTATTATTCTGAAATAAATGGTTTCTAGTTCATTCATTCATTCATTTTTCTCTGGCTTAGTCCCTTTATTCATCAGGGGTCACCACAGTGGAATGAACCGCCAACTTATCCAGCATATGTTTTAAACAGTGGATGCTCTTCCAGCCGCAACACAGGACTAGGAAACATCCATACACACTCATCCACACACATACATTATGGCCAATTTAGTTTATTCAATTCACCTATAGCGCATGTCTTTGGACTTGTGGGGGAAACCGAAGCACCTGGAGGAAACGCACGTGAATACAGGGAGAACATGCAAACTTCACACAGAAATGCCAACTGACCCAGCCGGGGCTCGAACCAGCAACCTTCTTGCTGTGAGGCGACAGTGCTAACCACTAAGCCACTGTGTCACTGGTTTCTATTTCAAATATCTAAAAATTGTTAAGTCAAGAAGCATTTTCTAGACAAGCAAAAAATATTGTCTTGTTTTAAAAAATTATTGACAAATAAGTATGTTTTTCCTTAAAACAAGCAAAAGAATCTCTCAATGGGGTGAGTAAAATAATCTTGTTTTCACTTTGAAAATATATGGATTTGCTTACCCCATTGGCAGATTATTTAGCCTGTTTTAGGGAAAACTCACTTAATTTTGCATAATTTCTTACAGAAAATATGTACCTTTTTATAAAATCATTCCATTCAGGACTTTACACAGTGTACGGTGGGCACATGGCAGTGGCACATGTCATTTATTTATATATAAATTTAAATATAAATGAGATTTTGAAATTAATCTGAACACATGCTAATGATTAAATGAGGAATTAACAATATACAACATTTAAGAATATAGAAAAAAGTCATAATTCTCCCCGTGTTCGCATGGGTTTCCTCCGGGTGCTCCAGTTTCCCCCACAGTCCAAAGACATGAGGTATAGGTGAATTGAATAAACTAAATTGGCCGTAGTGTGTGTGCATGCAAGAGTGTATGGGTGTTTCCCAGTGCTGGTTTGCAGCTGGAAGGGCATCTGCTGCATAAAACACATACTGGATAAGTTGGCAGTTCATTCCGCTGTGGCGACCCTTGATTAATAAAGGGACTAAGCTGAAGGAAAATGAATGAATGAATAAATTAAAAAAAGAAGTCATAATTATTCGTTTTAGAAGTCATAATTATGATATGTGCTGGTGTCACTTGTCATAATTCAAACTTTTTATGCCTGATTCATTTTTTCTTGTAAGGAAATAGGCTTCCATAGCAGGAAATGGTTAATTACTTCTTTTTTTTTTTTTGGAGTGAGCTGATCACTTTACATATACAGAAAAAAAAAGTTTTTCTATTCGCATTGTCTTTGGCGTTCTTAAAGACTTTTTATGAGTTCAAAACAGTGTACGAATCAGGCTAAATTACCGAAATCAACCGACACTTTCCACATCATAGTGCAAATGAAGTGAGAAGCGAAGTGAGAAGTGAATAAAACGGCGATTTGCACAAATGCCTGACATCGACATTCTCAGTATCACGTAGTGTCTCCTTGAGAATCAATGGCAGCCTGCGGCCCTTTGTAACAGTTGTGTTTGAGTCGCTTGATGTTTCTCAAGCTCTGCATCATAAAGTCACCGTGGGGAAGAAATCAAATGTGCAAAGCATGCTGGGTAATATACCAACTTACAGGACCAGCAGGCCTTTTGTTCAAAACAGTAGGACTCATATAAAAGTATCACAAAAGACGACCAATAGAAAAGAACCAATGGTATGTGACTTTTGAAGAGAATACTAAGTGTGTCTGCAATGTATATATACAGTGCTCAGCATATATGAGTAGACCCCATTTTGAAAATGAATATTTTTATCCATTTCTCAGTGAATATGGGTAATATATATATTGGTGCATTTAAACAAAACAGATTTATTAAACAGATATATTTATTAAAATAATATTTTAGTCACAGAACATCTTTAGAAATGGAAAAGAATACATTTAAATTCATGCAAAATATTGCAAAAAAATACAACATTTCAACAAAATTGTATATACTTTTTGTTTCTCTTGATTTTTGCTATTTTTGAATTATTTAATATTTAATATTTTTCCCTGACATATAAATTTGGGCTACTAATTTTTGAACCATTATTGTAAGTTATTTTGTTAGATTAGCTCCAGGTTTGGCTTCAGTACTGACTAATCTAATGTATATGCACAAATATAATATTGTAAAGCATCCTATAGAAAATATTCATTTAAATGAGAGATTTGAGAGGGGTGTACTCATATATACTGAGCACTGTATATACTTCTGTCATAATCTTTCATTTTTTAAGACCTTTATCACAACTATGACACAATTTTGATGCATGCTTTTGACTTATGACTTTCAAAGTCATAATATTTGCATTGTAATATCCTAATTTTAATATTAGATCTTTGATATTTCATAAGTTTGACTTTTTAATCACATAATAATTTGTCCAGAACAGTGGCAGCTTCAAGAGAATTATACAGTTTAAATAAAGCTGAAAGCAAATATAAATATTACATGAAAAATGTAGCAACTACGTGACACAAAAAGAATGATATGCTCATGACAACATTGTTTTTAACAAGCATTTATATTAATATTAGTAATATAATACAATAATACACTATATTATATACTTGTATATAAATATATATCATTTTGTAACTTAAACCTAACCTAAAGTTAGATTTAGGCCCTGTCCACACAAACACAGGTATTTTGTATTTTGGTATCATTTTGTGTGAACCCAACATTAAAGTGTCATTATTGGTGCCTGTTTGTTCGGGGTGTCCCTAACATGCATTACAATGCCTTTTTGAGTTTTCATGTGGACAAAATTTTTTTTTTAAACAAAAGCAGGGAAAACTCCATTTATAAAAGTACAATTGTACGTGTGGACATTACCTCAATGTAACGTAAGTGTCCAATTTAATTCGATTCAACTTAAAAATGTAAGGTAGCAACTAGTGTTGACACGATACTGGAATTCGATACCAATCACTACTGGAATTTAAAAAAATGTCCATTTCCTGCTAACATTTGAGTGATGTTGAGCATGTTCTTAAACACCGCTGATTTGCAGTGCTCAACAGAAATGACTGTGATTGGCCGCGAAGGTCATCAGTTCATCGAACTTACCGCTGCTTTCTGTATGTAACCACAGATGCAGGAACACTGGAGCATTTTAAAGCCGTGAAGATCAGTCAATTCATCAATCGTATGTCAGCTCATAAACAGACCAGCTGATCTTCCCAGCTTTAAAGCGTTCCAATGTCCCTATATCTGTAGTTACACTCAGTAAACAGCGGTGAGTTTGGTGAACTGATGACCTTCATGGCCATTCACAGTCATTTTTGTTGAGCACGTGAACACAATGGCAAATCAGTGCTGTTTAACAGCAGTCAAATGTTAGTGGAAATTCATTCATTCATTCCATCCTTCCTTCCTTCATTCATTTTCCTTCAGCTTAGTCCCTTTATTAATCTGGGGTTGCCACAGCGGAATGAACCGCCAACTTATCCAGCAAATGTTTTACACAGTGCATGCCTTTCCAGCTACAATCCAGTACTGGGAAACACCCATACACACTCATTCACAAACATACACTACGGCCAATTTAGTTTATTCAATTCATCAATACAGCATGTCTTTGGACTTGTAGCGGAAACCGGAGCACCCGGAGGAAACCCACATGAACACGGGGAGAACATGCAAACTCCACACAGAAATGCCAACTGACCCAGTCAGGACTCGAACCAGCGACCTTCTTGCTGTGAGGCGACAGTGCTAACCACTGAGCCACCGTGTCACCCTAAGATTTCAATGGCATTTAATAAAAGCATTTTAGCTGACTGAACTAAAAGTTTTCAATGCAATAAAATTGAAATGTCATGTACGATGGATTTAAAATGTTTTGTTGTGATAAAATGCGTGCTGCTTTCATCCGTGCATGACGGCAGCGTAAAGAGCCAATTAAAATCTTCTGTGCACTACTTTTCCTTGACAACAGTATTGAATAAGTTTTTTTTTGTAAATTCAATTTAAACAATTCAGTAGAATGAAAAAATATCATGCAAATTATACAACAATCTAAAAATACCTTGAGTAACCGGCAAAACTAATGAACTAATGTCTTTAAGTTATGTTAACAGTAAGAAATAACAGTGTGTAAATTTGTCAAATTACTAAAAGTAAAGCTAAAAGACAAACTAAAGCTAATATATTTGAATATTCAATAAAAATAGCAAAAGCACAAAACAATACAAAAACATGTTTTTATTGACTACAAAGTAAATCTGTAAGTAAATGTACATTTCAATAAAATTTTTATTACAATTAGGAATAAAGTTAATCGAGTAAACATACTGTGAGATTTTTGTTTTTCAAATATAGAATTAAAGATGTATATAATTATATTATGAACCAGTTTTAGGTTAGAGGTCATACATATAAATAGGTAATAAATACTAAATAATTAGCATTTTTAGATGGGGGGGGGGGAGGCATTACAGGCAACTACAGAACTAGTTAATGAACTGTTTCAATGAATATGCCAGCCAACAAATGCATGAATTTTGAAAATAAACTCGGATTTATAGAAGGTGATAAATGTGATAACCATGCTAATAACCCTGTAAACATGTGCGTGCGCCTCGTGAAGCATGTTAGACTAAGTAGCTTTACATACGACCTCTGAATCTGCCTTCACTTGCTGTGTCTCCTGCTACACAAATACATGCAAATACACACACACGCACGCACGCACGCACGCGCACACACACACACACAATCTAACACACAGAACTGAGCAAACAGGCATGATGAACAAGAAAGAAGATAATGTAAGAACAGTGGAGGAATGAAAGGAAGACGGTGTAAAAGAAAAAGAGAAATTCTGGATGAGGAGAAAGGAGAGAAAGCAAAATAAGATAGAGACATGCATATAGACATGGGCGTAGATTTGGGCACAGAACTACCGCATTTTTAAAGTGTACTTTACATAATTTACTCAACACTGGTACAAACCTGCTTTTTTTAAATCAAACACAAAAGGAGAACTTTTGAAAAATGTCTTTTTTTTCCCCCGTGCAAATACGGTGGGACTAGCAAATAAGAAATAAAATACAATAAAACATTAAACAATAAACATTACATAATGAATAACAAACAAAAAAATATTTATCTATTTATTTAATAATTTATAATAACATTTGTCCAGTCTTCCAACTGATAAGTAAAATTGTTTACACACTTATTGAACAAATTGTATGAATTGTATGAATTAATTAAACTCTTATGAAGCTAAATATTCAGTCTTTGAACATTATGTATAACATTATTACCTGAAAAGGTAATAAAACACCAATAAAAATTTTTTTTAATTAAAAATAAAAATTAAATAAATAAATAAGTAAATGACATGGGTATTAATTTAGTTTTCCTATTTTATTTATATAAAGAAATATCGAATGGCCTAAGAGTTTGTCAATTATATATATTTTGAGTGCATCTCTTTAATAAAATTGTATTGTTTAAAATAAAAGTCAAATAAAATCAAATGAATGAGAATAAAAATAGCGAACAGTCAAGAATTTTAGCACATTTTGCCTGCTCATTAAAGTCCCTTAGACATTCTCCAAATGTTCTCATTTTGTGTTTAGTGGAAGAAAGAACATGAATTATGCTATTTTAAAGGTTACACATTTTGTTGTGTAGATACTAATATGTTTGCATCTATTCTGCTTGATCAAATTTTTTTCATCTCTTCATGAATGTTTTGAAGTGTCCGAGTTTTAAAGGAGGAAAATAGATGTCTCCTGTTTCATAAAAATGGGTCTTCGTAGTCTTTTTTTTCTGATGGTGAGTAAATGATGTCTGCTTCTTTGATTTACATAGGATTAAAACCAAAGCAATGCCCTTGGTTTGAAAGAGGAGAAGACAGAGAGGAGAATAGATTCAGCTTACCTGCTCTGAGGTAAACGTTATCTGAGAAATAAACACACAGGAACAAAGATGACCAACAGATACACACTGACTGAACACATACACACACACACACACACACACACACACACACACACACACA
>CAIGQW010000596.1:1014679-1024693 GCA_903798125.1 Danio choprae
AATGATTTACAAAATTAATTTTTTTCTAATTTTATTTTAAGTTCTGTTACACTTTTATTGTTTTGATGCTAAAATTAAATGCAATCCTTCAAGATTTCAAATTTTTATAATGTGGAAACGCATTATAGTGTTATTTCTCAGAATAAAACACCCATTTTTTTTCCAGTGATGGGTTGCAGCTGGAAGGGCATCCGCTGCGTAAAACATATGCTGAATAAGTTGGCGGATCATTCCGCTGTGGCGACCCTTGATTAATAAAGGGACTAAGCCGAAAAGAAAATGAATGAATGAATAAATGAAACACCCATTTTGCCACTAAGAGTGTTCATTACATTTGACCACTCTGATTAGTTGTCAAGTAAAAGACAACAACAGAACACACTTGAACTTGAAATGTCGCAAATATGAGAACTCAAAGGTATAGAAACTTACATGTTTTAAAATATCAGCTGTTAGCAAATCTATTGAGATAAGATTACTTCATTTTTCCAGAACACAACATGATGTCATCAGCCCTCGATTCTTGGCTTTTTACACTTTACAAAGGAAAAACCCCATGGCATCATTCTCTATCAAAACAGCTTTTTGACCTTATGAATAAGGGAAATTTATGTTGGCCTACTTCTCAATAATGCAGCTTTTCATTATGTAGGCTACAACAAGCTTAGGCTATCAAAAATAATGCTATTCCTTCATTCATCCACTGAAAGAAGTGTATACTTGCATGAGCCTCCTTAAACATGTATTTATTTGTTAGTGTTTGTTTTTACGCTCACCTCGTGACTTCCTCAATGACATTAGGCTACGTCACAAAACGGGCTGAATGTAAATCGCATCATTCAATCCGCAGCAGAACAGAGGCAGACACCCGATCTCTGCGACCTGAGGGTAAACTATCTGATTACCGTATGACAGATCGCATATCTCTCTCTCGCTTCTCGTCCAGAGGTGTTTTGTGTATTTAAATATGGATTATCAGACCTTTACATGTTACGTAATCGCCAGGTAGCCTAACATTAAAGGCTCCACAATGCTCAACCTCATCTCACGCGTCTAGGCTACATAATAATCTGTTTAGTTTAGTAAAGGGCCCTGTGTTGAATAGTATCACACGTTATGTCATAATTGAATGACGTTTTGGGACGTCATGTTGATACTACTGTCAAATACGTTTTTAAGCTGCGTGCTGTTGCTATGGTTACCTCTTCCGACGTAAGCAACTTCTGTTTGCGCTTATTTGTCATATCGTAAACTTGTGTGCCTCCCGAAGTGTCCGTGTAAACAATGTTGCATTTATGCTACAATATAATATGTTGGCCATGTTAAAACATCATTATTTTGTTTTGACTGCTTTTGAAGGGTTCAGGAAAGGAGTTTTACCTCAAAACCTGAACCGAGTGACAGGTGAACAGGTGTAGTATCTACATTCGTATCTTGCTCTTGTTTTACCACAATGAAAACGCTTTCCGCTTTAAAAAATGTACTCTGACTCAACTGTGAGGGCAATTGATTTAAATGTCAAGCTTTATCTCAGTCAGGCTGATTCAGCGTATTTCAACACTGACCGTTTTGAGTGTCGTGACTGTTTTCTTTACTTCTCACTGCAGAGCGATTTTATGCTTTTTAAATGAATAAAAAGGCTAAACGATAGACATAAAGAGACTTACCGGCGTTCATCTCTTCCAGGTCAGGCAGAGAATTAACGAGCATGAAAAATATTATTTCATCTCATCACCAAACGCGTGACTCCATTTCCCCTTCATTAATCCACCCGTGGATAAAACGTCACGGATTTACGACGACATCCGCTAATATGAAAAGGATGATTAAATAAACAGATTCTCTAAAGTGAATCTATTTGATTGTAAGTTTATCATAATCGATTTGATAAGTAAGGCACGCGTTATTCATTCGTCGAAGCATGTAATCTCTGATAAAAGCATGTAGGTTCTGAGAACCTGTAGGAAGGGAGCTGTTTGCTTGATATGAATTATACGCAAATTAATGTTTGGCTCTGCATACACTCTTAAAAGTGTAGGTGCCAGGAAGAATAAAAAAAAAGAGTTATGACATTTTTGTTGGTTTGTTTGATTCCACAAAGGACCTTTTAGTGAAAAATTCTTCAAAGAACCATTTTCATAGTGTAAAAACGCTTTAATAAACCATTTATCACCACAAAGAACCTTTTGTGGAATGAAAATGTTGCATGAATGTTAAAGGTTCTTCATGGAACCATGATGGCAATAAATAACCTTTATTTTTATGTGTACAGCGAATAGTGCACAAAGCGAAACAGGAAATATTGTATGAGCATGTGTGATACTGTACTTTACACACTCTAAAAGTATTGCAGCGGAAAAAAACTCCACCGAGGTCGCCAAACGACAACTTTAAATTTAATTCATTAAAGCACGTCCATGTGCAGCGAAAGAAACCAAAACTGGACGCGTAACAAACGCGGTGTTATTTTTTCCTTCTTCAAAGATTTTGCATGGCAGTTTTAACACACCTTAACCCGCCATGTTGAAAGTGGATTTGACACAAGAGGGACTAGGCTTTCGGATCATATACTGCGCACCTGAACCACGTACACCGACCGGTTCGTGACGTCCAAAAACATTTTTTTTATAAACACCGCCCGAACGTGTAAACTTGAATGTTGATATCCACGCCTGTCCTCCGAAATCGAAAGGAGGTCAAATGGCAGTTTGAAAATAAAGTCAATAGAAACAGCGCGAGAATTGCTTTTGAGGAAGAACGCGAAACGAAAATATCGCTTGTTACATAAACGTTATTTTGAACATTTCCAGCGCGCGTCTCTTCAGATCTTTAATATTTTAATCGGCGGAATCGAAAGTGCCGTCGCTCGACATTCTTGTCACGGATAAATGAGCTTACCTTATTTCTCGGACCGTTTTCTCAACTCTTACGCAGACGCTTCTGTATATTTCTGACTGTTACAAACAACCTCCGAATGTTTTTAACGAGGAAAAAGCGTCTGTACACGGAAATTCGCTTTAAGAAGCGCAAGTCCGTGTCAAGCGCGGTCACTATTACATAATGAAGTTCATGCGTATCATGTAGTTTTTACCTTATGCGAGTTTTTTCCGTCTATCTGAATTGGGTGATCCGGTGTTCTGGTTGAAGCAGGAGCGGTGTGTGTATGCGTGTGTCCAATATGGCATCATCCCGCATCTGCGCATGTCTCAACATCTACAGATTATTTTCAAGCCGACTCCTTCATTGACCTTTACAGTTGCAAAATTTGTTCAGCCCATTATAAATAGAAATGGGCCCAAGCCTCCGCCTCCTTCGTGTGGAGAAACTCATGGCTGTGTCTTAAAACATTGCGAAGCCCCTGCACGGACAGCATTTGAACATTCAAGGGCGCGTGCAGTACTTTAGGGCATCATTAATTCGTGTATCGTTTTTGGACGCTTATTCTTTTCTGATGGTCAAAAATACTATTCTCGAATACGGTAAATTTGCTGATTAAAAAGCTGTCTATAGATAGGCTAGCTCACTGCGTTTTGAGACAGATAGTGTAAACAAGAGGGGGGTTGCTGTTGCAATTTTCACTTGCTTTTATCTTCATCTATTTAATTATTTCTTCAGACGTGCGCAAAAAATAATTGGACCATTTCAAATTTGTTCGTCTTTTTTACTTCAACATTTATTATATAGGAATAAATATCATTTTATGTTGTAGCCTTCTCGTAAAGAACAAAATTACACTTTCTATAATTTTCCATATTTTATGTAATGAAATACTATGTGACATCATCATGTAGCCTCTGGCATCTATAAACAGAATATTTCACTAATAAAAGAACACAGTCATGTTTTCAGTTTTAGAATGCATGAGAGTCATAACAGTAAGTTAAGTCAATAAAAATTGCTTAAATGTATTTAAAAAAAGAAATATAACTCAGTTTACCTAAATATGACCAAATGCCAGCTTATAAATCTGGCAATAATATTGAAAAAATATATGACATGCAAAACTATTTAGTTTGTTTTTCTAATTTATTTATTTATATTTTTTTAATATTGATGTTAAGTCAGTTTATATAAATTGTTCATGTTTGTTTGTTTTTACATTAACAAAAATATTTGACAGTGTACATATTCATCACATATAGGTGTAATAATTATAACAGCATATTTAGAAAATTGCATAATATAAATATAACATTTCTTAATATTAGCAGAATTTAAACTTATTAACATAAAATCATTGCAAATATATTGTTTTTAGACACATTTTATGCTCATCTTGTCCTCCATTGCCATCCTGTGGTAACAATATTTATTGCTGTACTGAACTGAATTTGACATGAATTGTTGCCTCTTAACGGCTCTCTATAACAGGCTACTCATTCAGAGCAGAATAAAAGTGCACTGTAATGTTTCTCAATGTGACTCATGCAGAAGTAGAGCCTTAGATTATCAAGCAACAACATAAACCCTCTAAACCACAAACACACACACGTAGGACATTGTGTGCACATACAAGGTGAAATTCTTTGTCCAGAAGGAGAAAAAAAAACTGTTCTCATCTAATAAGCACAGGCTTCCACTTAGTGATGTAACAGATGGTTCATGCCTTGAGCTTAATCTACAAGAGGAGACTGTGACAAGCACTTCCAGGGACAGATTACCACTGCTGGAGCAGCGACCTTGCAGGACGAGATAGACAATGTGGGTCAGTACTTTATCCTCTCTATACTCTGACATAATTCAAAAAGTTTTACCTAGGAAAATTAGCACTGTGCATTATCTGGTAATATATACATGTAGAAACATGATGTGAAGGCCTTCAGAAATGTTATTATAAAAGTGTTGTATAGCACATTGTAGACTTTACAACTGCAGCATTCGTTCGTTTTCCTTTGGCTTAGTCCCTTTATTCATCAGGGGTCGCCACAGCGGAATGAACCGCCAACTTATCCAGCATATGTTTTACACAGCGGATGCCCTTCCAGCTGCAACCCAGTACTGGGAAACATCCATACACACTCATTCAAACACGTACACTATGGCCAGTTTAGTTTATTCAATTCACCTGTACCCCAATGTCTTTGGACTGTGGGGGGAACCCGGAGCACCCAGAGAAACCCACGCAAACACTGGGAGAACCTGCAAACTTCACACAGAAATGCCAATTGACCCAGCCGGGACTCGAACCAGATTGCAAATTTGTAAGGTTCTAGATGTGTAACTATGCTTTAAAATTGTGTAGTTGTTACCTTAAAAGGCAGTTCTACCACAGTGAAAAAGGAATATATACCATATAAAGTATGTCATTTATAGCTGTATTACTACTGTCAATAGTGCACAGCTTTAAGTGTGGTACTAAATTTGTACAACATTTGACAACCACCTAAAAATGTCCATAGGGCCTAATATATGTTAATGTTAAAGGGATAGTTCACCCCAAAATGAAAGCTGTCATAATTTATTCACTCTTCACTTGTTCCAAACCGATTTGAGTTTCTTTTTTCTGTCAAAAACAATTCTATTTTTTTGTTTATTTTTAGGTGAACTATCCCTTTAAAGTGTCTGTTTGTACCTTACAAGGAATTCCTTGTGGATCCCTGTAGGTTTCAAGTTAAAGTTGATTCTGCAGGAACAGCTGATTTGATATATGGTTATTTAGGATCAGTCGATAAGCTGATTTCTAGTGAATTCTGAACAACTAAAAAACTTTACCAAAAACTTACCTTGCAAATAATAAAAATAACCCATTTATACTTGTTTAATTTATAAAACCAGTGTAATTTCCTTTTGCATATTGTTTTTTTTTTACCCCATGGTGACTTTATTGTTTGCACTCCTGTCTTGTTATGCTTGTTACCTTTATATAAGGCCCATTCTAATTATATACCCTATTCTTACTGGGATTCTACTGTATCCAGTACCTTATATCTTACCACCTTGGTTGAGGTTCCAAGTGAGCAATACTGATAAAGGTGATCTGTAAACACTTTAAATCATTTATTGGCAAGAGACTACCTGCGCAATTCTATTTGCGACACAAAACACTTAAATTTGCTACATTAAAATAAATGGTCTGTATGAGCCACTATAGGAAAAAATTGAACTACTGTTGCATGCAACTCCAAAAGATCAGTAGACGAGATGCAGACATTTTCTCTTGTCAGTAGTCAGGTAGTGGATGGTTCAACCCAGAATGATGTCACAGCAGTAGAGAAGGCACATTTATTTCAAAATGTATAATCCCGCCCACTCTGAAGTTATAATAATGAAAACCAAGCTAATCCCGTGTAAAGCAAGCTGCTCTTAGTGAAATCAGCATTGCTATTCCTGTTGTGAACAATTCACCTGGGCAAGTTAAACCATTTTCTGCAATGACATTCCTTCTTTGATGATGTCAGTTTGATGGCTTGGACTTCATTTACTGAACGACTTAGTTTACCCAAATATTTTAATTCTGCTATTAATTACTCAGCCTCTTGTTGTTCCAATCCCCTGGGACCTTTGTTAATCTTCAGAACACAAATTAAGATATTTTAGATTAAATCCGAGAGACCCTCCAAAGGCAGCAATGGTCCCAAGACGTTCAAAGTCCAGACCAAAAACATTGTCAAAAAATTTGATGTTACTTCAGTGGTACAACTATAATCGTATGATGTTCCAAGGATACATTTGTGTGCCAAAGAAACTGTGAAAACCACTTTGTTTGCCTTTGTCAGGATATGTTTACGAGCACCATGCAAGCATCTTACACAGCAAAAAAATCAGTGTACATTTAACACAATTTGAGTTTAATTTAACACTCATTGGGTGTACATATGACTCCCTCTATTTTGGAGTTAAAATAACACTTTCTAAAGTGTGAAATTTGTACATTACTCACAGAGTTCATTTTAACACAGTAAGAGTTTATTCTTACATCAAACTGGAGTGTGTGTTACCCTTCAAAGTGTTAATATATTACCTTTTTTCCTATATTATCAATTGGTGTGTGTGACAGATAACAGTGATCAAATATGTTGAAAATAGTTTTAATTTATTAAATGTTTATTAATCTTTTCAGAAATCATTTCAATACATTCAACTCTTTGCATTTTAAAATGCAACATGACATGTTTCAAGATTTTTTTTAACAAATCTGTTTTCACAAAAGTGCAAGAAAATAAAACCATTAACACCTGCACAATATAAACTAGACCATTAATTGTTTAAAAACTCATTGTTTTGTAACTCATAGAAACCTCATAAAACGCATTGATTAAAATGTACTCTGGTTTTAACACTGGACAACACCAAAAAAATCACACTATATTTAACACTAAAATTTTTGCTGTGTATACATAGTAACTTTTTAGAGCAGTGGTGATTAAATAACAAAAAAACATGTCATGTCCCTATTATTTAGTATGTGAAAAATGTATGTGAGCTGAGTAGTATGTCCAAAATCTGAAAAACAGTATAGGCAATAAGACCATTTAGTATGAGGCCATGTGAGACAATTTATGGTAGTGAATGGGAGTGAAGCAACACAACTGGCATGAGTAGGTCATGTGACTATGACAAATGGGAGGCGTAGTACCATTCAATTCAATTTATACCACTTATATTCATACTGTATATAGAACACCCTTTTCTTGAGGTAAATTCCAATCCAAATGTAGTACCTACTTTAGTATGCGATTATGAGCACAGCTCGTGTTTTTTTTCTATGTAGTCATGCAAGCATAATGTTACGTCAACAAGTGAGTGATTTCTTTTTTTTTTCTTGTATTTAAATGTGTGAAACAAACAATGAACCGTCAACAGTTGAAACAAATAAACAATATGAGTAGACTTCACCACATCTTCTTGTGACATCAGCACATGCCTCTGGGTCATAGTGCATAGAACATGATTACATATATGAGTGATAGGAAAAATCAACTAGCAACCTCAGATCTATTTGGTTTGCGTTGGCTTTTCAACAGAGACAGGCAAATGGTAGATTCTGTGCTCTCGAACGTTATAAGCTTGAGAGTTGCTTACTTGCTTGGAATCCAAGTCCCAGTGGTATCTGCTCCAGTGATACCAGTGGTGCTACTTCTTTCGTCTGTGCTAACTGTGATGCCTGTCTGAGCCAGTTTCAGTACATCATATTATGTGAGGAGGCTGGAGCAACCAAAGCACTACCACAGTAACAGAAGACATTCCTGTCGGTATTGTCATGCCCACTGAGGCCATTCCTGAGTTCTCGCTCTATACTGGCACAGCTATTTACCCTTACAGGCTTCTGTGTGTCCTGTATCTGTACTGTCATGACCATGAGCGCCATCCTTGATTTTTGCAAGTTCCCCATTATAGCTTACGCTCCTGATTCTATGTGGGGTTCAGATATGCAGACATGTCCTATTCCATCTCCTGCTCCCCTGGCTCCATCATTATCTCCCGATTTCCCAGATCAGCATGTCCATCATGGTCCTGTCTGGTCTGATCTGTCTGTCTATGTGTTCAACTCATCTCTAAGCCCTACTCTTTTCTGTGGTTACACTCTAAAAAACATGGTTCTAAATAAAACCACCTACTTATAAGTGCTAAGTAGAACCTATAAAAAACTGTAATGGTTCTCCAATTGATATTATATAGCACTACATGCAGTAGTTGCTATGAATCACTAATAGTGGTTCTTTGGCTTGCAATCATAGGGTTGCAAACATTGTGCTGTTTAGCGCCATTTTTATAGTGTATATCATAGGTCTCAATCTCGATTCCTGGAGGGTCGCAGCTCTGCACAGTTTTGCTCCAACCCTAATCAAAGCTGATGCAACTAATTAAGGTGTTCGAGACTACTAGAGACCGTTAAGCAGGTGTGAGTTGGAGATGGTTGGAGCTAAACTATGCAGAGCTGCGGCCCTCCAGACCATTGGTGTATATACGTCAACATTTAAACAGGATAAAACAAAGTGTTTTAAAATTGTCCTAAGACAAGAATAGGTGTTGTTGAATAGTTTTAGGGCAACTTTGATGTTAGGTTTTGATGCACTATATATGCGATGTAGTACTGTAACCACCCCAAATAACCACTGGAGAACTATTACAGGTGCTTTATAAGTTCTATATAGCACAAAATTGGTTCTTCTATGATTATGAGCCAAAACAAAACAAAAAAAAATTGAAAAACTATTTTTAGAGTGTATAAGTTTAGTTCATCTTTATTCATTTACCAAGGGCAATTTGGTTGCTGCATACAAGCATGTTATGTGAGACAATAAGACACATCATACAAAAAAACTACTTTAAAATTAATGAGGATAAACTAATGTTTACATCAATTTGTTTTATTAATAGGAGTTCTATGATATAACTGGGCCATAGTTGTCTGCTTCCTCCAGTTATTGTTTCTCCTTGGTTCAATCCTCTCCAAACAACTTCTGTTTTTCACACTTGGAGTTGGGTTGACAAAGCAAAGAAAACGATAATAAGGAAGGTTCTGCAAGCAGTACAATCTTTGTTCCACCTTCTTATGCAACATATCAGTCTTTCCCATCTGTGTGTTTTGTTGGTCTGTGTGTTTTGTCAGTTACAGTAAAAAGGATTTAGAATATAACAGTTTTTATCAAAGAAATGCTGTCTGGGTGAGCACAAGAAACTTGTACAGTGTTCAGCATAAATGAATACACCGATTTTGAAAATATTTTTATCCATTGTGTCCATTTGTCATTGAAAATATGTATATAGGTAATTTAGGTAATCATTTTCGGTGAATTTAAACAAAACAGATTAATAAACCATTTTATTCATTAAAATTTGTTTGGTCACCTAATACATTTAAATTCAAATGAAATATTGCAAAAATATTCATTTGAAAGATAGATTTGTGAGGGATGTATTCATTTATGCTGAGCACTGTAGTGAGATTCTTACAGAATGTCACAAAACTATCCGATCGCCAATTATCACCAAATGAAAATTGGCATGTTCTCTTCACATAGCGTACATTCATTCACACACACACACACACACACACACACACACACACAC
>CAIGQW010000596.1:1029781-1041618 GCA_903798125.1 Danio choprae
ATATAATATTAGCTGTTATATATGTGTTCATCAGTGTTGGGTGTAAATAGTTACAAAGTAACTAGCCTACTGTAATTCCTTTTCTGCTGAAAAAAATATATAAGTAAGTGATTACTTTTCATTTTTAGGTAATTTAACTACAGTCACTTAAAATATGCTTGTCTAAAATATTCTGCATGAATTCAACAGTTTTGTTTAAATCAGTTTAGAGAAGCAGAGTAATTGTTGTCAGACAAAGGAGTGGTCAGACGATCACCCATCCTTAAAAAAGAATGAATTGAGCTGGAAATTGAAGTATTATATGTATCAAACATCGCGTCATTATAAGTTGGAAACATTTTGGGTTTTGATAATATTTCTTAAGCTCTGTTAGATTTAAAGAATTAAAAGGGTTTCATTTGTATTCTGTATGCTGTAATATTATAAGTTATATTAAGTCAAGTAATTAAGTTATTATTAAGTAGTTATCTAAGTTACGTTTCAGACAAAGTAATAGGAAAGTAATTTAAATACAATTTTATTATGTAATTAGTAATTAATTACTTTTTAAAGTAACTTACCCAACACAAATGCTCATATATGGCCATATCAGATTTCATCATGGGACCATTTAAATTCCTATACAATTTTTTACTATAAATGCGAATTTACTTTAATTTCATAAGGGCTCTGTGGTTTTTGTTAAAAGCATGTTATTACATTTATTGAAAATGTAGGATGCACTTTGAAAAAAAATGCTTACTTTCTAGTGTACACTAAAAATACTACATGCAAATATCCATTTGATTTAACCCTTTAAAAAATTTGATTTATGTTTCCAAATTTTATAGTTGAAAAACAATAAAATGCTAATTCTTCAGAATAAAGTTACACCGTAAAGAATATCTGTTCCATTATTATTTGTTAATTATTTTTAAATAATTGTTAATTATTCATATGAACTTGGGAAAACCTTCAAAGCTTACAATCACTTACAATGACTAAAGATGTTTTATATTACAGTCAATAGGTGTAGATGAGAAATATGGACATTTTAAGAAATTATAGAATGGTGATTTCTACATCTAATAAAAGAAATTATTTATTGTTTACACCCCATTTTACATCCATAATTTTGTATATTTCTGTCATCAACTGGACACAGTGAGTAAAGATGATGTAGGACAGGCGCTGATTTTATCAACTGGGAATTGATTGGATCACAAGAAAAGCAAGAGTTTGTAAACACACTGCCTAGTGATCTGTTTGTTTATAATGGATGAACTATTTGGCAATAGTTATAGGAACACACCACATTTTTGGAAATAGGCTCAAGTCCCTTAGAATTAAATAGTGGAGTTTAACACTTTTTAAATATATTCAGCTGAACTCCTTGTCTTGCAGTAGCACTTTTAGCTTAGCTTAGCATAAATCATTGAATCAGATTAAACAAACTTTCCCTTGGTCTTACTACACAATCTGGCTACAGAATAGTCCAGCTTTAAATGTAAAAATTATCAAAAGTCTTTTTTTTAATATTATTTTTAGATGCTAAAAGTGGTCCTGCCAGATCTGGAGATTGGCTGAATGGATAAAAAAAGGTAAAACTCAACTGTTTAAAATAGGCCTATTTTCAAAAAATGTGGAGTTCTCTTAAGACCATTATACAACTAGAATAAGAGATTAAGCAAGAAATAAAACGAAAGTAAGCATTTAAAGCACTTTCAATAAAATATATTTATATATTTGCAAGGGAACCAAGACTTTCAAAGCAAGCAGCTTTCTGTTGGTCAACATGATGTAACTGCATAATAAAGTTGAATTGCCATCACACAGAAGACCGTAGTTGCTGCCTATCAACACCTTAGCAACCACAAAGCAACACCCTAACAACCACCACAGTACCTTAGCATCCATAGTAACTGCCTAGCAACACCCTACACACAGATTACCCTAGAAATCACATAGCAACAGCTTAGCAATCTCCTAAAAACCACCCCAAATACCCTAGCAACCACATAAAACATTCTAGTAACACCAAGGCAACCAGTAGATGAATTTACGTGTTGTAAATCCAGAAGCTCTATTCTCTACACTGCAATGCATGGGGCTGTGATGCATGTGGTAAACCAGATGCATCACTATTTAATTAATAAAAGAAGCAGTTGACTCTTCCACAAACCAAAAAATATATATTTTCCTCAGATGTGTGATGACACGATAACAGCATTCACTCCTATAGTTCATGTGATGCTCTCAAGATACTAAACTTAAGCTACATTTTTTATTTCCAGCTGGAGGGTTCACGTCATGTGACCTGCCTTTCGAATTTGACCCCTAAGGTCCAATTCACAGTTGTTTGTTTCCCAGTATTTAACTATGTCATGTGCTTATTCAGTATACAGTATGAGGTCTGCATGGTTAATATTTACTAATCATAACCTAATACTTTTTTTAATCTGCTTTATATTTAATTATGTTGTGAACATAGACATTTCAAGGTCATTGCTTGCTTTTGTCTAAACGTATTTTAACCTGGTGTAGAAGAGCAGTTTTTACATTTATTCTGAGTTGCATATTATGAAGCACAGTATAAAAAAACTTAAATGAGATGTATGTAGAACAATTTCTACATATATCTCTACAAAATTTCTACAAAATTTTCAGATTCTCCCAGTTATTGTTGATCTGCATCTGGTGGTAATTTCCTGAATTAAGAAAATTTCCTTTGTAAGATTGTGAGCCTTTCTATAGTGACTGAAAAACCCTCAAATAGCAGGTTGACCAGATGACGACCAAAGCAATAAGGCTTCCAGGTCTGTGATTTTTAGAAAATTTAAATTTTACATATTTATTTAAATCCCCCACAACAGCTGATTATCCATGAAAGATAAATGCGTGAAAGGACAGGTTAATCTGCAGAATCTCAATAGTCAATCAGTTCAACACTGCAGCTGGAATCGATCTTCAGTTCAGCTCTGAACATGGTAATGATCTGTATCTCCACATACAGTGTTTTGACATTTAAGAGAATCTGGACTGAAAGCCCTGCAGTGACCAAACCTTCATCAGCAGAAATAATCAAAACACTACTAACTTTAATTGAGGAGCATGTTTTGTAGACAGAAAACAGGTCCAAAGTTAAGTTTAGTGATGAAAACTCTAAGTCTGGTGAGAAACATTGTTTTCATCATTAAATGGTGGAAAGACTGAACCCAAAGTGTGTGCAGAAGTCAGTAAAGGTGGAGGTAAAGTGTCTTAGTTTGATGGTAAATGTAAACATTTATCGGAAGCTCCTTTAGCAATATGTGGTTCCTTTTCACTCTTCTAATGCTCAATCAGGCAGCAGTTAGCAGAACCATAATCCCTGGACACAGCAAAACAGGTCAAGAAGATTCTTGAAGCTGAAAACATTGAAATAATGAAAGGGCAGCCCAGAGTCCTGATTCAAACCTGAATATGAAACTCAGGCCTGTGAGAGACTAGTGATGTTTGTGAGAGATTAGTGATGTGCTGTGAGAGACTAGTGATATCCAACCACCTAGGACACCCTTACATCTGCATAGCAACATATCAAATGACACTTAAAATATCTTCGCAATGGTGGTGGTAAGATTTGTATCAGGAAAAGTGAAAATGTTGCATTGTTTCCGAAAATCCAGTTTGTTTTTCTAGGTCATGCACTGAATAACCCCAAAAACATGGTGAAGGACCTCTGACCTTAGAGTTATACATTACCATGGAACTTTGCTGTTCCTGTTGATCATTAAACTTTTTGCTGTGTATGGAGGAAAGATATCCAAATCATTCGTTTTTTTGTTTTGTTTTTTATCAGAGAACTGTTATTTTTTCATCAAAAGGTTTTACTTTGGTTTTTAGAAAAGGCAAGTTTCAGTTTGACACATTTGTGCTCGATAAACACTGTTGAGCTTCTGCGTATGCTTATGTTTTTACTGTATGCACTTCCTCTTTGTTATTCTGAGCATTTCCTGGCTTCTTTTTTGGTAGCTTATCTTTCTGAAATCATCACTGTTGGTTTCCTCAGACATTCAATAATAATCCTGCTTTATGTGTGGCTGTTGATTACAAAACAATCGTTTGCGTTTTTGAAAATATTTTGCTCCAATATGTGGCAGTTACGCATGTTAGCTGGTTTGCTCAAAGTTCAGTCTTATATGATTACTCTCGTTCTTTATAGTGCATTGATGTACATCAATGGTAACCTTGCAAATTAATTTCTAGTTTGTATTTATTTATATATATTTTGATTGGTTAGCTTCAGCATATTTAGCAGGAGTTGCTTCTAAAATATTTGTGCTGTTTTAGTTGGTTTTTTTTTCATTTGTTTTTCATGTAGCAATTTACGGATATATCAGGATTAAAGAGAAAAATCCGAAAATACTGTCATCATTTACCCACCCTTTACTGCTTTCAAAACCTGTGCAAGTTTATTTTTTCCGTTGAACACAAAAGATATTTTAAAGAAAGTTGGAAACCTGTAGCCATTGACTTCCATAGTATGTTCCTTCCTACTATTGAAGTCAAAGGTTACAGGTTTCCAACAGGTTTCTTCAAAATATTTACTTTAGTCTCTAACAATAAAAAAAAAACTTGCAACACTTTGGATGAGAATCAACCTCTATTTTATTTTATCATATTTAATCTTACTTTTTGATGTGTATGCTTTAAAATTTGGTTTAATAATTTGTTTACTAATGTAATGTTTTCCAACTGTGTGCGTGCGTTTGTTTGTTAGTTAGTTTGTTTGTTTGTTTGTTTGTTTGTTTGTTTGTTTGTTTGGCCCTCCATTGCCTCTAAACCACTACATTTTCTTAATTACACTGGAAATCATTAGAATTATAATTTGACATTATTATTTTTTTATAATTTAAGTTTTTTTTATTGTTTTCTTCTGGTTCATGACAAAATAATACAAACACATTTTACAAATGATTACTGGTAGGCTGAACCTGGTGAGTAATTTTAAATTGTTTAAATAAGACATCGTCACATAAGACCAAAAGTCTTCCCATACTGGGATACATACAGGGACCCCTGCTTTGTCCTTATTATGTAGTTTGTAAAGTAAACATTTATACAAAGCTGTTTTAGTCATTATGTTGACCCATTCTTTTAACCCTGGAATTTTGGGAGTTTTCCAGTGTTTTAAGAGGACTCTAGCTGTCACCGAAATCCACACCATGATCACTGTGAACTCTCCTTTTGTAATATTTGGCATCTGTTCTCTATCTCCCAGTAAGCATAACCTTGGTGACAGTGGTATTAATGTTCCAAGCCATTTACTCAGAATATTTAGGGTTTGGTGCCAAAAGGCTGAACTAGTGAACAGTCCCAAATACAATGAATAAATGTGCCTCTTTCTTTTTGACATTTCCAACAAGCATTATTATTTGCCAAGCCCATTCTACTGAGTCGAACAGGTGTGAAGTAAAACCTGTATATAATTTTATACTGAGTAAATTGTCCTCTAGCTTCTCTTACTTATTTACCAATAATTTGACATTATTAAATGTCTTTAAAAAATCAGTACTGTGAGAGAAAAACATCTTTGGACTCGTAGCAGCTCTACCCTTTAAGATTGGAGTCACATTTTTTTACAACATACAATTTCTCATATTATTTACATATTTATTAGATTACATTTTTCTCTTATGTTAAATTAATTAGTAGATTTACTTATTAGTTGTATTTATTTATTAAAAATGTTTCTAGCCAATTTTTAGTTTGTTTTATTAAACTGCTAACATGTTTGGTTTGTTTAAAATGTTAGCATGTCAGCCCTTACAGCCAACATAATTGAGCATTTTGTTCTTAACATATTGCTAGCATGACAGCATGTTTTAACAAGTCTAATGTTTTTTTAACACCTTGCTGTATTTCTACCATGTTTCTAAGCATGTTTATGATTTCACTAGTTATGTATAATTTCACTAGTCATTGTTTCAAACATGTTAGCATTTGCTAGCATGGATTAGCATGCTGCTAGCATTATTGGCCTGTTTTTGGTATGAATCAGGATGTTTTAGCACGTTTCAACATTGCTAGCATCACTAAGCATGTTACTGTTAGTGCCATGCTTTGTGATTGATTATAATTGATATTGATAAGGATTTCTGTAGCATCATTTGACACTGATGACTGAAGTAATGATGCTAAAAATTCAGCTTTGAATCAGATGAATAAATAACATTTTAAATATGTTAAAATTGAAAACTTATTTTCAATTGAAGTAATATTTAAAAATATTACTATTTACTATTATAGGTTGTTTTTTGTGACCAAGTAAATATAAACTTGGTGACCAGAAGAAATCATATTAGTAAAATTATGTATTTGTCTTTACAGTGAAGAGGTTTCGTGAACCTGTTGGAATACGAAGACCTTGGAAGATCTGGTGATGACATTTAACATTTCTCAAAAAAATATGGTAAAATAATAATGTAATAACATAAAACAGAGCAAACTCATTCTGTCTTTTTGTCCTCCAGGTTCTTTGACACGTCTAAACAAGCTGTTGGGGCTCTTTTCATGCATTTTGCCAACATATTCCTTTCCACACTCACCAATGAAGATCCCTGCTCTCTGTGAGTTTGTAACTTAGTATTTGACAATTTTATAGTTGCGATCAAAATATTTTATAAACATTTCTTTCCATCCTTATAGAACAGCATAACACAATAACGAAGCCTCTAAAACTACAAAAAAAAAACTTAATTTGTGACACAGTGATACGAAGTAATGAACAAAAATGATTGTAGCACAAAGAAAGATTACAGCAAAAAATTCTGAAGGTTTCTAGAAATCACAGATCTCAATCAGCTCTACTTCCTTTGGCTGAAAGTGTTTCATTTCAGTCATTATCGGGTTAACCTTCTGTCTGAAGGTTTTTCAGTCACTTTAGAATGGTTTAACATCTTACAAACTTAGTGAAAACTTGACAGTTTGGCTCTCGGTTAACCCTTAAATGGGCACTCTATTAAAAAAATGACCAATATCTTTGGTTAAACGGTTAGTTCACCCAAAAAAATAAAAATTCTGTTATTAATTACTCACCATCATGGGATTACAAAACCCTGAGTCCTTTGTTCGTCTTATTTTAAGTGAAATCTGAGAGCTCTCTCATCCTCCATAGATAGTAAAGTTCCCAAAGTTGAGAAAAATTGCACATAAACACACCCCATACTGACACTGAGGAGAAGAAAATGTTGAACAAAGTTGTTATTTTTGTTTTACATGCACACAAAAGTATTCCTGTAGCTTGATAATATGGTATTTTTCTGAATGAGTCGGGATTATTGCTGGACAAGGCAGCTCTCAGATTTCATCTAAAATATCTTAAGGTGTGTTCTGAAGATGAAGAAAGGTATTAGGTATTTTTTGTTTGTTTGTTTGTTTGTTTTAATGATAACCTATTCACAAAAGATCAACAGGCAATTTAGCAATAAAATAAGGTTTCTCTGATAATTAAGGAAATTACCACCGGGAACAGAGTGACATCATAAACCTGCAAGGATCTGAAAGTGTTCTCTAATTTTGGTCAATGCTCTTTCTCAAATATCTAATTTAAGTTTTTATTACTGTGCTTTAGAATATATTGACCTCATAAAAATGCTTAAAAACCTCTCTGTTACTTCTTTACAAATAGGATTTAGCAGTGACCTTAAAACTGAGAAAGTTTTATGTTCTCAAGTTTTAATCCCTACATTACACTTTTATGAAAAGTGGCTCTAAATGGTACCAAGTAGCAGGAGCTTCATATGGTGCAAAATAGAACACTTTTCATAAGGTTCCACAATAAACTTTGAAAATGTAAAGAATATTTCATAAATATTAGTCATAAGATCAATTATTTATTTACAATTATAATTATATAATGTTAAGTTTACATATTATTTAATCTTTTTATTTTTATTAGAAGAACATTACATGCAACTATTATGTACAAATATCTTATTGTGTATAGCTTTAACATGACATTAACCAGATTTCTGTTTTCTGTTGTACAGGTATCTGCTGAACTTCTTATTGGATGCCACATTGGGAATGCTGGTGATCTGGGTGGGAGTGAAAGTTGTTTCCAAGGTAGTGGAGCATAAACAGCTAACACTGCTAATGTTTGGAGAATACGGTGAGTTATATTGGCAAACGCCATCGTTAATGGTTGAGTAAATAAAAGGGAAAGGGGCTCAGTTAAAAGTTTAAGGATTTTGTCATGTTGACCAGGAAAACATGAACCAAAACAAAAGAGAAATCGATTCATCCGTTAGTCACATTTCGCCACCAGAGGGCGCTGTTTGATAGATTTTGCAAAAGTGTTGACGTAGTTTCCCCTACTTTGTGAGGGATTCCCTTGGTAAAACACCATAGAAAAATAAAATTACACACACATTTACACAAAGCAGATGGACAACGCCCACCGTTTTAGATGGTTTTGGACAAGCAATTGTTCATGACTGCTTTTCTGCTTAGGTCAGTTTTTGAATCCTTGTTTTGACTGTATGCCATGTTTAATATACCAGAAAAGTTTAGAAGCTGAACACTTAAAAAGGTTCAAATAGAAGAATAAATAATATGATGATATAACAAAATATCAGCACATTTGTTTTTTTTGTCTCACAGTAATTAAAGTTGAATTAAAAGATTTCACGAGATGTCTTTGTATATGGAGGAACAGGATTGCTAGGCTACATAAACAAATAACAAATTTTCAGTATATATTTTAATTAATAATTATCATTACAATGGGTAAATAGTTCATTATTAGTTTATTTATTTGAATTACTGACACACATTATATGGCTTGTTTGTTTGTAAAATAAATATATTTACATATCAATAATAATTACATTTTATAATTTGTTTATATTTATTCATGCAAAGTTTTATTGACACATTTTGTGGGTTGTTTATTTACTGAAATACCTATTTACTTGACACATTTCGTAGTTTATTTATAAAAATATTATAGAAAATAAATATTTGTTTAATGATTAATTACTTTGAAAAATATAACTTGTTTAATAACATTTCATGAGTTGTTTTATTACTCGCATAATGCATGTTGGCATATATATTCCTCATAACTATCCCTTATAGTTAATATGTAGAGAGTGAGAGAGAAAAATCGCCAATTATTACTCTATATTTATTTACTGACACATTATTAAATGCATTTATTCACTTGACAACTTTCCTCATTTATTTTCCAATCGAACACATATATTGATGCATTAAAATAAAGATAATAATCATGTAATAATCAAGTCCCAAAGATATAACAGTAGTTATGTTTCGCCTTGATGTAGTGTTCTTTTCTGTTGATATTTGTTTGTCAAATGTTGTTTTTTTGTTAGTTGTTTGTTTGTGTTTGTGGAACCGATCCATTCAGAACTGCACAGCAATATCAATGGTGTCAAATTTTTCAACACAAAATGTAAATAAATGGTCACTAATCCTGTTTTAGGTGATCCTCCTCGGGTCTCGGCGTGGTTGGCTCAGTGTTCAGTGTATTTACTCATCGTTGCTCTGGAGAAAAGTGTGGTCACTCTGGTGCTGCTCATTCCTGGATGGACCAATGTAAGATAAACATTCACACGCTCACACTTTCTGTTATTGTGACACAGACTCACCACAACACTGGCCTCATTTCATTGAACAATATTTAATCAAACTAGCCAAAGATAGACTGAACTATAGTCAGCAAGTTTATCTGTACTCACTGTGAATGGTATATAACTTGTAGCTTGTGTTAAAAACATGTCATGTGGTTGTACATTTTCTAATTATACTACTAATAATAATAATACTAATTAGAAATGTAATTATATTGCATGCTAATAAACACAATACTTTTTGGAATGCATTCTAGTATGGAAGAAGTGATGGAAAGATTGTTTAATCTGGATTAGTTTTAGAATAATAAGCAGATTAACAGAGCAAGATTTTCTAAATAGACTTGTTTGATTTCAATTAAAATACTCTATATTTATTTATTTATTTAATGCAATTTTAGACTTATTTTATTCATAGCTTGGAAAAAAGCTGTGCAGTACTGGTGTTTAATAGTGTATTTGTACTGAAATTGTCAGTACTTGTCTTTTAGTTCGAAACAAATAGTGTTGTTTAAAACCACTGTACACATGAAACATGTTTTTTTATTAAAACATTTATAATAATAATAAAAATATATTTTCATTTTAATGGCTCGATATTGATTTTTACTTTCCAAGATTGATGTTTTAGTCTCTGCTTGATTTTTATTTTTTTTGTATCAAGCTTCACTTGATATTAGCACACCTTATGTTAAATAATGAAATGAAGCTGTGTTGTTTGTTACTTTGGATAAAATAACTCAAATTTGAGTAAATGCTTGCCCAGTCTCATTGAAAATATGTCCCTCAGTCTACATTTTTGCGAAACATAAAGTACGTTGCTCCGGGTACATTTTGTTGCATGTTTCAAATGACAAATCCACTAGAGGGCACTGTGTACATTTTAGCATATTCGAAGTACTTTACTTACGGTATAATTTGTTGTACAATTCACACACACATCCATCTTGTACACATCCAAGAGAGGGTGGGGCTTTTCATACAGATTACCCAGCGAACCACTGACCTAAACCCAACCAATACTTTTTTCAAAAGCAAACGTGAGAGAAAGTACGCTGCGACCACCTAGTTTTACCTGATTTTACATTGCTTTTATCTCTTTTGTGAAACTCTGCTTCACTGCACTCAAATCCGAGCACACTGCATCACAAGTACAACACTGTACAATTTGACCATGCCAGAAAAGTTGTCCATGTAAATAGATAGATGAAGCAAATAAATTTGATTACAAATTATAGACCTCATTAAGTAATTTTGTGGGGTTTTTTGCTGTTGTGTAAAGAAATGCATGAAAATAATCATTTATTCATCAATTATGCGTCTCTGTAAATATTCTTAGTGTGAAAAGGAACAAAAGTTGTTGCCACTATACTGCCCCCTAGTGTTCATTTTACCTGGAAACCACAGTCAAATGTATGTTTAAGTATGTTGTTGTGGTTTTAAAAAGGCATATATTTCTTTAGAGCATGTGTTGGTAAATCAATAATTAATCCTTTACTGCACGTTGTAGCACAAGATAAGCATATTTAAACATCTCACATTACAAGTACTTGCTTAATCCATGTTAAATGTGCTATTTAACTGTGGTATTTATATTTTGATTATTATAGCTTTAAAAAAGCAACATAATTTGATTGTTTGGGTTGTGTTTTTAATTGTAGCCTTTTATAATGTAGTAATGTGTAAAGTAGTAGTTTACAGCATTAGCTGAACTTTGTTACTATAATTACATTTAATAATTGATCAGACATTCAGAGCAACAAGCAAATGAGGACAATAGAAGCAAATCAAATTACAATCAACATAATCACATTGCAAGTTCCAGTAAGTCTTACTCAGTTTCTGTAGTTTGTATTTTATTTAATTTAACTATTATTATTTTTTAAATAAACAATAAAAGATTAAGAAGTGCTAGTTTTAGAAGGTAAAGTGTTCATGTAACGTATAGGACAATTAAAATCCTGTTGCTTATTAATATTCATTCATTTATTTTCGGGTTGTCACAGTGGAATGAACTGCCTTAAGAGATCGATATCTGTGTAAGGCTTGATGGCTGTTTTTTGTGCATTGTAGTTAGAGGAGGGGGTGCTGGATTACATCCCAAACCCACAGCTGGAGCTGGCCATCGTCATGCTTATCGTGCCTTTCATAGTCAATGTGAGTCATGCAAAAAACATGCATCTATCTATCTATCTATCTATCTATCTATCTATCTATCTATCTATC
>CAIGQW010000596.1:1041628-1055204 GCA_903798125.1 Danio choprae
ATCTATCTATCTATCTATCTATCTATCTATCTATCTATCTATCTATCTGTCTATCTGTCTATCTGTCTATCTGTCTGTCTATCTATCTATCTATCTATCTTGTATGTATGTGGAAGTAATATAATGCCTTATGTTTGTGTTTCAGTCTATAATGTTCTGGCTGGTGGACAGTTTAACAATGCGCAAATATAAGAAGATGACTTCTCTGGAAGGCTCACGGGACTCACCGAAACAAGTAGACGTTTTGCCAGATGAGAGCAATGATGAAGCTGAGGTGAGAATATTCATAAGATGCATCAAAGAATACTTATTTTATAAAAAGATCTATGTAATTTATCTGAATCAAATAATATGGTGCACCACACACAATTAAGTAGTAATATAGAGTGAAATGTAACCAAAGCAATACATACAGCACATGTTTTGTAGCCTTTTTAAAGTCATATTTATTAAGGAATAGCATATGCTTTTGCTGTAGAGTTCTGAAATTGCTGGCTCAATAATTGCTACTAATTAATAAAAAAATATCCAACTTGATTTCAATTGTCATTTGTGTACAGCACATGACTGCACATAATTGGGCTAATTCATATATCATTCATACAAAATAAGATATTTTTTAGAAACACTAAGAAGTAACACTAACGCAGTGTCACCAAAAGCATAAAATGGTTACAAAATTGCCAGGGAATTTAATTAAAAAAGTGTCTAACAATACAGTTGTGCAGGAACATTTACATTTTATTCAAGACATTCTAATTTGACTCAAGTTCTGCCAAATGTAATGTAACAAATTTCACTAATAGGATTTGAGACAGAATAGTGGTTCATAAAAGGTAGAGTAGGCAATTTCATAGAGGCTAGCAGTTGCTAAAGCTAAAGATCCTACTCGCCCTGCATAATCATTATCCAAAGCCACGCCTCCTCCAAAACACATGAACATGCACCGGCAGTCACAGAGTAACATTACACCTGAAACCTGAAGTGACAAGACGAGGGAGATTATCTCATGTCTCATTCACAAATGAGAAAACATTACAGCTCAAAGCACATCTTTTTACAGTAGCAACATATTAGGCATGCACATTTTTTGTTGATTTTAATAGCTATGTTTCCATCCAGCTAATTTTATTTACATTTTGGATTATTGCATAACAAAGGCTTAATAGAAATGCAGAGATATGCATCTTTTTTTAAATGCGCATAAATAAACATATATGTGCACAACTGAGTAAAAAACCTGCATAAACTACAATGACATTTACCAAAATCAAACACATCTACCTAAAAATTCCATCATGCGCATCAAAAAAGGCATGTGATTTTGTTTATGTAATATGTGCAGTGTTTTTTGGGGGAAAAAAATATGCAAAGATTAACCATTGTGAAACATCTGAAATGTTGCTTTGGTCATTCTAAAATGCCTCAGCCAAAGTCTGCCATCAAAGTGGTTCCGTATTATTAACACCAGAACTGTCTTGAGTGGCTGTTCTCCGAAAGAAAGTCTCATACCTCCAAAAGCCACCACACATTCATTGCATTTCATTTTCGTCAGGTAAGGTGCAGGTAATTTATTATATAAGAAAAAAGACCCACGGTGACTTCTCCTACCACAGCAAATTCCATTTTCTTGATCGGGTGCCAGTTTATCAGGAAGTGAAGTTTTTTGTTCCTTTTGACTCATTGGATGAAAACGGTGCTTTATTCGCAAATGTTTTATGTGATATTCCAGTTTTGGGCATAAGTCTAATTCACGTCTTTGGATGGAAACAGCTATTTGTTTTGTTTTTTGTTTTTGTTTTGTTTATAACATTTAAAAACAACAAAAGTTGACCAAAGTGCTTTTCAAATCAAAAACACATACAATCTATAATTATACAAATATAAACAAAAAAAATGTTTACAGTCAAATGTAAGAGACAAAAGGTGATTTAAAAAAAAAAAAAACAGCACCAAGGGAGGAGCATGGTTTAATGTAAAAAGGTAAATCATTCCACAGGCGGAGGGCTGCAACAGAAAAGGCCCTGTCTCCTTTTGTCCTTTTGATTTTAGTCAAGACTTAGGAACGACCAACTGGAACTTTTGTGCAGAACAAAGGGGCCACTATAAAAGATAAAAAGTTGACTCAACTTCAAGTTGTAAGGCAACTTGGTGCACAGCTTTTTTAAGTTGACTCAACTTCTAACCCAAGAACTGTACTTGACTGTATTAAGGTTGAGTCAACTTTAAAAAGCTGTGCACCAAGTTGCTTTACAATTTGAAGTTAAGTCGATTTTTATTTTATTATTATTTTTTAATGTGAGGTGCTGTGAGAAGCTCTCCTATGTAGCTAGGTGCCAGACCATTCAAACCTTTAAAAAAACCAATAACAAATACTAAATCCAAAATGTTTTTTAGAACACCAGCAGTGTGATGAGGTGCTGTTAGCCCGACGGTTTTTTAATCAGTTTTAGAATGTTCAACTCTGAATTAAACACAGCACTGCAGAAGAGCACTGAAGCTTTTTGCTGAGTGTTTTTGGATGAGCACGGGCATGTTCAGCTGCTTTAGTAGACATGTGCCCCTTCAGTTTACATAGTGGGAAAGTGCTGATGACGTGACCACACAGATGTATGCACATTCATATGTTGACAGGCAGGTAGGACAGCCTATCATAATGTTCAGACCTAATATTTTGATTGGTCCTACATTTTCCACAGACGATATAAATACATTTAGACCACCTAGTGCTATAGCCATGTGAAGAGACTTTCAACCAGCATAAAAAAAGTCACCTACACTACCTTTAAGTTAACAAATGCAAATAATCATGTTTCACTCATGAAGAATTTGAACCCACAACCTACTGATTACCTGTCCAGTTTTGGCTTGACCATTGTAAATAGAGTAAATAATAAAGCCTGTCATTTCCACTGCATCATAAAGAACTGCAAAATCCCTCAACAAATCATAATGTGGGAACCCCAGGAGTTTCTATGTCCTGGGTTTAGCAAATCCTTGTTCAGATCCAGGAAAGAATGAGTCAGTAAAAATTCCTAAACCTGATCCTAATGACCCTGTTCCACAAATCTGTCCCTCTGGACATTTTACCCTCGTTTGGTTTAATTCAATGGTTCTCAACTGGTTAGATTTGAGTCACACTGAGGAAAAGCTAAATGGAAGAAAACAAACAAAGCTAAGCATATTGTCTTTCTTTAGTTATATTCAAATATTTTCAGTAGTATAGTTATAGTGTATTATGTATTGTCATAATAGCATAATAAATGAATTTACTAACTGAAAATGAACCAGTAGCACTTACTGTTAATGACCTTGAAAATTATGGTTTTAATTTAAATATACAGTATTTGCGTAATAAGTCAAATGTAATATGACCTCATCTAAAAAAAAAAAAAACATGCAAAACAAAAGGAAATGTGACACAAAGTACTTTACACAAACTATTATAGAGTACATATTATGGAGCAATATTATTTAGGACCAAAATATTGCTGTCAGTAGCATTAATCTGTTGACTTTTAACCTCAAGTTTACGTATGTTATAGCTTACGTTATCGATATGATTTTGCAAATTATTGGGCTTATGCATGTAATGTTGCTTTATTGACCTCAAAATGGATAATTGACCTCAAAATGAAAAATCTGTCATCATTTACTCATCTTGTTACAAATCTGTTTGAGTTACTTTCATCTGTTCAACACAAAGGAAAATATATTGAGGAATGTGAGGGGGAAAACAGCCATTGACTTTTATAGTATTTTTTGTTACTGTTATGGATGTCAATGGCTGCTTTTTTCCAACATTCTTCAGAATATCTTCCTTTGTTTTAAACAGAAGAAAAAAATCATAAAAGTTTAGTATCACTTCAGTGTAAATTTTGAAAAATCAAGTGATGTGAATAAATATAGGTTTATATAGGTTGTAAATATTATAGGTTATCTCAGGCTTGCATCTCAGGAGGTATTTTGTCCCACTCCTCTTGGCAGATCATTTCCAAATAATTAAGTTTATGAGGCAACTCAAACTGTCAGCTGCCTCTACAGATTTTCTGTGGAATTAAGGTTTGGACACTGGCTAGGCCGCTCCAGAACCTTAATGTGCTTTTTTTGAGCCACTACTTTGTTGCCTTGGCCATGTGTTTTGGGTCATTGTAATGCTGGAATACCCATCCATGACCCATTTTTAACGGTTCTCACCCAAGATCTGACAGATCTAACATGGCCCTGTCCATAATCTCTTTGATGTGGAGCAGTTTTCCTGTCCCTTTAGCAGAAAAACCTCCCCAAAACTGAATGCTTCTATCTTTATGTTTGACCATTGGGGTGGTGTACTTTGGGTTACAGGCAGCATTCCTCCTCCTCTAAACATGGCGGGTTGGTTTGATGCTAAAGAGCTTGATTTTGGTCTCGTTGAACCACAGTTCGTTCAGATGTTCAATGGCAAGCTTCAGACAGGCCTGTTCATGTGCTTTCTTGAGCATAAGGACCTTGCAGGATTTTAGTGTAGTGTGTTATCAATTGTTATCTAGGGGACTATGGTCCCAGCTGCCTTGAGATCACTGACAAGATCTTCCTGTGTAGTTCTGGGCAGATTCCTCACCGTTCTTATGATCACTGAAACTCCACAAGGTGAGATCTTGCATGGAGCCCCTGACTGAAGGAGATTGACAGTTGTTTTGTGTTTCTTTCGTTTGTGAATAATTGCACCAACTGTTGTCACCTTCTCACCAAGCTGCTTAACGATAGTCTTGTAGTCCATTCCAGCCTTGTGGAGGTCTACAATCTTGTCTCTGACATACTTGGACACCTCTTTGGTCTTAGCCTTAGTGGAGAGCTTGAAATCAGATTGATTTATTGCTTTTGTAAACAGATGTCTTTTATACAGGTAAGAAAACTGAGATTAGGGTAGCACGGTGGCACAGTGGATAGCGCTCTCGCCTCACAGCAAGAAGGTCGCTGGTACGAGCCCCGGCTGGGTCAGTTGGCATTTCTGTGTGGAGTTTGCATGTTCTCCCCGTGTTTGCGTGGGTTTCCTCCGGGTGCTCCGGTTTCCCCCACAGTCCAAAGACATGCGCTATAGGTGAATTGGGTAAGCAAAATTGTCCTTAGTGTATGAGTGTGAATAGGTGTGTATGGGTGTTCCCCAGTGATGGGTTGCAGCTGGAAGGGCATCCACTGCGTAGAACATATGCTGGATAAGTTGGGGGTTCATTCCGCTGTGGCGACCCCAGATTAATAAAGGGACTAAGCTGAAAAAAAATGAATGAATGAATGAATAAAAACTGAAATTAGCAGCTAATCTCAGTTTTCTTACCTGTATAAAAGAAGCCTGGTAGCCAGAAATCCTGCTGATTGATAGGTGATCAATTACTTATTACATTCATTAAAATGGAAATCAGTTTATAACTTTTTTGAAGTGCATTTTTTTGGGGATTATTTTGTTGCTGTTCTGTCTCTCACAGGTAGAATAAACTTATCATTACAATTATAAAATGATCTTTTTTTGTCAGTGGGCAAACACACAAAATCAGCAGTGTATATATTAGTTTAGCTTTATTCTTGCATGTAATATTTAACAGAAAATCTACCAGCTGAAATCAATGTTTTCGTTCTGAGATTCTATATGAATAGCTTAATTGTGTGTTTGTGTCTTGTATTCATCTTTTTGAATGGTGAGATTGTCCTTTGAGAATGTGATTACTGGACCGATTTTTTTCCCCATTTATTTCATATATTCGTCATTTGACCAAAGACATTTCCAAAGGCCACTGACTTCTAGGGTCAATTGGTGTCAACATGTTGACCAATAGGGGGTCTTTCCCATCTTTTTTCTTTGTTTTTCTCCTTTCAACTTTTATTTTTTGCTCATCCCTCTTTCCCTCACTCCTCCAGTTTTGGTTGTGTGCCAACCGCTCACAAATCATCCGTTTGTTCAGCGGGAGGAGTGACATTTAGAACATGTTTCCATAAGCTCATGCTGTGGAAAAGTGTGTTTGATGAGTGCCAGTATGAAGGAGGACATACAGTGGAGATCAAAATTATAGAAGCATACACTTGAATTTTTTAGAAATGTGTTAATGTTTATTGTTTAACATTTTAAATAATTATAGTGTTAAAAATATTTCACAATCCTTATTTTGGACATCACTAGTCTTTTAGAGACATCACTAGTCTCTCACAGACATTAGTCTCTCACTCTGCTCTGCTGTGATCTTAGACTGCTCTTCTTCAGGCTCTTCCAAAGTTCACTGACTTTAGTATTTAGAACTTTGTCACCGAGAATTTTCATTCAGGTTTAGATCAGGGCTCTGGGCTGCCCTTCCATTATTTCAATGTTTTCAGCTTCAAGAATCTGCATCACATGTTTTGCTGTGTTCAGGGTTTATTGTGCAGCATGTACATTTCTAGCTGATTGAGCAATGGTAGAATGGAAACCACATGTTGCTGAAGGAGCTTCCGATAAATGTGTACATTCACTCTGTCATGTAGCTGTAAAAGAGACACTTCACCTCCACCTTTACTGACTTTTGCACACACTTTAGGTTCAGCCTTTCCACAGTTTGATGGTGAACACAATGTTTCTCTTCAGACTTAGAGATTCCATCACTAAACTTAAATTTCGACTGGTTCTCTGTCCACAGTTCTCTCCTCAGCAAAAGTTGAATGGTATTTTGATTATTTCTGCTGTTGAGTCGGCTTTCAGTCCAGATTTTCTTAAACATCGAGACACTGTGTGTTGAGAAACGGCACCATGTTGGAACCCTATACATTGACTTTACAAGGTTAAAACACAGGGTTTCATACTCACCACTAACTTCTCCGCTGAAGTGATACTTTGTTTGGAATTATCCAATCGAGTCTTGTTATTTCCCAACCTCGTCTAAAGACTCAAGGTTGGTGTCTATAGTTTTCAAAATCATCTCCATCATGTGTCAAACACTTTCACCATGGCATGGCTTAACTCAAGATCACTACTAACTTTGCCCTCACAATGTTTAGCTCAGGGATCGGCAACCTGTGGCTCTCAATCTCCATTGTGGCTCTTTTATTTGGTGAGAGAAGGGCCAAAATTGATGTTTAGGTGAATCATCTGACAAGGTTGGGGGGCAGGTTCTTAGCATTATGAAGCATTTCTGAAAAAGATTGTGACCAAAAAGATTTCATAGTTTTAATCTACAATCACACAACCAAAGCCATGGGGTTTGGTCTAATAATGTTTAGTAATTAGCTGATTGGTACAGGAGCAACTGAAAACCGATGTTACTTCTCTGTCTGCCATCTTGCACAATCAATTGACCATTAAAATTCTCCACATCAGTATTTTCTCTTAAACATTTGTTTTTATGGACGGCCATTCATTTTGAGGGACTTGAATGATTTAATGACATTGTGACTTCTAAAATACTGCATCTTTACAGTTTTGGAGTGACCACTGATTTGAAAAATCTGTTTAGAAACTCCTTTTACTCCTGGTAGGATAACTTAAGAAGCAATGATGTTGTTCTCTAATTTTGATTTCACTGTATAAAACTGCTCTACTTTCTTTAGCTGTATTTGTGCATCTGACTATTGTTTTATGCCAGTTTTTCATTATCCAAACACATGAATAGGAAGTATCAAGTGTAAAATCTGCCCTGGCTTTTTCGATTGACCTCATACTGTGTTTGTGTAGGTGCTGCTAAAGGAAGATGATGAAGCAGCAGTGTGTTCTGAAGAGGAAGATCACGTCTCAACAGAAGAGGCCTTAATACGAGTCGGCATGGAGGTTTAACACGCTTTTAGAAGTATAGTTTACTTCTAAATCGCTAAACCCAGTGAGATGCTTTGTTGTTTACTCCCTAAATAGGCAACTACCTTCGAAGGCGGCTTCCTGATTAGGAATGGATAGATTTGGACCTCTAATTAGGTGGAATCTCAACGCACCCACACAAATAAACCTATTCATGAAACAGGACTCAAGTAGTTTGGTGTTAGCATGTTGCTAAGCTAACAACACAATACTCAACAGCTGACAAAATACTAACGCTGCTTTCCAGACAGCTTGAAACTCCCGTTTTTCTACGTGAAAAGTAGAGCCTGGAATGCAAAAGTGGGATATCTAACATGTAAGCTTAAAGTCAAATGTCACTTTAATGTATTTTTGCTGCGAAAATTGTATGGACATGCAATATATGATATGTGGGCTATAAGTGTGGCTTGTATCAATGGATGAGCTTCGAATTAGCATTGACATTTTAGGAGAGATTTAATGTTTAATTCGTGATTTTGCCAAAAGATTTTTGGTTGAGTCAGGGTGCCATCTTGTAGTGTAATTGGGACACACTGTAGTCGGAGTTGGGATTTTTAAAATCAAATAGTCTTACTTGCGACTTTGTATTGCAACGCATCATGAGTATAAAAATTCATGGTACATACACAATTTTTTAAGTCAATTTTTGTTTGGGTTGAAATTTTATGATACAGCTTTTGCTATCGAATTATTTTGTCGTTATGCTATTTTAAAGCTTTTTAATTTTCTAATTAGTTCTCCTTTAACATGTTTCTCAATTTCTTTTTTCTCATAATATACTATTCCGTATCCTCTCAAGTGATTTCCAGACGATTAGTTTGAAGATTAATATGGCAAAACTGTGTGTCGGTACAATCAAATGTTACACATTTTGTTTAAAAACAGCCGCCGTATTACACTTTATATGAAACAAGAAATCCAAAATAAGCATAACAGGCATATTTTAAATACCATTTAATTATGTTTAAAGGCATCGTTCACACAGATAGTAAAATGCTGTCATCATATACTCTTCCTCCACTTGTTCTACACTTATTAGAGTTTCTTTCTTCTGTTGAACACGAAGGAAGATATACTGAAGAATGTTGGGGGGAAAAATTTACTTCCATTTTTTTGCTCCTACTATCAATGCCAATGGCCTTTTGTCCCAGCATTCTTCAGAACACCTTGTTTTGTGTTCAAGAGAAGAAAAAAAAATCTAGTTCAGAACCACTTGAGTGACTAAATGGTGAGGAAACTTTTATTTTTGAGTGAACTGTCCCTATAACTATCCCTATAAATCGGTAGTTTTACAATTGATTCCAATTGAGTCTGCTGTTAAGCTTTAGTTTTAGCCATGTTAATGTTTTATATTGGCATCGAATGAAATTGTCATAATGCCTGCTATCTTTGTCCAGTTTTATGTTTATGTTTTCTGGGATTGCTTTCTCTCACAAACACACGTGCTGCTGCTTATTCTTTTACTATCATAGTACTTTTTAGTCTATTTGTTAGCCTACGATGAGCAAATAACGCTTATATAACGTTAGTGTGGTTTCCAGTCTATGTTTTGTAAATCACACGTAACATACAAAGAACACATTCTTTTGAATATCTGTTCTTTATGGGAGCTTGTTTCTGCCTCTGATTAAAAAGTAAAAAGTTATTCGGATCTTTCCTCCTGCAATTACACGTTGCACATCTCGCAATTCTGACGATTTTGCACAATATGTCCTGACAGTCCTGACTTTTTTCCTAAAGTTGAATGAAATAACTGTTTTGGTCAGAACTGCTGGAAATGAATTGCATTTCGTCACGTAATTGTGTCTTAAAGTAAGAGACGCGAATTCACAGTTCTCAGAATTGTATGATATAGGCTTTTATATTTCACAATTTAGAATCTTTCCTCGTGCAATAAACGCAATTCTGACTTTTTTTTCTTTGGGATAGATGTTTGTAGAGGGCCTCACAGTGGTGCAGTGGGTAGCATGTTCGCCTCACAGCAAGAAGGTCGCTGGTTCGAGCCCCGGCTGGGTCAGTTGGCGTTTCTGTGTGGAGTTTGCATGTTCTCCCTGTGTTGGCGTGGGTTTCCTCCGGGTGCTCCGGTTTCCCCCACAAGTCCAAAGACATGCGGTACAGGTGAATTGGGTAGACTAAATTGACCGAAGTGTATGAGTGTGAATGGGTGTGTATGGATGTTTCCCAGAGATGGGTTGCAGCTGGAAGGGCATCTGCTGCGTAAAACATGTGCTGGATAAGTTGGCGGTTCATTCCGCTGTGGCGACCCCAGATTAATAAAGGGACTAAGCCGAAATGAAAATGAATGAATAAATGAATGTTTGTAGAATAGAAGTGGTTTGCAATTGTAATCTCGAATTTTTGTCAAAAAGAAGCCAGAATTGCATTATATAAATGTGCAATTAAGAAAAGAGAGTTTAGATCTCAGTTCTGGCTTTATAACACCCAGTTGTACTCAATTTTCTCTCAGAATTAAACTTGGCAAAAGACTGTTTAAATTTCACAATTGTTATGAGAAAAAAAGTCAGAATTTAAGAAAATTTGAACTTATTTTTTGAGATTTGCAAGATCACAATTGAGAAATAATTTCACAATTACCTTTTTTTCAGTTACAGAAATGTGCTTTTATAGTTCTTTGCTACCGTAATATTCTGAATATTTATTTAAAAAAAAAATTTGTTGTTGGTTTGTTTTGTTTGTTTGTTTGTTTGTTTGTTTGTTTGTTTGTTTTTGGCGAAATGGGGTTATATTTTGGTGACATATTCTGAACATTCTGAGAACAATTTTCTGAGAGGAAATCCTGTCTAGTTTGGCAGCTCAGTAGATTTAAGATCCGATGAAACAAATGTAATTTGACATTCCATACTTTATATAATCCATCATTTCTGTTTTCTTTTATAATTATGACACTGGCAGCTCATATTATATATGTGACCATTTTAAGAAAGACCATAAATTAAGAAAATAAATGGAAAATCTGTTCATTTAAAATGTGTTTGTCATAGTTGTACAATTTCCCAGTGATGGGTTGCAGCTGGAAGGGTATCCGCTGCGTAAAACATATGCTGGATTAGTTGGCAGTTTATTTCGCTGTGGCAACCCCAGATCAATAAAGAGACTAAGCCGAAAAGAAAAACGAATGAATGAATATTTGTACAATTAGTAAATAAATATGTGGTTAAAAGGGTCAGCATTCAACAAGCCTAAGCCTAAGTATTACATTTTACATTATGCTTTAACCTGAAAATCATTCAGACCCAAATATACAGTAGTTGAGAAAAAGAAGGGCAGACAGTGAATTACTTTTTAGATAATTTGTATGTAAATGTATAAGCAGCAGAAGATAATGAATAGCATTGGAGTTCTTAAAGGCAAACATTCTCCTTTAGAGTTCATACTTCTGAGAAGTTAATTTCAAAGTAGAGAAGATGAGAGAGGAGTTTCCCCCTGATTACAGACATTCACACTCTTCAACTGAAGACTAAAGAGCTCGTGTTAGCTGTGAAGAACACCTCAACTCACTGCAGTCTGAAACAGGCCAGATTTCATGTTTATTCAGCTATTGAAACTTCAAAATTGTCATTTTCACAGAACGCCTGATTTATGACAGAATGTTTGTTCTATAGACTATTGATCAAAAAATATTTCAATATAAACGTGTTTTAGTTCTTTTGCCACCAAAAAATAACAAGGTGCCATGTTTTGAGACATGTTTATATTAATATTTTTTAGACATAATACCAAAGTGTAAACTTCTGAAGAGTTAAGGAATCAACATTTGTTTGAATAAGTCTGATTTTCAATTACAGCAAATGAAAACATTTGTTGTTCCGACCAATTGTTTTTCCAGGGGAAATAGGGCAGTATTTTTATTTGAAATGTGTGTGTGAATATAAGTTAATATTCAGTGTTGGATAAGCCAGCCTCATCTAATGAGAAAACATCACTTTTTTTACATATTGCCAAAAAAAAAAGTGGCTAATTCGTAAGAATTCATACGATGTGATTTTTAAGAGGAGGCGAGTTCCCAAACCCTAACCCGACCATCATTGGTGGATGAGCAAACTGTACTAAAATGTACAAATGACATAGTACATGTTCATATGAATTAGCAAGCCTGGTATCACAAGGAAACGTAACTATTTCATGTTTTGTGGCTAATCCGTATGAACTCAGTCGTATTTTTAAAAGAAGCGGTTGCACCAAATCCCCTCATTGGGGGATGAGCAAATCATACTAATATGAATATGAAATAGCCACTAAATCAAAAAGTTATGAATTGGTGCGACATAGCTTTGGAATTGAAAATCATCAAAAAGTGGTGAATTCCTGTGAGATCGCGTTGGTTTTAACCTGTAAAGTTTAAACAATGTACCTTGTTCCATTTTTTTTTGTATAATATAATTTTTTTTATTTTTACGCCTGCAAGGTCATGCACAAGCTCTGATTAACAGTTTGATTTAAAAGATGTAAGTGTATGATATGATGTATGATACAGGAATTGTCAAATTTTGTCTTTTGAATTGACGAAAGTCAGTTTGCACATGCAGTTTCTTCAACATGTTTGAGAAAACATTTTTGATATTGAAAAATGTTCTCTTGATGCCTTTTTATGATGTAAAATAAAAAATAAAACCAGAGTGTGACTGCTCGAAGCCTTTTATTACAATCTTAAGTCGTGAAATACTAAAAAAAAAAGTAGTCTAGAAGGATTTTATTAAAAATAAGCAACTACCAGTCAGCTAAAATAAGATTTCATGTACTACAACCCCAATTTCCAAAATTATAAAATTATAAAATGCTATTTTACTTTAACATTTATTTAATTGACAAAATTATTATGTAAATGTATTCTGTAAATGTGAACATATTTGAATTTTGATAGCTACAACAGACTCCAAAATAGTTTGGCGACAGAGGCATGTGTTCGCTCAAAAAAGAGTATTTTTTCATTAATTACTCCCCTTCGTGTCATTTCAACATTCTGGGTTTATCTTCGGAACACAAATTGGGGTATTAAGCTCATCCTCCATATGCAACAACCAGAGACATTCAGTTCAAACACGTTCAAATGCCAAAACGTTCCATGATGTTTAATCGTATTGGTTTTGATGATGATTTAATGTAAATTTGTCATTTCATTTGTTGGACCCTAGGAAGAATAGCCATTATGTTGGTAGTCGCTAATGGGAATCTAAATAAACACCAGCAACAACAACACGAAGCTTCAAGACTGTAAATATTTATCTGTAAATATAACATCTCTCGTCACACATATCAGGGTGTGCGTTTACTATGGGCAATTGTATTCGCATCCACATCATATTTACTGTAATCAACACACACCCTGATCTGATGTGGGAGATCTACATTCGTGGCCAAAAGTTTTGAGAATTACATAAATATTGGAAATTGGAAAAGTTGCTGCTTAAGCTTTTATAATAGCAATTTGCATATACTCCAGAATGTTATGAAGAGTGATCAGATGAATTGCATAGTCCTTCTTTGCCATGAAAGTGTACTTAATCCTGAAAAAAACTTTCCACTGCATTTCACTGCTGTCATTAAAGGAGCTGCTGAGATCATTTCAGTAATCGTCTTATTAACTCAGGTGAGAATGTTGACGAGCACAAGGCTGGAGATCATTATGTAAGGCTGATTGGGTTAGAATGGCAAATTTGACATGTGAAAAGGAGGGTGATGCTTGAAAAGTGACCTGCAAAGAAACGCGTGCAGCCATCACTGCGTTGCATAAAAATGGCTTCACGAGCAAGGATATTGTGGCTACTA
>CAIGQW010000596.1:1105204-1130977 GCA_903798125.1 Danio choprae
TATATATGTATATATATATGTATATATGTATATATGTATATATGTATATATGTATATATGTATATATATATATATGTATATATATATATATATATATATATATATATATATATATATATATATACTCAATAAAAATATAAACTCAAAAAGAAAGTACAGACACTAATAAAATAATAGATACTCACAAGTACTCAGGTTTCCCATAAGTATAAGTATGGATACCCGAATAAAATATTAGGAACTCATAAATACCAAGTTTCAGTTTAATGTGAGTATAGATCAATAAAATTTTAGGTACTCACAAGTATTCAGTTTCAGTTTTACTTGAGTATTCATTTTAAGTACAAAATAAAAGTAAAAGGAGTAAAAGTACAGATATTCTAATAAAATGGTAGAAACTCAAAAGTAGTCATGAGTTTTCGATGAAAGTAAAGATAACCAAATCAAATATTGCAACTCATACGTGTATTATTTTAGATGTACAGGAACAGGTACTCTAATAAAATGGTATGGTACTCACGATGCACAGCTCCACAAGTCCCAAGTCATTGTACTCATGAGTACTTTACCAAACAAAAATTAGGTACTCACAAGTCCTCATAAATGCTCAGTTTCTGTTGTACTTATTAAATGTACAAAACATTTACTTTTAAGTATAAAAAAACAGAAAACACATTTTTTATCAATGATTTGTTTTCCTTCTAGGCCAACATGGACCTGAACATTCAGACGGAGGCAGATATTCAGGCATTGGACTCTGCACTCAGCACACATCAACATTCCTACAATGACTTTGCTCGGCAATTGTGGGCCTACATTACTGTCAATCAGCTACTGGGCGAACGGTGAGAAGAATTTCAAATGCAGAGGAGCGATATGTTTTCATGAAAAATAATCATTTAACTTTTTCTTTTAAATTAGAGAAGAAAAATCCCCACCAAAAAATATAAAAAAATAAAAATATATATATTTTAAATAACTGTCATGAGTATGCCACTGCTCATGAGTATTAATTGGATTTGCTCAGAGTTCTCCTATTTATTTTTTTATTTTTTGCTAAAAAGGCTGTGATCTGTGATAAAATGAAATTAAAATTAAATTAAATTAAATAAATAAATTAAAATAAAATAGACTTTTATTTTCTAAAAAGTGGATGGAGAACAATGACCACAGATTACAACCAACAAATTTCTCAACATCACAGCATCAAGACATAAACATACACAAAGTAATAATTATAATAGAAGAATACATAAATTAACCAAGGTTTAGCAAAAATGTACCTGTAATCCTGGGACCTACATACTCAAGGAAATGAGTCCAGATCTGATAAATAGTATCACTTTTTCCCCTTGACCAGTGGGTAATATATTCCAATGACATAAGATCAAATATTACTTTATGGCATTCTGATACTGTTGGTGGTTTATCAGATATCCATTTAAGAAATATACTCATACGGGCAGCTTAGGTAAGAAAGTTAAACAACTTCCTGTTTCTTGCACCCTTCAAATTATTATCAGCAAGACCTAACAAATAATTAAGAGAGTCGAAGTCACATCTTGTATTAAATATAAGACTTAATCTCCTACAAATCTGTACCCAATAGCCTTTAATATATATACAACTCCAAACATAATGGATAAAATCACCTTCTTCAACTTTGCACTTTAAACAGAATGGAGGATAATTTGAATTAAACTTATGTCTATATGATGGGGTAATTTGGAGACGATGCAAAAGTTTGAACTGTTGTTCTTTAGTTCTATTACAGATTGATATATTGCCAGCATATACTGCCAAATGTGTGTCCAAGTGTCTGCATCGATTGAGCATTCCAGATCTTTCTGCCAAACATCTAGGGTTGCCTCATTATTAACATTTGCTCCTAGCAACAAAGCTTTCTAACAACACTAGTGATTTCGATCTATTAACGAGGAGCACCTTTTCTATTGGGGTAGGATGACAAGAAAATTCAGGAACAATATGTTTCTGCACAAAGCTTCTAATTTGTAAATATCAAAAAAAAATTATTTGGGGTAATTTATATTTAGTTCTCTGTTGTTCAATGGATAAAAATACCTCCTTTTCAAATAAATCTTTTATAGTGGTTATACCAGCATCTCTCCACAATGTAAAACCATTGTCCATAATTTGAAATCAATAATTTGAATAAGGTTGAAAATCTAAAGTTCCCTGTATTGGCATAATAAGGGACAAAAATTTGCCGTTTCCTTCCCAATTCCTTATTTTTTCCACACTCTTAATGTATTACTTACGATCCTGTTCTGCCCTAGACCAGGGATTCTTTTAACATCTGAAACAAATGGTAGACTGGCCAATGAAATTGGTGAGCCATCACTTAAGTTGACTGATTCAAAGTCTAACCAGACAGAATGTGGATCATATCTTACCCAACTAAAAAACATATCGAAATTGGGTGGCCTGCTGATACAACCTAATATCCGGAACTGCAAGACCTCCATTATTTCCAGGAAGTTGCATCAATTTTAGTCTTGGTTTCTTTCTGTTCCAAATAAAAGAACTGACCCGAGTGTTAACATCCCTAATTCTAGTACAACTTAAGAATTGGAATCATTTGGAATAAATATAAAAATCGGGGCAAGACTACCATCTTGATCAAGGCTATTCTTCCTAAAATAGACAGTGGTAAAGAAGTCCACCTATCTAAATCTTCATGTACACGACGCAGAAGAGGGTCAAAATTTGTCTTATACATGTTCTTTAACATTGGAGTGACAAAAATCCCAGGATAAGTAAAGCCCTGCTTAGCCACTTTAAAAGGAAAAGAAAGTTGGGTGGGGGGGTTTGAGACATTTGTCTCCCCAGGAGCATAGCCGCTCCAGTTTCCCCCACAAGTCCAAAGACATGCGGTATAGGTGAATTGGGTAAGCTAAATTGTCCGTAGTGTATGAGTGTGAATGGGTGTGTGTGGATGTTTCCCAGAGATGGGTTGCAGCTGGAAGGGCATCCGCTGCGTAAAACATATGCTGGATAAGTTGGTGGTTCATTCCGCTGTGGTGACCGCAGATTAATAAAGGGACTAAGCCGAAATGAAAATGAATGAATGAATGGAGCATAGCCTCAGATTTAGAAAAATTTATTAAACCTCACTAAACTGATCAATAAACTCCATAATCATTGGAATTTACTTATCCGGTTGAGTAACAAATAAAAGAATGTCGTCTGCATACAAGGCAATTTTATGTTGTTTATCATTTATCAAAATACCAGAAATATGTGGATTGTGCCTTATTGCCTCTTCAATAATCATAGCAAATAGCAAGGATGACAAGAGGGGAGAGAAGTATATAAATGAATAATTGATATTTGTGCCATTATTTAATGCCTAAAAAAGCATGTCTTAATTGTTGTGCTTGAAATGGCTGCAGATGTTATTACCAGGAGAAGGCACTGCAGAGAACAGAGAGTGCATGGTTTAATCTAGAATATTTTCCCACACATATTAATTTGGTATGGCAAAAGACACATCGTTCTGAATAACGTTGGCAAAGTCATGTTATTTTTCATTTGCATCAAAAATTAATAGAGGACTTGGAACAAACAATAGGGTGAGTCACGTAATACCAGCGCAATCATTGTTCCCTCAAATAGCATGCGATTTGTTCTTCTTGTACCTGAACTATCAAAAACACAAGCAGTTGTCAAAATGTACATCTTGTGGACTATCTCACATAAATACAGTCGCATATGGCTTATGGTAAGTAAAAGTAAAGCGTGCAACCTGAGCACATGTGTGCTGACAAGTTCTAAAGTCTTTTCCTTTAGCATATTAAAGGGTTTTTGTCATTGTCTTGAGGTCACTTATATTAAGTTTGTCTGTTTTGTGTATATGCCTTTTCTTTGGCCAATAAAAAATATATAGGTCTAAATAAAATAAGACTCACTATTTACTAAAAGATATGTTACGTTCAAAATGTGTACCGTAGCTGTTTATTAAATTTTTTTAAATGTAATGAAGACTTTGACATCATGAATATTTTTTTTTCTTTGCACCTTTGAATATTTCCCTGTCCCCTCCCCTCTTACCCCGTAGAGAAAAATTGCCTGGTCTTAGTAGATCACTTTTATCATCATCAGTTATTTTCCACTACGCTAATTTGTGCTGTGCCTATTGCGTTGGTTGGAAATGGAAATGAAATGTTACAATTTTGTTCATTAATTTACTAATTGTTGTTATATTATCCACAGAAATTTGAGCAAATTTGTCCTGTTTGGTAAATCTGTCCCTAAATATGTCAAAAAATTAAATACAATCATAAAAAAGTTGAGGTTATTCCGGAATTTTTCTCCTGCATGTAATTTGTGTTCATGCTAAATTTTCTTTCGGATAAGATGGTGTACACAGTAGAAAAATCATCAACATACAGTGTCATGTTTTTGCAATTTGTAGATAAATGCCTCTCTCTGTGGTTTGCAAAGCATGAATGTCTTTGTAACCTTTTCCAGACTGGTAGATCTCTATTATTTTCTTTCTCATTTGTTTTTGAATTTCTTTGGATCTTGGCATCATATCTAGCTTTTGAGGATCTTTTGGTCTACTTCACTTGTCAGGCAGATCCTATTGCAGTGATTTCTTGATTGCAAACAGGTGTGGCAGTAATCAGGCCTGGGTGTGGCTATAGAAATTAAACTCAGGTGTGATAAACCATGCAAAACATGCAAAAAAAAGAAGAGGAGAAATCAGTAAAGGGGCAAACACTTTTTTACAGAACTGTATGTGGTTAAATGTAAACGTCTCCATTTGTGATGTCTGTTAATCACACTCACTGTTGTCTCTCTTGAAGCTCTTTAGCTCGTACTGCATCCAGGAAACGTAAGATCACCCAGAGGATTGTGGCCTTGGCTGTGGAGCATCAGTTTGTGACCCCTTTGACCGCGATGCTGGTGGAAAGTAATGAAGAAGGAATGCCAGAACGATTGATTGCAGACTCGCCCAAAGACTCCAAACATGGCTGCTGCTCAGGTACCAAAACCAAAGTTTATCTAATGCCCAAGACACACCAAGCCAACAGTCGGCCATTAGGCAGTGCAAGGCTATTGATGAGCATCTGTCAGGTTAATTTGTTTGCCTCTCGTCAGGTTCACATTGGACGAAATTTGTCTGATTCAGCATGTAGAATCAGCATGGGCCGTCGGTAAAAAAGAGCAATCTGGTTGACTGTTCAGCTACAAATCAAAGCAGAGAATTAAACATTTCTTAAAAATGTGCAAATTGTATAGATTATCAGACATATTTGCAAGAGTGAATCCTTCTGTGGTGAGGGACAAGTACTGTAAAATGGTACCGAAAAGCTGCTTTGTTTGTGATTTGTATGTGCGCAGCTCTAGTTCCAGTTTCCCTTTGTGGAATGACATTGCAGATGCTGCCACCTGCAAGAGCAGAATGTTCATTCTTTTTTTCAGTTGGCTGTTGTCTGTTTGATGTGTTCATGTGCATATTTTTGGTTCAGACAGGATTAGATGCAGCCGATGCGAGGTGACAACACAGTTGTTTTTTGTCATTGCTAGTTCTTTGACATTGGTTTGGTGTGTCCCGATCTGTAGAATATAACATCCGTATTGCTCATAAAAGGTGTTAACAAACACAGTCTATTTATCCTAATGTTTTATTTACTTTTTATAGCCACTGCTTCTCTATCTGGACAAATACCAGTGCAACGGTTAGTCTATCAGAATCCTCCTTGGATCCTGGCCACACCAGGTCCAACTCTCATAGCCGAAGCAGTCGGATCTCAAGACAGCATCATTCCGGTTCACATCACTGGCGGTAATGCAACACAGTCCAATGTAATTCTCACAGTTGGTCTGAAAGTGGTTCACATTTAGATTTGAACGCTTAAAAAGATTTTCTATTTAAGTGGGCTGAGTTGCACAAAAACTTTTTACAACTGAAGTGAATCACAAAGGGTTAGAATATATCTCGGCCAACCTTTGACATATTGCAACCAAACTTTAAGTGTGTCGGTCACCTCACACTGACCACAATACATGAACTTCATAAAAGCATTATTGACTATTGGTCAAATATGTTAAACTATTTAATCATATTTGCTAGTAATAATCAAATTATTTTATGTCAACATCTTAAAATTGGTTTAATAACTCATGGAAGTTGGTCTGATGCTCCCTGCTTTACTTGCTTATTTAGTTAATGCAGTGCTTGGCCCCGTAATAGCTGCTTGCAGCTATATTACTGTATGCTATCAATAAACTAAAAAACAAAATTAACTAACAAAATACATTTTTTTACTATATTTATTTCCCCTTAAGTGGTTGCAAACCATTTTGTATTCTGGTTCTTTATTCTGGCAAACCTAAAATAAGGTATTTTTCATTGATTTCCGGAGGTTACAGGTTTCCAGCTTTCTGTAGAATATCCACTTCTACTTATTTTTGCTGTAATTTTGCTCTAATTTTGCTCATCCTTATGATGTTAATGCAGTGGATAGTGACCCCCACTTCATCATTAACTTACCCAAAAGCAACATGGATATCTGCTTCAACATTGACTCCAAACCTGGACACATCCTCAACCTGATTTCAGATCCTGGAACAGGTAACCTTATGCCTTCATAGCTTGAAAAAAACAACAACGATTACCTGTATTTATTTTATTTTCCATTTGTGTTCTTCCTTTCCAGGAGTTACGGTCAACGGTCAGTTGGTCGGATCCAAGAAGATGAAGAACAACAAATTAAACACATATTTTGGCACCATCTCCATATACTCTAAAACTGACGGTGTTCAGGTGATAGTTGGAACTGACAGAATTGACTTGATAGAGGGAAAAAACAATCACTCCTTCTCTTGGGGAGCCACTGCTGAGCTGACGCTTAACAGGTATCACAATGCTAACAGCTAAACAAACACCACAGATATACAAATATGTTTATATAAGCTTGTATTATACTCATTGTGTATATGGGACTCTTATTTGTTTTTTTTTAATGAGAGAGGCTTTGAGGAAGAGTAAAGCAGATTAAACATTTTTTCAATGCCACCCCGAAGAGGCATGATGTCTGTTTAACTATTTTTGTTAGTTTAGCTTGTATAATGTGAAATTTGCCACTTATGTTATGTAATGAGGCCAACACATGTGAATTGCTGAATATAAGCTTTATGTATGTTTGTGCACCGTGTCACACTCGGCTCTTAATGCACATGTCCACAGATGCTTAGTGAGGTGCTCACCATGCAGTTTACACTCTTTATGTCTTTTCTGCTCCTTTTGTCAAGTATAATCATAATTAAGTCTATATTTTATCCACAACACAACTCAGGAAAATTGTTCAACTTGCCCCCCCCCAAATTTTTTTCTTTCTGTGGCTCTAGCTAAATATCACTCCAGTTGAAAAGTCATTCAGTCATTCAGTTGAAAAGTCATTCTTGTCATATAACAAGGAATATACTCTTTATTCATTAATTTTTTTCTTCAGGTAAGTCTCTGATTTATCAAAAGTTGCCACTGCAGAATAAACCGGCAACTATTCCAGCATATGTTTTATGTAGCGGATATTCTTTCAACCGTGACCCAAGTACTGGGAAACAACTGTACAATGTCACATTCACACACACACTCGCACACTACGGCCAATTTTGTTTACCTAATTCACTTATAGTGCATGTCTTTGGACTGTGGGGAAACCGGAGGAAACCCACGCAAACACAGGGGAAACTCCACACCGAAACGCCAACTGACCCAGCCAGCACTCGGAACCAGTGACTTTCTTGCTGTGAAGCGCCAGTGCAAACCACTGAGCTACCGTGCCGCCCCGAATATACTCAATTGTATTTATTTATTTTTTTGACAACACTTCACATCATTTACTGCTGGCTTATCAACTATGCCTATTATTAAAATACTGTTTATTAGCACTTATGAAGTTATATTGATCTTATTTTACATCCCTAATCCTGCCGATACCTAAATCCAACTACTACCTTACTATTAGTATTAATAAGCAGATAATTAGTAGTTCAGTGAGCTAAAAGGCTTTGACATTAAAATAAAGTTTGATTAGATTTTTGTGTGTGTATTTATGAGTATATCACGATGTGTTTGCGTGTGTCTGTCATCTTTCCAAATATGGAAAAACAAACCATAAAATAGACCTGTAAAACCATTTCTGGAGAAACTTTGCACTTGCCTAAGCCACATACCTTCTATTTAGATATCAGACAACAATTTAATATATTGTATCAATGCACTATAAGGCACCTTTAATTGTTAGGCAATTCATTAACTAAAGTTAACAATGGAATCGTATTATAATTACACGCATAATGACTCGGAACATTTATTAAGGATACTTCTGTTAAAAAAAAAAAGTTTAAGTTAGTTATTTGAATTCATCCCAATGATCAACAGAAAGCTGTTTGGTATTAAAGTGAAACTATGATATAGGCTAAGTATAATAGACCTGCCAGTGTAATTTCTTTGAATCACTAATGTTGAGCTCATTTTGACCCTTGCTTCAGGATTAAAGTCACCATTTTGAAGGAGCAACATGTGACTGTGTCGATTGATGGGAGGATTTCAGTGATGGTGCTTCTGCATCGGGTGTGGAAGAAGCATCCCGTGCAGGTGGACTTTCTGGGCATTTACATGTCCACCCACAACAAATACTCCACTCAAGTTCATGGTCTTATTGGTGAGTCAGGAAGTTTACCCCAAAATGAAAAACTACTCGCTCTCAAGTTATTACAAAACACCAATGAAGATATCTTGAAAAATGATGGAAATCGGTGGCTATTGACTTCTATAGTCCTTAAAAAGAAATACTGTGGATGTCATTGGCTTTTGGTTTGCAACATTCTTCAAGATATCTTCTTTTGTCTTCAACAGAAGAAAGAAACTCAGACACGTTTGGAAAGAGTGAAGTAAATTATGACAGAATTTTCAGTTTTGAAACGTGAGAGTCAGGTTTGAGTCAGGTTTTCAGGTTTGAAATGTGAGAGTCTTTTTCGGACAAATGTTTTTCTTATAACAGGTCAGTTTGCAAAGGAACCAGAGGTTAAGGTGTATGACGTGCATGAAGGGGCAGATCCAAAAAAGAAAGAGGCTACAATGGAGGTGAAAGGCAACAAAATGGCTGTTACCAGGTACTGTCACATAATAGGCCTACCATAACACATTCAATTTAAGATTTGTTAGAAAAACGTCTGTTTCTCTGGATTTATTAGGTATAAGTTTGAGTAAAATGTTAATATTATTTCTGTACAGGTCTATTTCATTTTCTCCACATTTCGAATAAAAAAAACATTTGAGCATTTTGTCTAGAAATCCACAATTTGTCATAATAACTGGTTGTTATTGAAAATCAGGGTTATTCCACCAATAAAACATTGTGTTGTCCTAAAACGAAGATGATACATGTCTGAAAGAATAGCACAATTTTATTTGATAAAAACTCTAAATCATTACATTTTTATTTTAAATTTGGGAAAATGTTTTTAGTAGTTTACGGAATAAAAAGAAAAATCAGTTTAATTGAACATTTCACTATAAATCATAAATCCAGAGAAACTTCGTTTCATATTTTTCCCATAAATATTTATTTAGTTATATCTCTTTAAAACATCACACAATATATAACCAACCGATATATAATTAAATTCTGTATTGTAATGCTTTATATTTGTAGTTTTGTTAATGAAACATGGTCAAATGATCATTATTAGTTGAATCAAAAGACTTATAAATTAAAGCATTCAATTAATGGTCATGCTCTACAATAAGGTTTCATTATTTGAATGTTAATGCATTTATTAACATGAACTACTTTAAGTATGAACAATACTTGTAAATCATTAATCATAATTCAACATTTACTAATGCGTTATCAAAATCCAAATGCATGCTTGTTGACATTAACGCACTGTGAGTTAACGTGAACTAACAAAGCACGACTATTTTCATTCTCTAAAGTTAACATGAACAAATTCTGTAATATTGTAAATGTATTGTTCATTGTTTGTTCATGTTAGTAAATGCATTAACTGACTAATACAACCGTATTGTAAAGTGTTATCCAATTAATTATAGATTACAAGTTAAAATAAATAATTTTCACAGAAATGAAATCCATGCGCTAAGTGCTTTCATTTTTAACCAATGATTTGTATTATTATTATTGCAATTTTTCTAATAATCAAACTAATCAAATAATTAATTAATCAGTCATTATATTACCATGATGTATAAATGCTTAATCTTTTTTTTTAATTTTGTGGAAATAATTCATGAAATGTATTTAACAACAGGCTGTAATTGCCATTAAGAGCCTACCTAGCTCATGTAATATTCAACAAGTCTTGAAATATGTGTATAGGGGCTGGCAGAAGGACTACAGACGTGACCGAAAGCGAGGTTCAGACATCTATTGCTGGTTTGTCCATAACAACGGGAAAGGCTTTGTTGATGGCAATTACACCAACTATATCCTGCCTCAGCTGGACAGCTTCCTGAACGCACTCTAACAGAGCAAAAAAAAAGCAGATCATGTTATTTTATATGCTATAAAAACCAACCAAAAACATGATATTAAAAAAGAACGTTTTTAATACTATACAAAAAATATATACAACACATGGATATGTAGAGGTGTACATGAATTGACTAAACTTTATTAATAATGAAAGCAATCATGTTTGACAATATCAACGTATTACATCACTTTACTGTTGAATAATTGGAGTAATTCCGATATTTAATCATATGCAACCATTGTCACTGACAACAAAAAATAACAATGCACAACAACACAATAAAAACCCATTGGTCGATTTGTTCCATTATGTAAATTTAGTCATTTCTGAGTTTTTTTTTATTATTATTATTATCAGCTCTCTGACACAGTAGAGGTGCTCTGCAGATAAAAATGAATTTCAGGCCAGTTTGGAGAAATCCTCGTACGCAATTCCCTCCACTGTCTTTCCTTTCATACGACCCTAAAACAAGACAAAGAACAAGCTTTACTGGCTCCCATTTACACAATACAATTTTTAACTTAAAGGGATAGTTTGCCCAAAAAATTTAAATTGTCATCATTTACTCGCCCTTGCTTCAAACCTTTATGAGTTTCTTTCTTCTGTTGAACACAAAAGAATATATTTTGAAAAATGCTGGAAACCTGTAACCATTGACTTCCATAGTTGTTGTCTTTCCTACTATGGAAGTCAATGGTTACAGGTTTTAGGCTTTGTTCAAAATGTCCTCTTCAGGGTTCACCAGAGAAAAGAAACTCTGAGAAGAAAAGAAAAGGTAAATGTAGCCAGAATATTAAAGTTGAGCCCGATTAAGGGTTATAGGAAATGGTTCAAATATGTGGAATTTTCTAAACCTTTCTGGAAGACTCACATTTGGGGACTGTATTTATCATTGAAAAGTTAAAATGGCAATATTGTTTAGAATTTAAAATAACTTTTCTATTTTCAAAACATTTTAAAATGTAGTTCATTCCTATGATAAAGCTGATGCATTTTGTTAAGTATTCTCGAAATGGAAAATCAGATTGAAAAATGGAAAATCCGTATTTATTACACGTAGTTTGTTTTATAATAAATGAATTTACTGTAAGGGTGAGAGACATTGACAAAAAAACAAGGTAAAACAACCTATTATTATACAGTCCATATACATCAAATCATCACACATTCTAATATACTTTCACTAATGTACTTTTTGATCAATTTAGAGCATACTTGTGGAATGAAATAATTTATTCATTATTTATTTATTTAGTTTCGGAAACAGACACGGAGTAAAACTGCAAATTCTTATGATGATTTCACAAGGTCTTAGAGACAACGTTTTATACAGTTTCTGAAAACTTACCGAGTCTAAAGTCAGTGTGGCGGAGAATTTGTGCTCATTTATGCCTTCCAGTATGGCCTCTGTGCCCCTATATTGACCATTAAGGATCAAAACTCGTTTACCTGAGACAGAAACAGATTACATTGAGAATTTCTTTTAAAAATATATACATACAGCATCAATTAGTATTTTTATCCATTTCTCAGTAAATAGAGACAGTCAATTTTGGTCCAATCAAACTAAACTATTTTATTAAAGAATTATATCCATTAAAATAAAATTATAGATTTTATTATCCTAAAATAAATAAAAGGAATAGAAAGATAATACATTTTTTTTTTTAAATAATAATTACAACTAAATTTGATATTTTTGTTTCTCTTGATTTTTCCTCTCTATAAACATTTTATTAAATATTTCTACCAATATGAATATATATATATATATAGTATTAATATGAATGTACTATTTTTTTCTTAAGACCTCTATCTTAAGTTATTTTGTTAAATTAGCTCTGGTTTAATATTTGGTACCTACTAATCTAATGTATATACACAAATATATTATTATTGTATAGCATCCAATGGAAAATATGGATTTAAAAGACCGGTCACTGTATATGCTAGTTGTGTCCCAAGGGGTGGTGGGATATAATATAAAGGTTTATTAGTTTAATAACTCTTAAAGTTTATTAAGAGTAATGCAATACCAGGAGCTGGAATGACTGTCTCCACATGACTCTGGTCCAGTTTGAGTTTGTCTCCAGAGTCCACCATTTTCACCACAGCTGTGTATTTACCCTGAAGCTCCTGTAAAAATCACACAGATACACACATTAGCACTGTACTGTAGACACTATTCATTATGCAATTATGTAATTACAGTGCTATAATTACCCGAATGATGGCTTTCTTCTTGTAATACTTATCTCCTAGTTTCTTCGTTACTACTTTCACTACAATATTCTCTTGAATCCAGTTATCTGATCTGACTGATTTCTTCTTCTGTTCCTCCATCTGGAAAACACACAAAGGACAATGTAATAAGATATTACAAAAAAAAACTGCTCAGTTTGCTTTAATCCTAATTAAACACATGCTGATCAATTTAATTGTGTCCTTGAAACCTACAGGTAAGTGTGTTGGAGCAGGGATAGAACTAAATTGTGCAGGGATGTGGCCCTCCAGAAACTGAGTTTGACTCCCCTGCCCTAAAGGGACATAGTGGTGGAAAAAATATAGGAGAGGAAAGAATATTTTTCAAATCTTTTAAATTCTCTCACAAAGTTTTTAACTTTGCCATTTCCCCGCAAAACATTTGCACAAAATAATAATAATAGATTTATAATAATAATAATAATAATAATAACACTAATAGAGATTAATAATAATAATTGAGATTTACAAGAATAATAGATTAATAATAACAACAACAATAATAGAGATTAATAAAAATAATAAAATATTTATAATAATGATAACAATAATAGAGATTAATAATAACAACAACAATAATAGAGATTAATAAAATTAATAAAATATTTATAATAATAATAATGATAACAATAATAGAGATTAATAATAAAAGAGATTTATAATAATGATAATAATAGCAGCAAGTTAGATGCTTTGTTTAGGTGCAAAGTTTCATGGCTAGCAAACAGGGTTTTTTTAATTACTGACCACTGGCAAGGTGTGGCAACATGTTACTTTAAGACCCTGAAAAGCAACAGCTACATCACAACCAATTTGAATGATTTGTGTGACCAATTGTAGGGCATAATGTATAAAAAAATAATGTCAGATATAGGAGAAAAACAGCTTAAGATGTCCTTACAGTGAAAACAAATAAAACTAGCAAAAAAACATGCCTCCATGATCTCATCCAGAGCGGATTTCTTTTTCTTGTCCTTAAAGTCTCCGCTGAGGGAAGACTCTTTCCTTTTGACAGATGCTGTAGTTTTGAGGGCACTAGGACCTAAAGTGGTGCTGTGGAAGTAAAAAGAGATGGTTATTATTAGGCTCATTAGATTACAACTCTTCATCTGTGGCTATTGACACTTCAAAGCAATTTTAGACAGATGATACCTTGTTTTGGACGGTCCAGCTGCAGCGATTTCCAGGTTAAAAGCCACTTTCTCATCTTCACTCTTTCGCTGAAGTTCTGTGAACACTGGTTCCTCCTGTGGAAACATAGATATTGAAAATAATGGAAGGAAATGAAAGGAAATGTATGTTTTCAGTGCGCAAACACACCGTTGGCTCCTTGCCCTTTCGACCACGCCGAACTTGTTCTTCGATGAACTTGGCACTCCGTTCTTCATCATCCAAGTCCTGTTTCTTCTTCTTCTCCAGCTCCTCCTGCCTGCGAATCGTCTCTGGATCACGATCAATATACTGGACGTACCAGCCTTTGGGTGTCTCATCCACTATGCAAAAACCTGTTTACACACACACACACACACACACACACACACGCACACAAATTGAAACCCATTTAGATGGCTATACTATGCTAGTGCAACGGGTTTTTTTTTTCAACATGCCCAAACAATGATTGTAGAATGTATTTTATGCATAATCCTGTCACGATCAACTTTTGTGGAGGACTGAAATGAGTTGACATTGTAAAAATGCAATATTCTGGAAATAGCAGATTTGGATCGACTAGCTTCACCTGCTATGGCTAAAAGAGTCATTCCTTTGGTCTTCATGTGGTCAACCTTTTTAGAACATCTCACAATCTTGCAAAGTCAGCAAAAAGTAAAACTAAGCACTTTTAGCTTAGCTTAGCATAGATCATTGATTCAAATTAGACCACTAGCATCTTGGTCAAAAATGACATAGAATTATAAATAGAGAAAAATTGCAACTTTTTATTTTCTGTCAGTCTTAGTACACAATGTAACTACAAAAGAGTCAAGCTTTAAATAGGAATATTATCAAAACTCTTTGGCTATTTTTGAACAAGATGCTAATGGTCTAATCTGATTCAATGACCTATGCTAAGCTAAGCTAAAAGTGCTCCCATCAGATCCAGAGATGAGTTGAATAAATAAAATAAAAAACTCCAATTATGTCACAAATGCAGTACATGGGATGCTGCTTTGTTTTAAATACAGTATTTGGGATGCTTGCCTTCTCTTCCAAGCCATTTGGTGAAGTCGGTGAGGGTCTCCCACTGTGTAGCATTCATATGAACGTGTTCTCGATGACTGATGTACTCATTATACACGATGTTATTGTGAACTCGTTTGGTCCCTGAAAGAATAAACACAAGCCATCTCAACCAAAAATGACAAACATGCACAAAATAAAGTTTATATGAATAATAACAAAGCAAATAACTTACCAAAACGTCTTCGGAGCAGTTCCAAGAAGTCACTTTTGAACTCGCTGTAAATTGAGAATTTAAAATCAAATTCTGTTTCAATGAAAGTTGGATAAATTGATGGATATGGATGAATAGTGTGTTGACTTACTCTGAGAAGTAGCTCAAAAACTGGTTAGGGTCCTCAGAAGCTAACAGCAGCTGTCTCTGATGAGACTCAGACATGCAGTGACATTTAAACCCGTTCTGCAGCCAAGAGAGATCATGTTAGATCGCAACATTTATAAACCAAAGAAAAGTCATAGGGTTCGTTCTTTGTACCTCACTTAAATCATCTTATGTTAGGATTATTTGACAAATCCCAATTTTTTTTTTTAAATCGCGATAACTAATATATACCTTGCTAATAGAACTAATAGATAACTAGCTAATTTGTTTCTTCAAACATGTTTGCGAATCAAATTAAAATATCTGGATGAATTTATTTGAGATTACCACACATGCTCGTGTTTGTGAAGGACAGATCTAGGGATCCTCGGCAAGTGTAATGATATCATCTAATTAAAATTTAATTATCAGCCATGTGACCAAAATGACAAAGCAAAATGAGCAAAAAAAAAAGAAAAAGAAAAATAGAATTATATTGGGTGTATTGTTACCATCGCACACCTAATGTTTACATTTTATTTATTTAGCAGCTTTTGAAAAACATGTAACGTATAGAATTCCATAAAGCAGTTTTTGTAAGAAGCTCTCTTCTTTAAGGAATGATCAGGGATGCCAAAATTATGTCAAGGTAACATTAAGGCTGGGACAGCAAATGATGCCTAGGTAGGGAGCACATAAACTGTTAAAACAAAGCCATTTCTGTGTTTAAGTAAAAGGGATATTTTACCCAAAAAATCTGCCATTATTTAGTGTCCATTTACTTGTTCCAAGGGTCTTTGAGTTTCTTTCTTATGTGGAAAACAAAAGAATATATTTTGATGAAAGAAAGAAAACCTGTAACCATTGACTTCCATAGTATTTGTTTTTCCTACTATGGAAGTCAAAGATTACAGGTTTTCATCTTTCTTCTATAATATATCTTCTTCTGTGTTTAACAGAAGAATGAAACTCAAAGGTTTATAATTACTTGAGGGTGAGTAAGTAGTTAGTAAATTATATTTTAGGGGGGGATATCCCTTTAAGACAGTAACCAAAATACAGTACAGTCGATAAAGGATTAAGCAGTATTATTAAACCTATAATTTAAGAAAACAAGTAAATAAATAAAACGAGTGTGACCGAAGAACACGACACACGTTCACATAAACTTACTTCATCTCTACATTGTTTCTGACACATCTGACAATACCAGCGGAGCTTCTGAAGGCCTTTGGCTTTGATTCTGTTCGCGATCGCTTTAGGGGTTAAGAAATCTGCTTTGCCCATTTCAAAAACTAAAAAAAGATCACAATAAGTACTATAAAAATAACAACTCTTCCAATGTACAAGTCCTTTCCCTCTTCCTTGCGTTCTGACGCGAATTCCTCGTTTTGAAACATGCGTGTTTCGTCACGGATGTGTGTGTACCTTTGATGCCGCGAGATTATAGAATACGCGTTTCTGCGCTTTTATTTGCGCCTGCGCAGACCGGCTGCTCTGACCTTCATTGAAGTGAACATGTTCGCCAGGACCAGCGCGGCGGTGTTCCTCCCACAATGGTAAGAATTTGCTCATTTATATTAAAACATGTTTGTGCTGAAATAAGCATTTATCGTGCATTAATACGTAAAGACCTTAAATTGTTTCAATTGGTCAGTTAAACGCAGCTGAAGTGGAGCAAGGACGCGCTGATCTTTAGGCCGCGGTTTGCTTAAGCCTAATGACAGCGCCGGACTTGACGTTTACACGTTTTTATAGCTGTAATAATCACTTCATATACATTAAAACTGTGTGATATGTTTGTTTGTTAAGTGGTTAAACAGAAATAAATGCTATAGTGTCAGGACATGTTAACAGTAGCGGTGTGTTGGTTTCCCGTGTCTACAATGCATTCTGTGTCATTCATTAAAAGCCTTATTTACTGATGCATCATTGTCCTGGCAGTTATTATATTGATTATTTGTAGATGGGATTAACACTTATTAAACTTGTCTTGCAGTGGGCAGGTGAGGAACATGGCAACCTTGAAGGACAGTAAGTAAAGTTTTCTTTTGCACTATAAAAGGTCATCTTTATTATCTTTATGTAAGCAGTTTCTTGCATTGTTTTTATGATTTCTGTGCATTTTAACGAGCTGTGATTTTGCTAATCTAATTCAGTGAGGTAAGTCATGATATTAAAATGGTGCATGCACTGCAAAAAAATAAAAAATTCAAGTAAGATTAATAGTTTTTTTTCTCTCTAATATAAATATTTAAACCTTCAAGATACAAGTTAAGTTGCTTCAGATGCAAAATTGAAAGAGTTGGCTTAAAGGGATAGTTCCCCCCAAAATCAAAATGACCTCATTTATTCTCCCTCATGTGGCTTTAAACGTTTGCGTTGAACACAAAAGAAGATACTATTTTGAAGAGTGCTGGTTGCTGGGACCTATTAACCTCCATAGTAGGAAAAAAAAAATATTATGAACAAGCATTTTTCTTTTCGCATCATCTTTTGCGTCAACAGAAGTAAGAAACTCATAGGTTTTGAACAAATGAAGGGTGAGTAAATGATGACTGAATTAAATTTTTGTGTGAACTATTTAAAACAAGTGCAAAAATATCAATGGGGCTTGAAAATGTAATAAGTTTAAACTAAGTTGATTTTTATTTGATTAATCTCTTTAAACTTGTTCATTTGGATCAAGTTGACAGAAAACAAGACCCATCTCATTGGTCTTTAAAGTATAAATTAAACATCTTTTGACATTTGTGCTTTTAAAAAAGATGACATTCTGATAAAATTTCCTTGGCAAAATTATTGCCATCTTTTTTGTAAAATGGATTAAGAATAAAAGTTGTATTTTCAAGTTTGAATTGATGCCAAAATGTCAAATCATGGTGTTTTGTGGGGGGTAGTTTTATTCACTTTAGAAGAGTTTTTTTTAAACCAAGTTTAAGAGTGTGTTTAGCAAAAATAAATAAATTATAAATTCATATAATCTAACTTGCATTAATCCAGCATACATTTTCTCATCATGAAAATAGCTATAGAAAATTATTTATATATTTTTTGTTGTTCTGATGCTAAAAAGGGTTTTGAATTTGCCTTCATAAATTCTGCAGAAACTCATCAAATAGAATCAAATAATGAATTTGCATAACTAAGGGTTCAGCAGATTCTGAGGAGTGTTTTCTCTTGTCAGTCACCATTCGGTTGAAGTCCATCAAGAACATCCAGAAGATCACCAAGTCCATGAAGATGGTGGCAGCAGCTAAATATTCCAGAGCTGAGAGGTCCCTGAAGCCTGCCCGGGTCTATGGCACTGGTGCATTGGGTATGCAATTAATTTTCCATATTAAGAACTAGTGGTGCGCTAAAATTTTATATTGAAAAGTTTTCTCCATTATCATAAATATTAGAAAATAATGAATTTTACAGTGTGTATATAATTTCAACAATCATTAATTTTATGTTTGTGTTACCTAGCTCTCTACGAGAAGGCAGAGATCAAGGCTCCAGAAGACAAGAATAAGCACTTGATCATCGGCGTCTCATCTGACCGTGGTCTTTGCGGTGCCATCCACAGCAGTGTGGCCAAAGCCATCAAGAGTGAGATCGCTAAGCTCTCTGGTGCTGGCAAAGAGGTCATGGTTGTCAATATTGGTGACAAACTTAGAGGTCTGCTCTACAGGTAAATTTTCTGAGTGTAATTTGAATGCGTGTAGATGTATTATAATGTTTTAATGTTTAATGTATTATTATAATGTTTTAATGTATTAAATGTTTTTTTTATTATTGTACTTTAATTTCTTTCTCTCTCTGTAACTATTAGGACCCATGGCAAACACATCCTGATCAACTGTAAGGAGGTGGGTCGTAAGCCTCCTACTTTCACCGACGCTTCTATCATTGCCACTGAGCTGCTGAACTCTGGCTATGAGTTCGACCAAGGATCCATTGTATACAACAGATTCAGGTTTGACAATGCACACTGTTATATACTAAGGAGAAAAGGTTTTTTTTTTTTTCTTTTTTTTGATGAGGATTTTTGTTCCTTGCAGGTCTGTGATTTCATACAAGACAGATGAGAAACCTCTATATTCCATTGACACTGTTGCAAGTTCAGGTATTGTTTTAGCATTCTAATTTCTTCACAAATACTAATTGAATCATATCTCTGAGAAGCTTGACGTATATGTGGAGAGGGAGTCAATTTAGGGATGTAAAATATTGGTCATTGTAAAAAAAAAAAAAAAAAAAAAAAAAAAAAAAAAATTCTGTATTAGTTGTTTGCAGTCTGATAATTATCTGGGGTCTGATTTATAAAATCTGCGTGGAAACCTTCCTAAAAATGAACGTACACCAGAATAAATGTAAATTAATTTTTTTAATCACTATAGCCAAAATTAATTTTAAGTGATTTAAATTTAAGTCAATATTTAAGTTAAATATGCTTATAGCTGTGCACATTCTTGCGTCAATTGTTTTCATAGATCATGGGAACCTTTTCATGGGAAGTGGCATAATGCCCCCCTTTTGAGCGTATGCCACATTTATAAATGAGACCCCTGGTCCTTATTTCGTCATTATATTTTGATCACTTTAATTGGCATCTAATGCTCACGTAATCTTCAGAAATGCTAATAATTTTATTTATTTATATATATATATATATATATATATATAAATATTTTTTATTTTTTTTTTTTTTAATTAATATACAACATAGGATTGTAAAAATGTATTTTCAAAAAAATATATTTATCCGATTGAAAATATACCATTGAGTCATTTCTGGACAGCATTTTTATTTATATTTTTAAGATTTAATACATATACTGGTTAAATTGATTAATTGTATGTACATAAAGCATATATAAGCAAAGTGACTGCTTCAATGTTTCATAATGAGAATAAAATGTGGAATCATGTTCCATCATTCATTCATTGTCAAATAATGTTCTGTTTATTTATTATGCATACTAATATGCAGAAATCGTCAACAAATTAAAGCTGCATTACACTTGGCTTGAGAAAACTTTTCAATTTATTTAATCTTTGATCCATATATGTATACAAATACATCAATTAAAAGCAAAACAAATGGTATTGCAGTAAATCAGTGTGTGGATGAAAATATGATTAAGTGAGAGCGTAATTAAATCTATCATTAGTCATTTGCTGTCTTTTTTTTCAGAGAATATGGGCGTCTATGATGACATTGATGCAGATGTGTTGAGGAACTATCAGGAGTTTGCTCTTGTCAACATAATCTACTTTGGGCTGAAAGAGTCCACCACCAGTGAGCAGAGCGCTAGAATGACCGCTATGGACAGCGCTAGCAAGAACGCTTGTGAGTTTTCTTATGCCTTATCCCTTTAGATTTGAAGCACTGCAATGGCTTTATGGCATGTTTGTTGCTAAGCCATGATCATCACTACTGATGTCACTCAAAGTAAAATATAATATATAATCATAAAATTCTTATCATTTATTCATTTTAGCCTCTAATTTAATTTTTTTTTTTTTTTTTTTTTTTTTTTTTTCCATCAGCTGAGATGATTGACAAGCTGACCCTGACCTTCAACCGAACCCGCCAGGCCGTCATCACCAAGGAGCTCATTGAGATCATTTCTGGAGCTGCTGCTTTGTAAGTTGCTTTTTTTTTATTTATTAATTTTTTTACACTTCCCTTGGCCTTACCATCATTATAACACATGCAAGTCATGTCTTCTCCTAATTCATTCAAAATATTTATTGACGTTCTGTTCTGTCATGTTTAACTTTTTTTTTTCTTTTTTTTTTTTCATTTTATAAACTCATTTCTTTACGTTATGTAATTCCTTAACTTTTAACCCACATTAATCCATTTCCATCTTCCCTCTACTAACCGTCCACATTATGCATGCATTCACAGGAACTAAGGTAACATACAGCAGACTGTAGGATATATTGTGTGCTTTAATAGAGGAAAAATAATAGAGAATAGATTTGTTTCCCTCTTTTGTGTAAGGTGTTTTGTTGCATGCATTGGGCTCTTTTAGTTGGGTTTGCTGTTTTCCAGTGTAGTTTAATAAAAGAGTAGTGGAGCTTTAATTTGATAGTGACATGTTAGAATTATCAGTTGAGCTCGAAACATGATTTTTCTACCTACAAAAGCCTTGATGTACTATTGTTCACAACTTCATATTGAAATTTTCTGGCCTTGTTGTATGACTCATTTAAGGCTTGTTCACACTCAAATTAAATTTCTCTGTTAAAGAAAAAGAAATCTACTTTGTTTTAAAAAATAAAGGCAATTATGACTTTCTCCTAATTCAGATTTTCTTTTTAGCTCTAGATATTGACTTTACATAATTTACATGCATTAAAAAAAAATTTGTATCTTGCAGTTGCAAGTTTATAAATCTAAATTCTCAATTCTGTTTGCGAGAGAACACTCTGATTGGGTGTCTAGATACGGATTGAAGGATAAGAACAAAACGGAGCAAACGACACAATGGCAAAGAAGCCAGCTGTCAATTCGTCACATACCTTAAATATTTGCAATTTTTACAATATGTTTGATCAGACATATTTGCACAAGCGAATCTCTCTGTAAAGAGGGAGAAATACTGTGCTACAAATGGGACATAACATTTATGGTTCGTATGCGTGCAGCACTAGTTCCTGTTGCAGTGGCAATACACATATATTGCCCCCTGCAGGTATGGAGCAGTACATCCTCACACAGGCGCAGAACTTACATTCTCGTTTCAGTCGGCTGTCATCTGTTTGTTGTTTTTATGCTCAGCTTTTTGGTCCAGAGGGAATTGGAAGGTTGAGTTTGACCTGCCAATTAATTTCACATGAATGAAAGACCAATAGTAGTTCAAAACATGGGCTCTCCATTCAGAAATGTAAAACATGGAGAAATCACTCATTTAAGCAGCGACACATCGTCCGGTTTTATTTCTCTTGCAACACAGTCCAAGTGTCTTTCAAATGCTCAAAGTCTAGTGTGACCGCAGCTTAAACACCGCTATGCACAGCTTTCTTCCTCTTCCATTCACTGTCATTTTGAACAACTTTCTGTTTCTGTTTGTTTGTGCTACAGTTGTCAGTTATGTAACAACTCTATGCATGCAAAAAAAGGCGAAGTTTATTGATTGGTATGTTTTGCAGTTAACTTATAAAAAAAGTTACCTTTAGTAGTTTACTCCTCCAAGCGGTTGAACACAAATTAAGATATTTTGAAGAAAGCTGAAAACCAGCAGCCATTGACTTCCATAGTATTTTTTTTTTTTCCTACTATGAAAGGTTTGCCGGTTTCCAGCAAAACATATATTTTGTGTTCAACAATAGAAGTAAATTCGAACAGGTTTTGAACAAGTGGAAGGAGAGTAATTGATGACAGAAATTTTACTTTTAGGTGAACTACCCATTTAAAAGACACTTATTGCAACATTTCCACACTAAACATGAGTCCTAGTGTGAACAAGCCTTTAGAGTGGTGTATTCTCTACATTTAGGCAGGTCCAAGTATTGATGACGTTTTACTAATCATAAATTTCTTGTCTCGTTCCAGATAAAGCGGAGCCCTGCAAACGTTCGCTGTGCTTCTGGCGCACTTCAGTCACCCGATGTAGAATTCATAAATATCTATGTGCTCCTGTTTGTACAATATCAAAGAAAGTAAATAAAGCTCTTACAGAGAAACACCATCCCACTTCTGCAGTCCATTTCTAATGTATATCCTTTGTGCTCTTTTTAAAATAAATAAATGTTTCTTCGACCCCCGGCCTTGTTTTCCATTGAAATTGAAGCTTGGCGAACTCTCCTTTGAAGCCACGGCCTCTGCTGCGCTCTGAGGTTATCAATACACACCGCATTTGAAGAGAAAAGACGTCTGCCAAAACAAAACACCAGGTCAATCCTGCCAATAAAGCCTCGGTGGCGTTTACGCACTTTGCTTAAAGCAGTATTAAGTTACTCCGAACTGATTCCCGATAAACCCAATTGACTTAACGGCATCCTTATTGTTCTCTCTTATAATTGCCAATCAAAACAAGTTTAGCCTGGTTGTTATCCATTTGAAACTCAAGCCTGGCCAGGCACCGCAGTATCAGATGAAGCCATCGAGCTGCGGTGTTGGGTGTCCTTATCCATGAAAGGGTGAATTTGGGGGTCACTGATTGTAGAAGAGGGTCCGATCTATTAAAGTAATGGACAAGTAGAAAGTTTGACCATATGGGTCACTCATGTATTATTTAATCAGCTGCTGCTGGAGATCAGATTCTGATGGTTATCATCTGAGAACTGATGCACATCACTATACCCAGATACTTTTTATTTTATTTTTTTTATATATAAATTTGTGTCCTCAGAGAGAAGATTTAAAGAATTATAATAATAATGGAATGGAAGAAAAGGTTTGTGCTTCTTAAAGTATGCTTATGTAGAGGGAAAATGTTGACTTATTTTAACATTACTGTAAATTTAACCAAAATATGTGAACAGTTGTCATATACAAATTATAATCTGTTTGAAATGATGCTATTCTACTGTATTATTATCATTTACATCAGTGGTGTATAGAAAATATTTAAAGAAAATTAAAATGCTTGTGCCAACAATAGTTATATTAATATTAAATGTGTGTAATAATTGTGTGTGCAAAAATAGCAATGCATTTCTACATTATTAAATATTGTTACTATTATAATTAATAATAAGCTGCACCAATAACAATGTAATATTAATTATAGTTTTTTTTCTTTTTTATATTTTTATTATGATTATTACACAACATAATTATTTTAATATATTAACAATGTAACATTAATATAGAAAAATTATTACGTTGTGTAATAATCGTAATACAAATATAAAGGAAAAAAAACTGCTAGAATATAATAATTGCTCATAATGCCTATATTTGTCATATGCCACTATTTTTTTTAAGCTGAATTGTTTAACTTTTACAGTAAATTTACAAACGATAATAATCAGTTTATTCAAAAGAAAACAATGCTGTCCAAAAGAGAGAAAAAAATTTATTAGGATCATTTCAAATGACACCTTTATTTTTATTTGTGAAAACATTTCCTGTTGACATCTAGAAATGTCTAAACTGATGTCTAAAAACTGTTAAAGGAATATTGGAAATTTGGCAAATTGTTATAAAATAGGTATGTTTTTTTTACTTTTATTTAAACCGTTGTATACATTTTTAAAGGATATTTAACAAACCATCACATGTAATGTGTATTTTCTAATGGATTCACAGAGGTTGTCCTGAACTGTAACAGTCAGCAGATATTCATAGTGTTTGTGATAAATGTATTTTTTTCATCTGTTGAAGATATTGAATATTGACCTTTTTCTATTTCATTTTGGGTTGACTTAAAAACAAAACAACAACAACACTTTACTTTTTCAAAACCCATATTTTCCTTGATAAACAGATTTAGATAATTTTTTTAAATTATTATTTTAGCAAGGTTTTATACAGTAGTCAACATTTAAAGTGGGTCATTGCCTTTCATTAAAGCAGTCCTAAAGCTAGGATTGTCCTAGGACAATTTTGAAAAACATTTTTGATTCACTTCAAATGTTGACTACTATTCATTCATTCACTTTCTTGTCGGCTTAGTCCCTTTAGTAATCTGGGGTCGCTACAGCGGAATGAACCGCCAACTTATCCAGCATATGTTTTTACGCAGCGGATGCCCTTCCAGCTGCAACCTATCACTGGGGAACACTCATACACTATGGACAATTTTACTTACCCAATTCACCTATACCGATGTCTTTGGACTTGTGGGGGAAACCGGAGCACCCGGAGGAAACCCACGCAAACACGGGGAGAACATGCAAACTCCACACAGAAATGCCAGCTGACCCAGCCGAGGCTCGAACCAGCGACCTTCTTGCTGTGAGGCGAGAGTGCTATCCACTGCGCCACCGTGCTGCCCTGTTGACTACTATATATTTATAAATTTATATTTTATAAAAAAAACAGTCATTTGAATGATATATTACATATTTTAACAGTAATCTTAAAATACTGATCTTAATACTACATAAAAGCATATAAAATGGTAATGTTTATTAGAGTAAACTGGGTAATTGTTTTGCAGTGTTTAACATAAAACACTGCTAAATTATTAAATGTGATAGGGAAAATTAGATTGTTACTAATTATTGTTAAACTCCCTGTTAAACGTTTTAAACTACTAGCAGAGTTGACATTTTTCACCATTTTGTGTTTACTGCTAACCTCAAACCATGATACCATATGACATATGAAAAACAGAATTTTAGGCATTTTCATCATATTAATGTTTTTAAAATGTAAATGGGAGATTCATTGAAATATAGCCTAACAGTAACAGAGTGGACATATAATCTATTGGTGTATCCTAAACATTTTGTACAAATTAATGAGCAAAAGAATAAATTAGCCTATA
>CAIGQW010000596.1:1145004-1156229 GCA_903798125.1 Danio choprae
TCTTTCTTTCTTTCTTTCTTTCTTTCTTTCTTTCTTTCTTTCTTTCTGCAGTATCAGGAGTATAGTTCTGTATCAGATGTTATATCACGCTGTAATTCTGTTGTTGATAAAGTGTTTGGCCCTGTGCGTGTTGTGATGCTGTTATCATGAATCACATGAGCACAGAGTGTGTGTATGTGTGAGTGTGTGTGTTATCACTGATCAGAGCGAGGTCGTCTAGGCCATGTGTTGCTTTATATTTCATCATCTTAGGCTTCTTATCTACTGTTGCCTCCACATAAGCAAGCCCCTAATTCTGTTTTACCACTGACATACACACACACACACACACCCCACCTGCAGAAACACACATGGATCCCTGTTATTATTATGAGTGGCAAGTCAAAAAGAAATCAAGTGATCACATCGCTTTTTGAGTATATTTCATCGTAAGATCGTTTTTAGCTAAATATTCTCTGCTTTTAGATTGACCAGTGCTCCGTTAGATGACATAACGGTGATGTTTCTCTCTGAGGAAAACACTTTCACGGACACACAAACACGGACACAAAGTTCCCAGACAGAGTCTGGCCCCGTGTTGACCTGTGTTGCGCCGTTTATCTAATAACATAATTTAAGGGATTTCCTGAGCAGGCCGAGGAGTGCAAATCCCTATACACACACAGACACACACACATGCAGGGTTGTTCATGAATTTCTCAGTCTGTATATTGTATTATGTCCTGAATGACATGTATAAAGTGTGAGGCTGTAATGAAATTATCTTTGTATGTTTGTGAAAATCTGTGTGTATGTTTGAGTTCACTTGAGAAACGATTTACAGCTGGTTCTGAACCAAACTCAGACATTTTGATTCTGTTTCCCCTCAGACCGTTTTAGACACAAATATTCAGAGATTTGGAATTCTGAATGAGAATGTTTCATGTACTTCTACTGTTTTTAAGTAAAATTCATTGTCATTGTAATAATGTTAAATTGTGGTGCTTTTGGGGGTCTTTGGAAATGTTTGGGTGAAATAACTTTGAAAATGTACGGATTAATATAAAATTTTTATTATGATAAATGAACACATTATGTATAAATCACTTTTTTTCTTTTATAATAATCTAATAATTATTAGATTATATATATATTGCAAAAAAAGGTAATTAAAATTAGAAGTAGATTCATTTCAACTAAATAAAGGAGGATTTAAACAAACAAATAAATAACTTTGAACTTTTAGACACAAACAGAAACTTGACTGGTCCTCTACGCTAGTAAAGTGACAGGAAACTATACATGGACGTGCTCTGATCCGCTCATATAATTAATGAACAGCACATTAATGTTGACGAGAAAGACTGGACTAATATAATGTGGAAGTGCCCTTGTTTTTGCGATTTGTTGTAGAACTTCCAATTCAGTTGCCTATGGGAGAAATGACCAGGAATACGAAACAGTAGAAGAATGTCAAACTAGTTGCTCTACAAACAAGTGTGTTCATGACTATACAGACAAAGCAGAATAATAGAATAAGAAAATATTATTTTGCAAAATCAAGCAGCATAATGAGCTGTTTTTAACGTCTAAAAATGAATGGACGTGAATGAGACCGGTAGTCTCGAGCCAAAAAGATTCAAATGGCTGCACCCGCTCGTACACAAAGAATAAGGTCAATAGTCAAAAGAAAAAAAACAACAATAATAATTTTTCTATAATTAACTACATTGCACTGTTCATTTATTAGATAAGGGGATCGGATCACACACATTCATTCACATTACTGGCCCAGCAGACCTGTCAAGTTTCTGATTTTTTTCTTTTGATTCTGATTTCCGTTGACTGAATGAACACTGTTTGAAAATGTACCCAAATATGTGACAATGACATTCTGTTGAGATTCCAAACTAATTGTGACACAGATGGTGTAGGTTTATATGAATGAATCATAAGAAAAATATATGTAATATTTTCAGTTTCTTTTCTCTGAATGATACATATTAAAGTAGTGTTTATAAGTGTAGCGCTGGTTTGTTTACAGCTGTAACCCTAAAAACACGATATTGCTGCTGTTCATAAGCACCACCTACTGGTAGAAAGTGAATTTGCATCTCATTCAGCTTTGCTTCAGATTTGGAAATTATTCAAATTTAGATTAAAAACTACACTGCGTCTTTGTTTGGATAATGATTCAAATGCAGTGGTTGCCTCTAATCATAAATGGACTTTGTTTATAAATTACTTCATTATATGTACAGATTTCTTTCATATGTGTAACTTATTAGAGTTAGGGTTTGGTAAAAATTTTTTATTTAGCTTTGTTATATTTCAATTTCACAAACGTGAAATGAAAATCAAATCCAATCTTGAGTTGAATAAACTTTTGCATCTAGGGCTGTCGCAATACTCAATATATTTTTCTACTTCTTGTTTCCTTGCACTTTTTTGTTATTATTACTTGTTTAGGATATACATTTTTACATTCTAAATCCAATGCCTAATTATTAAATAGTTAAAATTACTATAATTATATAAAATATTCTTAAAAATAAAGTATTATGTGTTAAGAGAATAAAAACTTATATTATATTGTTATAATATAACATTGCATGTGCACCAAACAGGTGGAGCGCATTAATTCTGACTAAATTATGCATTTAAATAACCAAACAAATCTGCCATATGTAGAATTTCAAACCTACACAAAACAAGATAGCAGTAACTGCAAAGTGACTATTGCAATGTCAAATGTTTGAATGCTATTAGTAAAATGCTTAATTGCAGTAAAAAAAAAAAAAAAAAACAGGACTGAGAACAGTCACAATCTTAAATCCCAAAACAGGAAAGAGAAAAGTCACAATCCTGACTTAAACCCACTTGAACTACACACCAGAACCTACACACAAAAATTCACTTCTAATTTAACCTATTTCTTCTAAAGTTAGTGCGTTCCAAATTCCAAAATAAGCACAAAGAACTCTAGCATGCGTTGGACGCCCAACACTAGCTGACTGTAAAACTCATTTTCATATTTCTGTGCGACAGCAGACATGTGGAAGGGAGCCACTCCAAGTCAAACAGGAGAGCAGGCTGTTTAGACTGCATTAATTCCCTTGACGAGCTTCCAAACCAGCCCACTTAAGGTTATTAAGGTCTATAAATACCGTGTTACCCTCGTTAAGATACATAATTGCTTAATTTACATTTCACTTCCTCCCTGAGAAAATCGGAAGCCATTACACGACTCCCAAAAAAACACCCGTCCCCATGATTAAACCGTCGACCGGATCTGGCCAATCAGCTGCTGAGCTCAGCATCGCCATAGGAAACTCCTGAGGAGAAACATGGGAACACAAAGAGGGACGAAGGGCGTCTTTTGTAATGGTTCAAAGGGACAAGTCTGTAAATGTGGTTTTGTTTTGATTCAGTGTTGCTTATGAGTAAAGAGGGATATATATAAAGCGCACATTTACAGGAAATAGCGGGCATACATAATATGAATATGATGATTAAATCTGTTTTGTTGAATGTATACCTATAAATGTTTTTATATATCAAACATACATTTGGGGATTAAATTACCACAAAAAAAATCTAATGTTATAAAAGAATGTTATTTAGTCAATAAAATCACTGTCATTGGGAAGGGTCAATACCATGTCTACACTAAACATGAACTCTGACACAACTAAAAAACAATATAAACTACTAGGGTTACAACTAGGCCTGTCACAATATCTCATCTTTGTTGTACGATATATTGGAGCAAAATTTACACCCATTCAATCACCAACAATCCATCACAATAAAACTTTTAACAAAAGGTTTTATTCATTAACTCTGATTACCAATATGGTTTATCTTTCTCACAATAACATTTGATAAAATCTGTATTTATAGCTACCATGGGGAGGACACTGACCTTTACCGACTGTTGTGAATACAAGTAGTTTATTATAATTCTAATATTTTAAAGTATTTTAAAATAAAAGAAGAAATATGTCAAGAAGAAAAAGTGTATGTATACAAAGAGTTATTTAAAACATGTACATTATTTAAAATATATGGCTGAGAAATAGCTAAATTTGAATTTATTTGATGGGCATGTAATTAAAATTTACAATAGCCCAACTAGGCTATCCTTAGCGTTTAGCCTTCTGTCTGGAAGTCTGAAATTTTATTCATAATGGTCTTAAAATGGTCTTAAAAAGTTTGACATTTTACTTAATGAAACCTGCAAAAACCCTGCAAAAGTTCCACACCTTTATCAACTAACCCAGGAAATATGCGCCCAGGGCAACATTTTTGAGAACCGAGAAATATGTACCCTGGACTACTTCTTTTTGCTGCAGTGTACATTTTTGACAATCTTAAATATGTTACTGGGGCACATTTTCTCATACGTGCTATTTCTCGTAAATCCACCAGAGGTCCCTGTGTACATTTCTGCCAATCTCAACGTCAATTAATCAAGCCTGTCAGCTTGTCATTGAGCATATATCAGCTTGATATCAACTGACCCACCCGCCCTCTTTCCTAAACCCAACTGATACTGTTTTCAAAAGCAAGCTAGAAGAGAAAAGCCATTGTGGCCACGTGCTTCTACCAAGACCTCACACTGCGTTTTTGGATTTGTTTTAACTGGTATCTGAAACTCTCCTTTGCCAGACTCAAGCCCCAGCCCGCTCCACTTCCCAAGTCTGGCACCGTTAGGGGTGAGCTACCAAGCAAACCAGTCATGCCGGAAAGCTCTGTAGCGTTAGTTTTTCACACAAAATGCAGCCATATGTACCCGCAAGAACATATTTCTCGATTCTCAAAAAATTTGCCCTGTGCACATATTTCCAATGAGCCTGTGTTTATATTATCACATGCTTTCTTAACTCCAGTTTTCATATATTGTTAATATTAGTTGCATGTTTATTTTGTTATATGGAGACCTTGAGATGCTAGCTAGCAGTATACCAATGCTTGGGAGTTTCAAATAAACCATTAAACAAAGAATAAAAAACAACTTTGCAGAATATTGGAGCCTTTATTTTGGTTGACAACCACATTGACCCATCCTTGTTCTCACTTAGAAACCACTATTGCAAAAATCGGAGAAAAAAGAAATATCCTCAGTATATTTTTCCATGCTTTTTGGCACGTTTGAGCAATTTCGGACTCAGTGTCACCAAAAAGAAAAGTTCAGAAGGCTGATTTGACATCTGAAGTGAACTGGAACAGAGCAAGTGCCTTCTGTGGTGAAATATTTGGACCGCGCAATTGTGCCGACGGCAGCACAACTGTATTTTTGTAAGAGTAAGCACCCAGTCTTTTTAAGTTCAGCCCCTCGTCTTAAAGGCACTTTTAATATATTGGGGTTTTCAGATTGAGTTGCGCCTGTCTCAAGTGCGAGGCTAGTTTGGGATTATATTCCTCCCATATCGAGATTGAGAAGCTTTATTTTACCGCCTGCCTCTTAATATGTCCACCTAGCAGTTTTTTTTTTTGATTTTAGAAAATAAAAACTAATTGGAAAAAAATAATCTTAAAATGGCAAGAATGAGAGACATATTTGCATGCTTCGCTCTATGTTGGGGGGAAATAAGAGACGTTCCCGCTTTGTTCTTTTATTATTGGTTTTATTTATTTTTGTGTGTTTGGTGAACGTTTAAAAGACACCAAATAGAGAAGAAAAGCAAAATCTGACCGCGTCAAGAGAAACATTCTTCTTAAATTTACAGTTAATCTGACTTTTTTTATGATGACAAGATTAGTTTAGATTGTCATGTGGTGGAACTTTTCAAAAATAAAAAATAAATACAATACAAAATAAAAAATAAACTACAGTACATACCGTTGAATACAAAATTATTAGCCCCTCTGTAAAACTTTCAACGCATTTTTAAACAATATAGTTTTAATATCAAATTATTAATAACTTTTGTCTTTGCCATGATGGCAGTGCATAATAGTTTTCTGGTTATTTTGCAAGATACTAGTATTCAGCTTAAAGTGCAATTTAAAGACTTTACTAGGTTATTATGTTAACTAGGTAAATTCTGATAATTAGGCACATTATTGGATAGCAGTGGTTTGTTTTGTAGACAATTGAAAAGAAAATATTCTTAAGGCGGTTAATAATGCTGACTTTAAAATAGTTTTTAAAAAATGTAAAAACTGCCAATATTTCAGCCATACTAAAATAAATTAGACTTAAAAAAATATTATAATAAATACTGTGAAAATGTCCTTGGTCTGTTAAAGAACCCTTGGGAAATATTTGAAAAAGAATGAAAAAAAAAAAAATAGAAATAATTGTTTTGACATCCGCTGTACATATTTCATTATACATGTATACATTTTTAGTTTTTTCACAGGAAAAGGTATGGGTTTAAGTAAATTGGTAAAATTGATTTTATTCTTTAAAGATCTCATAACATTTCTTCCTAATTTCTAATAATGTAATATTCATGACATAATAATGTAAAATGTCATTTTAAAGCATTTTTATTTATTAGAAAATGACAATTTCTGAGAATAACAAATGCTTTCATGTAATGTGATTTTGAAAATTAGGGTTATTCCACCAAATACTCACCTCTTAATTCTTAAAAGTTAAATACAAAAGTAAAAAAAAAAAAAAATTATAATATAATATTATTATAATTATAATATATATATATATATAACAAAATAACTTACAATAATGGTTCAAAAATTTGTAGCCCAAATTAATGTTAGGGAAAAATAAATAAAATTTTAAAAAATAGCAAAAATCAAGAGAAAGAACAAATATATACAATTTTGTTGAAATGTTGTAGTTTGTACTTTTTTTTTTTTTTTTTTTTTGCAATATTTGTCATGAATTTAAATGTGTTATCTTTCTATTTCTAAAGATGTTCTGTGACTAAAATATTATTTTAATTAATATACCTGTTTAATAAATCTGTTTTGTTCAAATGCACCAATATATATTACCCATATTTACTGAGAAATGGATAAAAATATTAATATATTTTCAAAATGGGGTGTACTCATATATGCTGAGCACTGTATATATGTATATATATATATATATATATATATATATATATATATATATAGATATATATATATATATAGATTTATATAAAGATAGATTTATATAAAGATGTCTGAAAACATGTCTTTTTTTTATAAACTTGTTTTATAAAACATTAAATCAACAATTCATGTGAATTTTAATTGTAATTTTTTTTACCAGAGGCATCAGTAGTAAACTATAAGTTTTTTTTTTCCAAACCATATAATATGAATACAAAACATGCATTTATAATAATTTACCCCGTCCTTGGCCTTTTTAAATACTATTGGCCGTTTTGATTTATTTCCCGAATCCTTGACCGATTCTGAAATTAGACCTGTAGCAAATGAAGTGCCGTATTAGCGTCTCTCACTCAGTTAAATGAGGCTTCAAGTTGCATACGAGGAAATTCACCTGAACGAGGGCCCATGAAGGTGTGTGTTCAGTTGTCGCCGTGTGTGCGATTTGGTGTGTCCATAAGTCACCTGTGTGTGTCGACACTGATACACACCGGCACCAACTGGAATTTGTCCTGGTGCCATTCTGTCGAATTTCTCCCCTTTTTTTTTATTTGTATTTTTTTTTCGTACGGGTGCGAGGAATCCTGACTCTCTCTATCACAAAGAGATGCAAATCTCTCTCTCTCTCTCTTGCTCGTTCAGTCTTCTGCCGTCGTTCAGCCGTTACGGGAAGGGCAGACTGCTGGCGCCGAGCTGTTTGGGCACACACACACACACACACACACACACACACACACACACACACACACACACACACACACACACACACACACACACACACACAGTCACACAACATACCAATGCACAACAACATATGCACACGCATGAACTTTGTATGGTATTTCACCCCTGTTATTAATGAACAAAAATGTATAAATATGCCACACACAAACATGAATTTGACTGCACACACGTATTACGTCTAAATGAGGCGTATTGTTGTGTTGCGCTGGCCATTTAGGAAATGTTCAAGGTCCCACAGCCTTCATGCGGGTCTCCTCCACCAGGCGGTCGACCCCCTCTGTCTCTTTTCCTTTCATTTCTCTGTCGTTCCTGCTTTTTTTTCATGTGGTTCAGGAAAGGGTGAAGAGTTCATAGACGCACAAACGGTTGACTCAGGTAGAGCTGTCAGTGCAAACTCATCCTGAACCGGAAACATTGAATGTGCGTGTTTTGGTTCCTAAAGTTCTAAACCGGTTGGGCCTTGGTATGTTGCTGGAAACACGGGAGCTAAATTAATTGTCTTTTTTTTCCTCATGTTAATGTGTATTGTTAGTTTCTGTGAAGGTATGCTGTACTGTATTTGTCAAAAGGGAAATTGTATGTCTACATTGCACATTAGTCACAAGTAGGACGAAAGAGATGAGTGTAAATTACCTGATCACACTTTGTGTGAATTCTGCTTTCTTTATTTAACTAACTTTTTTAACTTGCGTCAATCAAACTGGCTAGACGTATTAAGTTTATTAACTTTGTAGAACTTTAAAAAAATGAGTTAAAACCTGATTAACTTATTAAAGTAAGTAAAAGTAAGATAAAAACAATTGTTGTCACGAGTTATTGTCATATAAATATTTACAGCGTCTCATTTCCAGGCAGAGAGTCTCAAATTTTTTTTCTCCTCTCTTTTTTGGCATAAAATAAATAAAGAGGGTGCCATGATTTAATATGGTTATATTAATAAAAAAATATAAAAAACTATGTTTTAACAAAACGAGTTAAGAAAGCAATATTTGGTGGAATATATATTTTTCCTGTTTGTTAAAATTTCATTTAATATTTTTCAACAACATATTAACATGTTTTTTGAAGAAATAGAATCTTAAATATAATTTTTTTAAATAAATTTTTTACATTTTAAAACAAATATTAACATTTTCACATGGTATCTTTCCTTAGGTGTTTGAGATACAATTTCTATTTTTAATGTGAATACTGTGAGCATGTTTCATTTGTATTTTTTTGTAAGAAATTATATAATTATGTGCCAATATTATTCAAATCAAACTCATCTTGAACTGGAAACATTGGCCTTTCTTTTTCCCAATTATCAATTTACTTTACTTTTGAAAATATATACACATATATTACACATTCACCATTCTTACTTCCAACCAGTTTGACCACAGTACATGTTGCTGGAAAAATGGTTAAATGATGTGTTGTTTTATCTTATGTTCAATTGTCCGGTCAGTTTCTGTGAAGTTGCTATTCTTTATTTCTTAAAGCTTAAGAAACCGCATTGTGTGTCAATCACATTCTGTCCAAAAGAAAAAGAGATGAGCTTAAACCGGCCTGCTCACTTGGTGCGGATTTAGCTTTCTTTATTTACCTACCAGAAAGTTCTCAAAAAGTTTATTTGACTGCTTCCATAAAAAAAGTAAGGTACAGTGTTTATTGACTTGAAGTGGCGATTATTTATTCTGGCTAATTTGAAGCAGCGCCGTTCCTCCATCTCTCCCTTCGTGTTTTCGGGATAATCCCGGGCCGCAGCGGAGGACTGGAGTCAGATGAAAGATTAAATAAATAAATAAAACGCTTTGGATAACATTCCCCTCTGATTGACCCGACCCTGTGACCTGAGAGACACTCACAAAAAGGTCACGACCCGGCCACAGGAATGTGCATGTTCAGTTGCACTTGTAAATATCCCTGTCCTTATACTTTTCCTATAAACTGCTTCCAGAAATAAATAAAAAGTATCTATGTTTTATAAAGATTTCCTTTTATTATATGTATAACTTTAATAATAATACGAAATTGATTTATTAATATATTGAATTTTCGAAAACAGTCATATATGCATTCAACTTAAATTTAATTTAATACAAATACATATATTTTAATATTGTATTTATTATAACATTCTAATAAATATAAGTTATGAATTTAATATTGTTATTTATAAGCTTGTGAATATTTAGTCAAATTTATTTTGATTTAACAAAATTTAGAACAGTTAAAACTTTTTTCTTTTTGCGATTTATGAGAAGTACATTTTATCTCTTTTTTTCTGTTTGCTTTTTGTTATGACTTTATCCTAAATTGCATGGCTTATTTACTATCAAACCAAACATCTGCATGTGGTCATGATTTGAATGATACACTCAAAAAAAAGAAAAGAAAATGCTGCTTCACGATGCCAAAACCAAAACAACGAAAAAGAAAAGCCAAAACAACACGATGCTTGAGATTTCTTTGGGACAACTTATTTGTTTTATGTTCAATCCGCTTAAATTTGTGAAAGAAAAAAAGTTAACTTCATTTGTTTGTGTTGGGACAACATGAAGGAATTAAGTTAACTTATTAGTTTTTTTAAAAAGTTAATTGGATTGCGCATAATAAAAACTGTATTTTGTCCCCAAAAAACTCTCACGAATTGCGTTGTTTCAGCTTGTTTTAAATAAACAGTTTGAACAAACAGCAGGCCTAATTTTTTTAGTGTAGTAAAATATTTAAAACTCTTGATGCAGATCTTAGTTCTTTGTGCTCTTTCTGTCTGAATGTGCTTTGCGTGATGCCTCAGTCTTTCTTTGCTGGAAATGTAGAGGATCTGGATTCCTCCCACATCATATACAGACGCTCAGACCAGTTAGATAACTGCCATAGGACATGTCTGATGTCGGATAGATTAGCTCATTGACATTCCCTTTGCAAGGAATTTGAGGTATTTATGTGGACACTTGTGCAGAATTTGCATATTTACCGTAGAACTGTTTAGTATGTTTGAATGCGTGCATACGTTTGAATGAAAGCATGTTAATGAATTACTTTTTGTGTAAGGAATTATTATGAGAAATTTAGATTTTGTGGAAATTATATAGGTACTTTTTTTTTCATCTGAGTCAATACAGATGGATAAGTAAAATGTCAATGTTTAGATCTAATTATGATATTTGAATATGTTTACTTTTCAATGAAAATAAATCATTTAAGAAATTATATAATTTTGTGCTAATTTCACTTAAACTGATTTTTATTTTTATGAATGCTAAACATTTTGTATTTATAATATAATTACTTTAAAGTTTTTAATATAAATATAGTAAGTGCATTTATTTACAGATGTATAAGCTTCTTTAAATTCTGTAAAAAAATGATTTGATTCAAATGAATGTACATATATTAAAGTAATTATATTATAAATACAAAATGTTTAGCATTCATAAAAA
>CAIGQW010000596.1:1181229-1197864 GCA_903798125.1 Danio choprae
TAATATATGTTTATATTTATCAGATTAATTATTTATTAGATTAGTTATTAATATATGTTTATATTTATCAGATTAGTTATTTATAAAGACAAAGCATGCTCTATATGACAATATTTACATTTTAGAAGAAATGTCAGACATTTGTAGTATAAAATGAAAATCTAAATTAGCATTGTTAATGTTTGCCTCACACGTTGTAGATCTTAAGGTGAACAATTAATCTGTGCAAGTTAAGCCCCGTTCAGATTACACAATTATTTCCCTGATTTTGTTGTAAGGAGTAATGGGGATTTATAAATGACAAATGGGTGTCGAGACGCAAGATTCAATCATTTCATCTTGTGTGGTGCGTCATTGTGCACGAAAAAAGATGCCATCTCTGCGGCGCTTCACAATATCAACTCCAAGTCTAGCATGTTTCATTTTTTCATCGTTGTCCACAACGTGTTTCGTCACGTGGGTGACCTTGACCAATATGAGCACATAATATCTTCCATACACAGCTTTTTAAATGGTAAAACAAAAGAGAATGCTGCTAGGTGGACATGAAATGGAAGAAAGCTTTTTTGAGTTATGGCAACAGTGCGCTTGTGTGATGTGTCATCGAGGGACTTGTACCATGACAGAATAAAAAGATAAATGTTGGCGATCGATAGCCGAGGCGCTTCAGCAGCCCGGTGAGTACACTACTGGAATTAACATGCAAACAAACAAATAAATCACTGATTATGTTCTCATTCTCAATGCGGTGTAAGGAAATTTTATATGAATGTATCTTTGAAGGTAACCGACTGTCTACTGCTTTGTTTACAGACGATTCTGGGAAACAGCTTCTGCAGCTCCAGAAGCTGCCCTTATTGACAAAGAATAAATCTACTTATCTACTTTTTTCATTCAGAAAGCGTATGCACACACACACACACACACACACACACACACACACACACACACACACATATATATATAATAGGGGAAACTACTGTCTGTGGGGAAACGCTCTATACACAATTAAAGACATTTGTAATGTGATGATTGATAGGGAAGCAACATGTAGTCTGGCGTATTTGGTACCTGCGACACGTCAAGATTTTGTCTAGACAAAATCACATATCATGCTGTCATCATGCTATTCACGCTGACTTTAATAAATAATATTTTATTTTATAATACTTAAATATATTACTCAAACAGAAATCACATGCTTAATTCATTTATTCATTTCCACAGCAGAATGAACCGCCAGCTTATCCAGCATATGTTTTACACAGCGGATGCCTTTCCAGCTGCAACCCAGTACTGACAAACACCCATACACTCTCGCATTCTCACACACACTCATAGACTATGGCCAATTTAGTTTATTCAATTCACCTATAGTGCATGTGTTAAGACTGTGGGGGAAACCGGAGCACCCGGAGGAAACCCACACAAACACAGGGAAAACATGCAAACTCCACACAGAAATGCCAACTGACTCAGCTGGGACCTTCATGCTGTGGGGCAACAGTGTTACTGAGCCACCGTGCCACCCACATACTTAATAAATCCAGTAAATGCCATAACAGTGGTCTTAATGTTTTCAGTAGCTGTATATATTCACTTTATGCAAGAAGTGTCACTTCTTAAGCTTACATTTGGTACCCACGACACGTGAAGATTTTATTTAGACAAAATCGCATAATCTGACACACTGACTGTCGTAACTGACAATAAAAATTGTGTAGTTTAAACGGGACTTAAATTGCACTGAAGAAAAAAAAACTGTTTGTTGTAATAAGTTGCTGATTCTTTTATTTTAGTATGTTGATATACTTTCAACTGAAATTAAATACTGAGTAGGGGGCAGGGGCTTTGTTTTTGCACATCATTCCCTTGTAGAAAAATAACGGTAAGGTGGGTGTGGTTAACAATATTGTGTCTGAAACCGCCAATCTAACATCATCAGAGAAGGACCGCCACACCACCGATTAATTGTTTACCTAAAGAATAACAATTTTTGCATTAGCAAAGTAAACCCTGTCAATTTTGATTTCGCACAGACTTTAATCAAAGTCTGACCCTTTGCTTATGCCTGGTTATATGAAATAATACAAAATATGCTTAGCCACGCCCCTCCAACCGTTAATTTGCTGGGAGTGAAAGATGAGAGGAGCAGCACAAAAATAAAAGCATGCCCCTACTCAATTTTCCTCTTCAGTTGGAATTACCTCGTCATGCGTTTCACGCTGACTTTAATATTTAAAACAAATACTTAATAAATCCAGTAAATATTAAAAAGTGGTCATGAGGTCACTTAATGTTTTCAGTAACTGTATATATTTACTTTATGCACGAAGTGTCACTCTTTTAGTTTTCAAGCCATTTTTATTTATTTTATTATTATTAAATATATTTTTGTGTTTGTTCATGACAGATTCGGGATGAATGGGGTAATCAGATCTGGATTTGTCCGGGATGTAATAAAGCTGATGACGGCAGTCCAATGATCGGATGTGACGAGTGTGACGACTGGTACCACTGGTAAAAATAAAATCTTGCCCTTTATTCATGTCTCTCTATGGTAATGCCAACTCCAAACACTAGCTACGTTTCCATCCAATGATGATGATATTGCATAAAATCTTCGTATAGAGCACTGTTTCCATCCAATGAGTCAAAGGGAACTAAATGTTTTCTTGTATAATAAATTACTTGCGCCTCATAGTTTATGCACATATTTTCTTATCAGCGTACACGTTGTTTATGTACATTTATGCGCATCTTGGCGTTTCCATTAAACATTTTTTATGCTATATTCCAAAATGCCTGGATGCATGAATAGGTGGATGACAACATAACTACTGTTGTTGTTTATTTTTATAATCTGACACATTTTATGAGAAAACCTAAATGTGTGATTAAGACAATTGTGAAAATGACATTTATTTATAAGAAAGTTTAGATTGAGATAATTATGCCTATTCGTGTTGCACAATATATTGTAGAGCTCTTCTTTTTGACATGCAAGCATAAAATGCAGAGCTACGACTAATTCTCTTTCAATTGGTTTCAAAAACACCTCAACACAAAGTAAATCAGAAAATGTGCCAAGAAAACATTGCCTGGCATTCCTGTAAAGAATTTTGGGAATCATCTTTTAGATGATTTTCAAGTAAACATCAAAACTGCACACGCTCATAGAGAACAAACCATGTCTTTTATCATGAAAGCAGATATTTTGATGTTGTGACTGATCTAGTATTTCATATACATATATAAAAGACGTGCTGTCGGGCTCATGCTATGTTTTGAATTTAGTTTTGAAAAATGCTAACTTGGCACAGGATTTGCATTGTTGATCATTCCACTTTAGTTTATCTTGTTAGCGAGACTCATCTATCTGTGTTTCTGTCTCTTTCAGGCCCTGTGTGGGTCTTGTTGCCGCTCCTCCGGAGGACCAGTCCTGGTTTTGCATAAAATGCGCTGGCAAGAAGAAAGACAAGAAGACGAAAAAAAGGAAACGCAAAGCGCACTGACCCACATTTGTTCTTCTCCCTTCTCCATGTTCATCTGTTTTCACCTTAATTCGTTTCCAGACTCTTGTTTTGCTGCGTTTGTTTGTTTCGTTGCTGTTTTTCGTTCTCACCCCACCCTTCTTTTAACTCGGTTAACTTAACTCAGAATCATAATGTATTTTTTAAAAATGTCAAATGTCTATATGTTACTTTTTTATGTGGAGAATCGTACATTATGTCTATATGATCTTTGTACTGAGCTCATGATTGTTCGGAAAAACGCGTGTTGAAATGAACCTCTCAGTTCGCTCTCATTAAAGGTTGTTCATTGTATGTGCTGATTCATTAATGCTATGTCAGCCGAGGAAGATAAAAAACACATTCTGTACTATAATCTGCCTTTTAATATGTTTTTTCCGATTGATTTTGACTGGAGGTGCAGTTTCATTTTACTATGGATTTAATTAAAAGTTGCTTTTTCACATCTTAGTGTTTTGTTGTCTTGCCGTTTGTTTGGGTGTGAGCGTTCTGACAGGCAAGTTACACCGAAATAAGTGCTGCAAAAGTCAATGATTATTAATGATCTTGATCCAAAATATTAATAAGCCCTGCGACAAATTTTATGTGACAAATTAAAGTTAAGTGAAAGTTTTGTACATTCTGTTAAATATAGCCCTTCTCTCAAATAATTTTTGAAATGTTTTTATGACAAAACTTGCAGGGAGTAAAATTAAGTTTCATGAATTGTTCTTTGAAATGTTTTATAAGCAGATTAATAATAAGCTGAAATGTGGTCATTGTTGTGCATACCAAACAGTCCACCATTTTACCTAAATTATTATATAATTGTCCTAAAATACTATAAATGTTTCAGCTTAAAGTGGCCCCGCAGAGTATTTGGACAGTTTAGTTATAGATAAAAATGTCTTGTGTTGCATAAAATGTCAAAGTGGTGTTTATTTCAAAGAAATGTTTTACATCTCAGAATAAAGACGTGGCCTGTATCTAAAATTGTACAGTTCTCTATTATATAGTACTATGCAGTATGTGACAAAGTATAACCAAATTCACTGTACTAACAAAAAAAGCAATTACTTGAATAAGTGCTACTTATGGCAGGATACTGATGTGCATTTTTTTTTTATCCCATGAAGCCACAGGACATAGTTTGTAAATGCTAGTGAAATTAAGCTGTGACGGTCACATGATCATCAGAACATGGTAAATGTAATAACTTCACATTTATTTCATTCTACACACATTCGTATTACATTGATCATACAGTTGTTGGGTCACAAAGTTATTACTTGTTCAAAATAAGCATGTTACCTGTTGCATTTTTGCAGCTCTTTTCAAACTTTAGTTGAACATGGTTGTTAGATATTAAAACTAAGAACAAAACAAAACACGTTTTACATAGGACTATTAGAAAATTAAGCAAGGGTTAATTATAGTCAAAGTGTAGTAACCACTATAAACCGTTTTACTACGGTGGTGACCGTGCTTGAAATAAAAACTTTTTTTTTTTGTAGTAAAACCGTGATTAAGTTGTCAACAACAGATGCCAGTGCTCAAACAAATGACTCTATTATTAAATAGTTTGTTTCTTCTTTGATTTGAGGTAGCACTGATATTTGCTACAACAGTTATAATAGTTTTTGAGCCTGATTTCTTGACCGAAACGTTCGTCTAAAGTTCCCATGTTTATAGCTGAATCACTGAATCATTTACTCAAACGATTCGTTCAAAACACCGATTCATTCAGAGATTCACAGACACGAATGTTGTTTGAATCGCTACCGCGGATTTTGCTTTGGCTGTTTGGAACAAACGCAGAAAACATGTGCTTCAAATGTAAGTAACGACGTATTTTTCTTATGTTGTTTTTACTTGTTTCTTGTTTTAGCAGTGATATAATAGCAATCACGATTGTGTCCACACAAGACTGATGTGGTTTCCTGTTTCATATACGTTTGAAATGAGATTAAGTTGGTTTTATATTCGCACATTCTGACTACAAGTAAATAAATACAAACATGTTTTAGTTAAACCACGACAGCTAGCATCAAAAGTAACCAAGGTTTTAATACAATAACATAAGACTGTGATACAAATGGAAAATATTTTGTGATTTAAAAACCACGTTTATTAATTTGTTATTAAAGTGTTTGCTTGTTTTGTGGTATCTTAAAAATACCACTTGCTTTTATTTGTCATAGTTATGCCTCAAAGTGTCGAAATCTATTTGGGCCACAGATTGGAGTAAGCTATAGCCTAACCTAAAGTTCGCAACAAATTTCATATTTTGATTATAAGATATAATGATGCCCAATAAGTCATTAGTAAGGCTAAAATTGTCTGGTCTTGCATAAAGTGTCAAAGTGGTGTCTCAGGGGATGTTTATTTTGATTGTTTGGGTCGAATTATTTTTATTATTTATTTATTTAGCCTATTTATTTTTGTTGTCATTTGAAGCATCACAACACAAACCTTAAACATATTTGAAATGAATATTAAGCACATTTAGCAAAAGCAAACATTTAAGGCAGTTTGATGCTTTAAATGACAACAAATAAATATATAAATACAGGTAGGCCTAGTCATACGTCTAAGTAAATAGTTTTTGAAGGGGCTTGTAGAAAAGAAGCCGGAAAACATTTTTACATTTTTAATTAACAAGATAAAAAATAATGAAGAAAAATGCTGTAATGTTATTACTCACGAAAGTGCCTAGTAACGCATTTACGTCTAAACGTATAAAAGGTCCATCAGGGTAGCCTAAAATACAAGTCTTATCACCCTGTTCCTTTGTAGTTCTGCCAATGTGACTATTTAGCTCCCACACAGCAGCTTTAAAGTCTTCCACCTGATGCACTGAACTCATTTAAAATCTCCTCAAATATCCCCTCGCTACCTGTCATTTCTGCTAATCGCATAGATACGGGCGGCTAAATGAGCCTTTACCGTAGCTAGATCATTTCTTTATGTTAGCGCTTATCGCAGAAAACTGAGGCCTTTATTGTTGCATTGTTATTCGTTTCAAAGCAGAAACGACTGTTCTGCTGCAGCAGGGAGCAGTTAGCAGTGGACGGGCTGGTGATAAGAAATGCGTTCCACATGTAGACTGGTATCCAGAGCTGATGGTCTCTAAATTTACAGACAATAGCTGTGAGCTATGAGCACCTTTTGTAACAAAAATGCCCATTTGAAATGTTCGCTTGTGTAAAGATGAGCGGTTAAGGTCGTGACCATAAAAGCGACGTATAATGCTACGGATGACAGTGTGGATTTGTGGTATGGCAGAATGTATGGTGAATCTGAAATTAATAATGGGTACATTTGTAGCCTGCATTGTTTTTTTTTAAGTGGCAAGAAGGTTCTTTTACTTACATTAATATAACATAGGGCGTTTTTTTTTATGTTGCTTGCTTTAGAATGTTCAGAAGGCATTCGGAATAATGTTTGCAAAATTCTAAAATGGAATCTTCCGTTTTTTGGCAGTTTTGAATGTTTAGATATATTGTTACATATGCTAACATTATGAAAAAATGTTGAGAACATATTTTGTTAGATGCACCAAAGGCCCAGACTATGATTTTTAATAGTTAAAATTGTATTTTATTTATTTATTTATTTATTTATTTATTTATTTATTTATTTATTTATTGGATTGGCTCATTTAAATGGCCTTGAAAGAAATTGCAAATAAATTTCTTCATCTGTCATCATTTATGCAAATTAACCCATAGTTTGATCATAGTACAAGTTTTGTAACTTTTTTTGACTTATTGATTGATTACCATTTGTATAACCAGTTTTACAAATCCCGTAGTTAAATGGTTAGTATAGAAAAAAAGAAACATGTTTAATTTGCTGTGTGTTTGATTACCAATGATTGAAATTGATTGTCATTTGTCAAATATGGACAACCCATTGTATTTTTTTGCCCAATGTTTGGGTTTGTCCCCATTTAGAGTGTATGAAGGGGCCACGTATTATGCATTGCATTTTATACATTTAAATGTTAATCTATAGGTTGCATGTGCAAACATCTATTGGTTCACTTTTTATTAATCCATTTTTTTCCAATTAATTCTAAGCAGCTAGTATCAGTGTGATTATAGTTAATGTAAAGTCAGTTTGCTTCATGTTAATTATACATCCATGAACTGTTACTAAAGCATTTTCTTTTCTTATAGATTACATATAGAATGTTTTATATGTTTGAATCAGTTAATGATGATGATGGTCTAAGACACAGGTGTCAATTCCAGTCCCTGGAGGGCCGCAGCTCTGCACAGTTCAGTTCCAACCCTGTTTCAACACACTTACCTGTAGGTTTTAAACACACCTGAAGGACTCAATTAGTTTAATCAGGTGTGTTTAATTAGAGTTGGAACTAAACTGTGCAGAGCTGCGGCCCTCCACGAACGGGAATTGACACCTGTGGTCTAAGAAAACAACCCATTGAGCCATTCATCAAGCACTTTATTTACATTGATGTTATATACATGTCAGTTTTTTTTTTCAGATTAGAAGATAAATGTCACTCACACTTCCACAGAGGTCAGAGGTCACATGGAAAGGTCAGAGAAGTTTCCTCTAAAGGTGAAAAGGTAAATCAACACATTTTATGCCAGATTGATTAATACACACACATATAAACTGATCAATTATCGTTTTAAAATAAGAGCAAACCGCAAATAACATTTGGCAAATAACATTAAGATCTGTTATGATTGTGCAGTGAGTTACTTTTCTTGTGTGTGCTAATTTCGTTTTTATCTTGTTTTAAGTATACATCAATATATGTGTAATCTATTATTTATCTCTTTGATTAGGGTTTCACAAAAATATTTTTATTTCACTTTGTCTTGTGTTCTGAAAAACTTATTTTAAAAGGCTAAGCATATAGCTTTGCATGAGCATTCAAATTTATAATATAAATCAACAAGCAAACTGAACGGATTCATAATGTTATATTAGAGATTCCACAACAAATATTTGACAAATTTAGGGTTACTTTTGAATCCTGCAACATTTGCAAGTGAAATGTGTCTACGCAAATTGGCACTGTTCAAAATCACCATGGAACAGGACAGAAATGTTTTGAGACTTTAAAATAACATATGCAAACGCAAAGACAACAAATAGGCTACGCAAAAATGGCTTCTACTATCAACTGTACACTCAAAGCTAATATAAATAATAATGACTATTTTGATTGTAATGATATATCACGTCGCCCCCTGTTGGTAACCTTTATTTAAAAAAAAAAAAAAACGAGACCGCTGTTTGTGAGGTTGCAATAAACATCAACAAATACCCCGAATAGTCAGATATTTATGTCCATTATTATATACTCTGCCACTCTTTAAAATTATTAGATTAGATCGAAAATTATTTCCATTTTGGATTTTATGATTTAGTTACTACCGTTTTCTCAATAATAATTGATACAAAAAAATGTCCTGATATCATTGAATTTTTCAAGAACAAATCGTGAAAAAACAGGTTTAATATTTGTCAAATAAATGTTTAGGCAAAGGGGTATTATTTAATCGATTAAAACAAGATGCAATGGTTCTTTTAAAGTTATATGCCACATCAATTGACCCAAAACTATGAGTGTAATCTCATTTGCTTTGATTAAAGCATGCAGTAGGCCATCAATGCTATCAAGGCACAATGTTAAAAGGATTTTATCTGGCTGTTTGAAGAAACACCATGTGGACAATGAAAACGTATGTGGTATGGATCCCCATCACTGCATGAAGTGACAGTTGGGAATGAATTTAACATATTTTTCATACAGTCTAGCGCACTTATTAAAGATTTAGCCACTTTTCTAAAATGAAGGCATTAATATATTGTACTACTTAAAACCGAGAATGGCAATCGTGATCTGATCTTTGGAGGCCTTGAAGTTTCCTTTCGCGATATGTAAGATTGGGAGCTTTTAAGGTGAACCCATTTTCTCTTTTTGAATTCAGAAAGTGCCACAGATGAGTTTTTCTTTTGTGTGTGTTTGCTGCATACTTTTTGTGGGAGTGAAATTGTGATTTATCGGAGGCACTGTAAGCTACACTCGGAGCTTATCTTCCTTTTACGCAAAGGTAGCGCATTTCTTTATCAATTGTTTTGAAACGACAAGCTTCAAAAGCAATTAAGGACGTGATATGACACCAACGCGGAAGAATTTCGAATACATTTTAATTAGATTATTTATTTATTTCGAGTTTCTCCTCAGCCTGCAGCTTCTTGTGCAATTAAAGAGGGCGCGCGCGTGATGTTTGAATAGCCTGATCAATAGCCCGAACACTGGCGCGCGCGCGCGCGTGGATTTAACATAATCAGCCTCGTGGGCGTCACACGAACTTCCAGCATGAAGGTGCAGCGCGGAGATAGGTAATTATTTCACCAAAGGCACTAATGAACGCTCTATCTGCCTTCCACAACTCGCATCGCGTTCTGCCCTTACGCCATTTATTATAAACTTTCTCCTTCTGATGAGGAAAGAAGAGAAAGAATAAACAAAACCAATCACGGAGGGGGATTCTTAGTGCAGGAATCATCATTTGTCGCCATAAACTGTTTAACTGGCAAGTATTTTCTGAATTGTTTATGTATATTCCAAGAAATATGTGAACAGGTGAATATTTAAAACAGCAAGTGTGAATGGAGACCTGGGCTAGTTGCCACACCTCTCTCTCCAGTGATTATTTCTCGGGGTTTATTCTGTCAGCTTCTTGACACATTTAAAAATCTTAAACATTAAAAGGTTAAAGCATTGTCACAATTCAAGCCATGCAAGGAAATAAGCAGTTCAAAAGCATACGTTGACCTTTTGTGTTGCCACGTTGTCACAACGTGAACATGCCATTTATTGCATTTTCAGCATAATTTAAACTGAGAGGGGAATAAACAAAAACAAAGGTGTAATGAAACAGCAGTATAAAATTATAACGTCATTGTTTTGACAAACAAATATTGTAGCAGGCCTAAAAAAACACTTGTCCTGATAAACAAATCAACCTGTCGATAAAATCTTTCTTAATTATATAGCCAGAACGGTTTTATCGCGTTCATCTGTTTACCCAACATCAAAATTAGTTTCAAGTATAAACTGTTTTTTTTTTGTTTTTTTTACATTTTGAACTAAATAGTCGAGTTATAACCAACTTCACTTGTGTGACTGTTATCCTCGACATGACAACCACGTACATACATAAATACATACATACATACATACATACATACATACATACATACATACATAAATGTAATTATCATTTGGGCAAACCATTGGTAACCCCAGCTCCCTTGCTTGTGCACCATTGAGGTTTGTCGCATGACACCGAAGCGCAGCTTTTGAGCCTATTCAGTTTTGCCGGCATGCTTCCCAGTCATGCAATATGCATTCTTGTTCCTGAAAGGGTGGAATAGATTGTCGATATAAAATGTCAAAATAAAACGGTAGCGCGCCTCGCGTAGTATTTTGATTGAAAGTAAAAGCATTTTTCTCCCTGCGCATAGGAGAGGGAGGCAGTGATAGAAGGGGGAGGGGTGTGTGTGTGTGGGGGGGGGGGGGGGGGGGGCAAGGGAGGTGGGGGGAGGGGGGGTAGCATAAAGACACCTACACGAGACCATGCATCTCCTTTTGATCAGAAAGGGCAGTTGCGTCATCAGATGCTGATGTTGGGGAGCGCGCGCACGCGCTCGGCGAGGAGAAAAGAACGGGAAAGTGTCATCATAAACGCGCGCTGTGTCGGGGAATGACTTTGTGACGACCTTTGTTGCAAATGGGCTGCAGACATGGAAATGGCTTAGCGCTATCGCCGTCTCCCAGGCAACCATCAGGGTCCCCATCTCTCGCGGAGAAATGAGTTATGAAAAGGCTGGAGTGAAGCAGGGATTAAACATGATCCTGGGGACAGGGTGTCAATCAAAAAAGCCAACTCACAAACCGCGCTCCTTTTTTCCCCACTACAAAATTGTATTTTGAAACGCAGCATATATTTACTGCCAAAGGTGCCACTGTCTATTTTATATTTATTTAAGACCGATAATGAATTGGTGCTTTAGTGCGCCTATAAAGATGGGAAGGTTGTGCTTTTAAAATCCGTTATCGGGGAGGATTTAGCTCGGCGCGGTGCTCACAGGCAATGGGTATTTTTTCAATTACCCAGATTAATTGCGTTGCATAAATTAGAATACAAGGAAAGTGAATGGAGATCAAAGTTGCTGATGAATCTGAGACGTGAGAGCTCGAAGAGACGCACATTGTTGGTTTATTGGTAGGGTTATGTCAAGCTGTCTTTTTTTGTGAATAAAAATGAATTCAATAAGAAATGTAGAAATAAATGAGATGCTAGACTGGTCCAAGTGCATGGTGGATCCCATTTTTAATTTGACTCAGCGAAATCGAGGGTGCCAGGGTTAAAGTTCTAGGCCTAGTTCCTAGGCCTGCTGTGCACTTCAAAAATAAATTAAGCTTCTTTATTGATATACCTTTAATAACCTTTAATAAAACAATTTAATTACAAAAATATTCTTTAAAATAGAAAAATATTATTTTGATGAATGGATTTTCCTCGCTGCAAAACCCCTCTTTTCATGGGAACCTTTATTTTTAACTGTGATATCAATAGTTCTGTAGATAGAAAAATGAGAGGAGAATGATACAATGGATTAAATAAATAAATGAAAATTAGGATTTTCCTTACAGTCTGTCAGTATACCTCAATTGCAGCCTCGTTGGCGTCAAATTAATTCGACTAAAGGTTCGGAGATATCAAATCAACACTATCTTAATTGTATTTATTACGTTTTTGTGTCGCAAATATAAGAAAAGAGCCGTTGTTTGTATAACCTAATTTCACCGGCTGGAGCTAAGCTGGACCGTTTAGAGTGGAGATGAGGGAGGGGGCGTTCTTCAAATTGGCTTGACCCGATGCTATTTGATATTTGGCTCTTTGACACTCATTTAAAGGCGCGCGGCAGCAAAGCAGAACGCGGACAAGCCCGGCCTGAAACCGGATCCGCGCGCGCGCGGGGGGATCTGGAGAACACGATAGCCGGGGGCTCGCGCTCTCCAAAGGCTCTCTGGTCATCTTAGACCGGCTCGCTCGAGCCTGCAGCGCCAGCGCGTCGCCAGGCGGCGTGTAAACGGTAAATGTTCGCTATTTGTTCCAAAGATTGCAATGAAAATCAAGTCTGCCTCCTCTTCTCTCAGGCTCTCTATTCTCCGCTTTCTCTCACACACTCGAGATACCAACAAATAGCCATTGAGTAAGAGGCTTAAAGACAACCCCCCCACCCCACACACACAATACTTAAATGAATTCATCAACCGAGTAAAGGCGACATTAAAAGGAGAGAGACGGAGAAAAAGAGAAATATTGGTATTTATTGAATCGTTAAGGGCAAGATACCGGACACCTTTCGACAAAAGCCTTCTCTGATTGGCCTCTGAGCTGCTCACATTAACCTCCTAAAAAACACGGAATTCTTGGTGAAACTGGGGCGATCGTGGCCATGTTTGATGTCATGTGCAGAGAGAAGCCAGATCAGAAATCCATTTCACATGGGAGTAAGTCAGGACACTTTTAATAAACGTCTCGTTAGAGCAGGTTTAGTGCAGATAAAGCGATGCCATTGTGCGCGCGCCCCTAGAGAGCAGGCAATGATGTAACGCGCGCATTTGTGTCCAATTCCCCTGTCATCCATTTCATTAGTTAATCTACTCATCTCACTCGCTCCATCTCTGTTACCCTCTCTTCTCTCCTGCCAATCTGCGCATCTCTACCAACAAACAGTTCTACAAATAAAAGACTTCTCTCTCAGATTGCTTATTATGATCGTGGGCTGTATGATGTGCTTTGATAAATGCTGGTTCGTCACCAAAAGTCTCTTAAAAGTCAGACCCTTTGAGAAATTCGAATATTTCGATTCCCTTGAAAAAAGCCTTTATCCTAACTAAAAAAAGGAATCATTTGCATTTTTACGTAGGCCTGTATCTACAGTATATATGAAAAGGAGCATGAGAAATCTCCATTTCCACATTTCTACAAACCCATCTTTCTTTCGAAGTATTTCCTCGTCTCTGTCTAATATCCTCTCGCTCTCTTTTCGGTTCTGCCCCCTCTTTTCTTCCTCTGTCGTTCTCTGACGTGCCCTGAGATGCTGGGTATAGGGGAAATAAATAAAGCGATAAAATCTCTGCAGCACATTGGAAAATGACGGATCAAGCGACAAAACCGCAGAGCTAAATAAATATAATACACAGACCATATACAAAGGTGCTGCAATATAGTGAGAGAAAGCATGGTTAAAAAAAATATCAACAAATGCAAGGCAAACAAAATAGAACATCAATTTAAAAATACAGAATAAAATGTAACTATAGCGGATACTGGCTACATTTATATTCTTATTTGAATAATAGTATTTATAATAATATTCATAATAATAATAATAATAATAATAATAGACTATTTAAGTTTTTTCTTTCTTTTTTTGAATTTTATTATTACATTTTGCGGTTTGATTAGCTTCCTTGTGTCATCAAACGGCTGATAAGATGTAGATAGGAAAAGCCACAACCACAAGATGTATCTAGTGTTGTATCTTTTATCTTATTTTGATATCAAGGTTTTGGTATCATAATGATATCCGTTATCACAGCTTTTCGTTAAAGCTCAGGTAACCTGCAATATCTACAAGACGGTTTGCTGCCAAAGCCACAAGCATCCATGGAGCTCGGAGAGGTGAACTGAACCCATGCCCATCCCTCACACCAACAATCCCTGCTCGGTGATTAATGATATTTTACTAAGATTAATCATAGAAAATGAAAGATATTGGAGGTTTTTTTCTTTCTTTCTGTGCATAGGCGGGGGAGGAGGGGATGATGTAGAGGAGAATTAGCCCCATCGAATCTTTTTAGATGCAAATATTGCGTTATCTCCGCGTTACTGCACTGTTTTTGGTGTTTATGATTAATTATCTCCTCTTGGTGAAAAATAAATCATGTGAAATTGGGATCTCGCTGCCTCCACCAGCCTTGCAGTTGATGGCAGGTCGTTGTCGTTAATTACTGGTCGAAATTGACACACTAATTATAGTGCGCCATATAAACACTATAAGGCAAGATTACCTCTGCATTTTTATTTATTATTATTCTTTTTTTATCTGATACCCCTTATATTTTACCAATTAAAAATCGCAAAGGCATTTCATTGCCCTAGGATAAGAAAAAAAACATCCTCTTTCACAACATTGGCCATCACTTTTCCCCATCAGATTCATTGTGATGTATTAGATGCAATAAATTATCCCATGTAACAAAACATGGCGCGCTGAAAGGCAGATAATCTGGAGGCGCGAGATAAGGATTCATTATTCCTCATCATTATGGCTCTGCCTTCTTTCTTAATCAGACTCTCTGATCCTGCAGGATCTGGGCACAGAGCAGATAAGCGCCAGTCGTTTATAATTCTCCCCACCTTGGCCTAATATTTTCAAATCAAATCGGGAGGAAGAGGCAGCTGGAACAAAAAAACAGGCTTATGGTTGTAGGGAGAGCACACGGTTGGAGAATGGTAAAACAGAGAGAGAGAGAGAGAGAGAGAGAGAGAGAGAGAGAGAGAGAGAGAAACATTGCTTCATGCAGTGATTTAAATATTACATTCTAAAAAGGAAAACAAATAACTTGTGATTTTTTTAATCAAACGTGTAAATGTTAATGTTTTAATAATATATTAAGATGTATCTTAATAATATGTGCTACTCGGATTTCTCCCTTGCAATTAAAAAAAGCACGATTAGCCATATATCATTGACTTTGTTTATAATATAAGGGTCATGATAAAACCTTCATATGACTAACGCGAATAAGATCAATGGCAACTGATAAACAAGCGATAAACGAATGCGGTTAGGTGCAGATGAACGCTGAATTGAGAGGCTGTCCAAACAACTCAACTGAGCGACACATTGGCTCAAAGTGTTTAAACAGACCACCCCGCTTTCTGCTGCTGAAATTAATCGCTTTATAAACGTGATATCATAATCCCCTGCTCTATCTGCCGATAAGACTGAGAGAGTTATAAATACCAAAAGCATAAATAAATAAATTAGTGGAATAAACAGCGCTGTGTGTTAGTATCAAACTCAAGGTTTACACTTGGCTGTTGTCAGCTGTACTGTCACGCTGAGGTTCACGTCAACTCTACGACATTAATCACTGATTTTCATGGCGCGAGAGGTTTGTGTGACCGGCGTGTGTGTATTTCCCTCAAAAATTGCTCGCCACAAAATTCCCTTTTTCCTCAAACATTAAAATAGAAATAACACTGTTCACGTCCCCAAAACTGAACTCAAAATGCAGGCCTTCGTTGTCGTTTTTTGAAGTAGTTATCTGTCTTTTAAGGCCACTTATTATATTTCACACACAAGCTAATATTTGTGATATTTCCGGAATAATGTAGACAATTGAGTATTTTCCTTTCCAGATCAATCTTATTTATGCTGTGCATTCAGAGATAAAAGATAATAAGAAAGGAGAGAAAATTGATTCGAAAATTAATTTGCTTTCAAAAGAAAAAGACTGAACTAATTAATTCAAAAATGTTTTTAATCGGCGTTGACGTTAATCTGTATTTATAGTATTTATAATGTGTTCTAATTATCTGTGCGATATTTCCTCATTTGACTTTTTTGTTTTATTACATTTTGTATGCGCATTCATCATGGACGCTTATTAAAATTATTTTTACATAGATATAGGGTTCTGTTTATTAAGCATTTTATTTAAGACAGATTATTAAATCATCTTCTGGATGTGCCTTTGCCTAATTCCATTATTACATCAAATACATAACATTTGAGGTCTTGGAAAAATTGAATAATTCATTTTTTTTAAAGAGCCTCGTTTGGCTCGATGTTGCTGTAAGTTTATATTGCCGTTTCAGACAATTATCTTTAATTTACGACTTTAATTGAATTTCTTCTCCAAAGACAGATATTGGTGTGATCAGTTTACTGGCCTTGCAATGTAAGATACAGAGAAATTTTCTCAAGTCTTCTTTTTCTTTCTTTCTTTCTTTCTTTCTTTCTTTCTTTCTTTCTTTCTTTCTTT
>CAIGQW010000596.1:1220680-1232764 GCA_903798125.1 Danio choprae
TCACTCACTCACTCACTCACTCACTCACTCACTCACTCACTCACTCATTCATTAAGGAATACATTATTTACTCAGCACTCATTTTCTTGCTTATTCCACTTGCTCATTTTTCTCACTCGCTTTCCTCAGTTATTCACTCAGTCATTTATTTACTTAACAATTAACTATAGATTGCACACAAACATAAAAATGTTTAATAATTTTATAGTGTAAAATTTTAATTTCAATTCAATTAATTTTAATTTCAAATTAACATTTTTGCATTTGTACCATTCTAGGAAAAAAACATAATATTTTCATTCAGAAATTAAGTGCATTTGTCTTTTTGCAATTATGAATCATCTCTGATTTGTTTTTATCATAATTTTTTAATTAATTGGATTATTGTATAAAACTGTTTCTGTGCAACTCTCTCAGATTCTGGGTGGCCTGCTGATTAGATGTACTAAAAATCAAATTAAAGCCTATATCTTTCTAACGATGTGCTGTAATCATAATAATCACCGTCACATCAAAAAAAATAAAAAAATAAAAATCATCACAGAAAATTAAAGCTTAACAGTCACTCTGAAAACATTATAAAACATATTACAAATAACCACAATTGACTTCAATTACAAAGCCTGTCAGCTTAATTTCAGATTCTTAGTTTGGCACTTTTGTGTAAGCGTCTTGGCCCGGCCCGATGAACTGTTGCCAAGAATTTTAATAAGGCTGAAGCCAAGTCGTACGTGAAAGTACATGCTTCACGTTGATAAAAAGAAGAGTCGTTTAGCTGTTTGTGGTGATGTTGTAATGAGCAGCGTCTGTGAACTTTTGCTTTAAACGTCGGGAACTTTGTCCCTCCGATGCAAAAGTGAGTAGTTATCTGTAGTCTGCGTGTTTGTTTTCAACACACTTTTGCCACTTGCGAATGCGCTGTTCGGCATTGTCTTTTCAGCAATCGTAAATCTTTAGCATAATCTCCCGTCAAAACATGGCAGATAACAGATAATCATCTCTCCTTTCGACTGGGGAAGCCTGGGGGGCTGTAGGGTGGCCAGTCGACGAGACTACATGCACACACTATGCAACACGAGCTCAGATACACACACAGGCAGAAAAACACTATCATATATGTTGAATTATCTTTTTGAAAGAGCTGTAAGGGGTCACATGTAGTGGTTTTTGCTCTGTAGGCATCATTATTATTAAGGAAGATGTATACAATTACAGATATACATGCCTCAAAGTGTCCATCATGTTGAAAGTCGGTGCAGTACTTTTCAATTTAATGAACGTTTTGTGAGATATGAACAATTATTTTTTACATTTAATTTAAATGATAGGTTTAACACATTTGACTTTTTGTAAAATAAACACATAGTTTAAAGTTTTCTGCTTTTAATTAAGATTTTTGACCTAGATTATCTAGGGACCGGAATATCATAAAAAAATGACTCTCTGACCACGGTAGCTGCATAACGATACCCTAACACTCTACCCTTTCTTATAATAATGCCCAAAGTTTTAAAAAGAAGAAAGTTAATCATATTTAAGTAGTTAATCTTAGTTAATCAATTTGTAACTTTTTGATTTAGTGGCTTATCCGTATGTATTTTTACAATCTTGTTTGTACAATTGTGTATGATTTGCTCATCCCTCAATGATGGTTGGGTTTAGGGGTGGGGTTTGGTCATATGAATTTGTGCGAATTAGCCATTAAACTGACAAAGGTAAAATAGGTACGTTCCTTCATGTGATCTGGCTGGTAATAGCTACATGGCAAGGCCATAGCAACAATCTAACAAGAGTCACTGAAAGGAATGGAGTTAACCTATAGGGACCAGCATATCATAAAGAGATGTGAATGTATTTGTCCTAGAACATAGTAACAGCACAGGAATGCTAGAGTAATTTAATAACAATGTCCTTAGTCATTGAAAAAAGGAAGTTTTGGAGACCATAATTTTTGATAGTTATTTAATTTTTTTTTTACATAATTTTTTTGACCACTTAGCAACCACCTTCAACACCCTGCATAACTGCCCAATGCCTTAGTAACTATTTAGCAATGCGCATAGTCACAGTAAGAGGGAAGTTAATCATATCTAAAGTCTGAAATATGAAGGACCGATTAGCAACTACCTAGTACCTAGTTAAAACACCCTTGTGACTGCATAGAAACATCATAGAAACCATTTAAAAAAATATAGTGATTGAAAGAAGACACCTAACCATATGCTTGCACCAGGATACCAAACAAAGTTGGGGATGTACATACTTCACAACCTAGCAACCATTCAAAACAGCCTAGCAACTATGTATGTATGTATGTATGTATGTATGTATGTATGTATATGTATATGTGTATGTATGTATGTATGTATGTATGTATGTGTATATGTATATATGTATGTGTGTGTATGATCATATTTTACCATTAGATTAATTATCAGATATATTTGACCATATAATTATCAAATTAAATGATTGGACTTGGTATGGCTTTAAATGATGTATAAATTACAAGGTATTTGTACTGTTCACTTTTGATCCACGTGTGGTTGGACATTGAAACTTTTGTGCTGCATGTGCACATCTCTGTGAAACATGGTGCTAAAAGTTCATCAGTTCATGAGTAAACGAGGACAGAATGGGGCATTACGGTAATCAGACACACACTTACACAGAGTTCAGCAGTTCACACTTGGTAAAGCAGAAAGAAGGGGCGTTCAGGTAAATGACAACATCGACAGATGGAGTGAATGATGAGCGAGAGGGAGACAGAAGAGGAGGAGTTGAAGGGGCTTCTGGGGATTTTAGGGAGGGAGAGAACAAGTTTTTAGCGGAGATGAGGGGTGATTTGAAGGCCAGAGAGGGAAAGGTGTGTGTCCATAAACACAGATCCCATTTCAAACAAATCCCAGCTTCTGAATGGATGAGGAGCCTGAAACAAACACACAAAACAACGATTTTCTGGCAGTGAATCTGGAATTGATGTGTTCAAATGCATTATTGTGGAGTGCACTTTACAACAACACACACACACACACACACACACACACACACACACACACACACAAAACTGCTGTAATAAATGTGCTGTACTACAACCTACTGACAAAAGTTGCAAAGAAATTAATCATCAGAATGAATTGATTCAGTATAGTGAACTGGACTTCCCAATACCATAATTATTGATTTATTTTATCAGGTTTATTTATTAAAACCATCCAAGAACAAATCATTTAAGTAATAACTAATATCAACTGGATTTCCAGTGATATATATTTTAAGTAATGATAAATTAGTTAATTTACAAGATCTGTCCAACAAACAAAGCATCCAAACAAAACTATTCACTAAAATAAATATGCCCTTCCCAGCATTTTATTTGTTCATTTTAACTGGTTCTTTTAAATGTAATCATTCAACAAACAAAGCCTCTGATTCATATAAAATAAACTAGACACTGCAGTAATTGAATTATCTGACCAAATTATTCACTACAATTAGGCTTCCACCCTACCAAAACATGGCTGCGAAAATAAGTTAAAGTGTTTATGTAAAATAATATGCACGTTTAAAACGGAACCCCAACCATCTCCAAAATTCATACCTTTTGTGATGATATCATGAAGTGGTATGATAAACTTCCTGTATTTTTATTTTTTTTATTATTTTATTTCCTATATTTTTTTAGCTTTAAATGTTTAATGTCAGAGGATAATAGAGACCATAACACTCTCCCACATAATTTATTCTCAATAAATGTTACCATTTAAACAGTGAAATGTGAAGAATGGTTCTTGATGTAGTTGTTTGTGTTTTCAGAGCAGTCATCCTAACGGACACAAGACTCTTAAATGCCAAAGGCACAACTGTCTTGTCGGTGAAAATCACCTTATTTGCATGAACCTGTCAGCGTAGAATAATAAAACTCTTCTCTTCTCTTCACAAAGCCGCTTTCTAAACAAATAAAAGAAAAAAATAATTTGAAATATTTTCCATTAAGTTGTATTAATACCAAATTGGTCCCCATAATAATTGATTTTATAAGAAGTGTGTAATTTCAGCACCACCAATGGAATTGCAAAAAATATATTTCTAATAATCCCTAAACACTCCCACAGTCTGTCATTGGTTCGACAAACATGGGCCCTGCCCTAAACTCAACGCCATTGGTTAAGTCAGCGTTGCCATGTCAGGCTGCTCAAACAAACAGAGTAATGTTTTGATAGTGTCACATTGTTTACACTTTTCGGAGCAATAAATATACTAATGACTTTCCTCAAGTAGCTTTTGCATATTAGCTTGTGAAAGAGAAAGTATTTCATCTCATAAAAAAAAAAATAAAATAAATAAATATATATATATATATATATATATATATATATATATATATATATATACACATTCAAATTTAGTTTCTAGCACTGAGCTACAACTGAGATCTCTTAAGCTAGGAAAGAGAAATAATATTTCCCCCTTGATGAACAAAGAGACAGGTGTTGATATCAAGATTTTTAATTTTGTTGATTTAGCCTTTGGTGGCCAATGCGCGCACAAACGCCTACACACACCACCTGAGGAAAGATTCTTGGCATAGACTGGTTTTGAGTAATCTGTCCTGAATTGTCATCATCACTATGGCATGCCTATAATAGGTTCTTACACCATTATAAACAACAAGTCATTATGCATTTTGTCTTAGCTATTTGTTCAGCACAATTTCCTCATTGTATTTTGTTTAATGTAACTAAATATCTGAGATTTCTTAAGACACAAATACGTTTTTTTTTTTACTTTTTCATGGATTTTATTTTTGGGTTTTAAATAATGGAAAATCTAAACCTGGACTATTTGCCACACATTTTTTAAAAACTGGTTATAACTTCTTATAAGTAATCAGATTGCAAAAACAATATTAAAAGAATCATTCAACAATTAATCTAGTACAACCAACTTCCTAATCAATGACCTATTTTAAACATAAAACCAATTAGAAACTAAATAACAATCTCATCACAGTAATGGCCATTGATTAGAAAACTGAATGTGTCTACCTGGTGTTCAGTTTATTCTGTCATTTAGTCACAAGTAACATTGACAAACCTAGATCACTCACATTATAATTCATTATGTTATGCAGAAGCAGCATTCATACAGGTATTGGTCTTAAATTGGCTATCCAACACTATTGAAAACACCAAAAAACAAATCTTGTCTTCGATTATTTAGTGTGACAATCAACAACACCGTAACCTCTGACAAATTTTTTCGCAGAGTCAGAAATTTTGCATTACTGTTCTGTGATCTGTCAAGCTGTCACTTGATTGGGATCATAGTTTTGGCTACAATCTGTGTTGTCTGTACAGTCTGCTATAAAACTCTCACTGGGATCTTATTAAAGGGTCTGACAAATAGCAGTGGTAAAATACCATAAAGCTCAGCTCAAATTTCTTCATCAAATTTTAAAACCTTGATAATATTGTTGGTTTTACATTTAGACTTGGGTGGCATGGTAGCTCAGAGGGTAGCACCATCAACACATAGCAAGAAAATCTCCGGTTTGAGTCTCATCCAAGTCAGAAGGTCTTTCTGTGTGGATATTGCATCATGTCCTCTTGTTGGCAAGGGTCGTCTTTAGGTGCTCTTATTCCCCCCACAATTTAAAGACATGCAGGATAGTAAGTTGGACAGAGTAGAATTTGATTGTGCGCATGTCTGTGAGTGTTATTTTTTTGGTCTGAAACCCTGGGGGCTCTAGTATCCCTGTGACCAAACTAAAGAATGACATACAATTTCCAATTTATTTATTTATTTTTTCCATCATGCAAGCTTGTACACGTTTTTATTTCCAGTGGGAGAAGTCACATAGAAATAATTGAAGATCATATGGTCGTAGCTTGTACCATGTGAGGGATACTTATGAGCTGAGCCGAGTGGCTCATGAGCTGCCGATCATTTTTAAACAAGGTTTAAAAAAGTTTGGACGCAGTTGGTTTGAGTTTATGATGTGTTGAACTGTTGATCTATCTGAAGTTGACCCATCAGGAGGTTAAACACACTGAAAAGCATGAGAGAGTTGTCAGAGATAGATGGTTTACAGTGGACTATTAAGGTTATACTGCAATTCACTTTATAATTCTCACACACAGGGTGATCAGGTGTACTGGTTTCCTGGGGATGAAAAAGATTCACGGCTCATATCAATAACTATTATGAGAGAAAACGAGAGAGAGAGGCTCTGAAAATAATAAAAGCAATGTTTTCATCCGTCAATGTTTTTTTTTGGTGTGGAAATTCATGTGATTGCTTCAGAGTATGACAGGTCATAAAACTGTGTTGTATATCACTGCATTCCAATGATTGCTTTTTTTTTTTTAAACAAACTCACTCATTACTTTTGTGCACATACAATCCGAACTCTCAGTGTGTATGCCAGCCTTAAGAACAAGTGGTTTAGAACAGAGGTCTTCAACCCTGATCCCGGGGCCTGCTCTCCTGCAAAGTTTATTTCCAATCTGCTTCATCAAACCTGATTGTGTCTCCAATAGACAACCTCTGGTTTAGAGGATTGAGTGACTAAACTGGAAGTTATTAGCTTCATAAATGTGTACGTATACTGTTTACATGGTTAAGATAAACTAAAATTTCATCTTGCAGTGTTGCCAACAACTACTGTTATTTCTTCTCTTGTCAGTCAGCAGATAGTATCCCATCAAGGCAGTCATGTTCCAATTGTCCGCCTTAAAATAGTTTGGATAGTTTGAAGAATTGATTACGGAAGTTACTCACATTGGGCTTCCCTTCGCCTTCTTTAAACTCTCTCATTCTCACTTCCTCACTAAAAAAGATGGAGTGAGTTTGTCTGGGACATGGACTCTTGGGGATCTCTGCCTGTGTTTGTTTAGTAGGCGGGGAGCTCAGCAGAGACTGTGTGTGTTTTTGTAGTGCTCGACTTTTCCTGAGGTAATGCTGCCCTGATATGACCGCATGGGAGAGAGGGAGTGGGAATGTGACTGAACAAGAGTGCAGAGTCTGCAGTGTCTCGTCTGGTTCTTTGAGTGTATGTGCATCTTTTTGCAGCCGGTTTGCAACAAAGCCGATGTCACAGCTGACAAAAAAAAAGCTTGCATTCTAGGCTGTCCTTAGAAGGAGTGGGATGAGCCAAGGACTGTGAATTGAAGATTTGTCTGAGGTACTTGAGTCGAGGCTGGAGTTGAGGTCAGTAGAAGTGGCTGCGGTCAGGGACTCCTCGCTGGGAGAGGAAATAGAAATGCAGGGAGGCCTCAGGTCAACCACTATAATTCCGCATGCTGTGTGGTTTGATTCCTGAACGTTTGAGAGTAGGGATGGGATATTTAAAGAAAGACAATATTCTGGTTTCAACTAATCTTGCTCTTTAATGATTTTATTAACTATTAGTTAGAGGGGAAAATTCATTCCAAGTTTATACATGCCTTGGAAAAAACAACCAAACCAAAAAAATTAAGGCAACATTACTGTCACCTCATACTTACATTTTACTTGGTCTATAAATGTATCAATATTTAATAAAGAATTTTCTCTAGCACCTCAAAAGAATATTAGTTTTAGCAAAGAAAAACAAACATAGGCTCTGCAATACAATGCAAGAGCACTGGAAGGGCATGAGTTTGCATGCCTAAAGTGAGATCATTGTGTTATTAAATTTCCGCATATTCAAAGGTGAATGAGCAGGCTCAAAAAGTAGGGGGGTAAGGTGGGTCATTTGTAAAGTGTTGTTCCTTTTGCATGAGTAGACATTCCAGAATGGGAAATTTGAATCAAGCTTCAAGAATATTGTTCCAATGTTGGATTCATTCAATTCCTAAAATAATTTAGGAGGTCGCATGTCAGAAATGCATGTTGTGTGTATGCGTCTATACTTGGCTTGTCTCCTCTTTAGCCATTTAGCTCTTGCCTCCTGTCCAATTTGAAATACAGATAACTCAACGTGACTACGATGAATGTGGACAGAAATCAAATTATCCGAACCTCTGGAACTTTTCTCCACTTTCAGTCTGTGTCTTATTAAAGATGGAGAGTCAGGCAGTGCCAGTTAGATGGGTAGCATATGGATTGCTTTTCTAATTGACTGATAGTATCTATTGGCATGCGAACTGATTGGTCAATAAGATCGCATGGCATGGTTTTCTGTCTAACCTTACTGACTCTGATTCTAAGCCATTCTATATCCAACATTTATATTTAGAACTTGAGTTTCTCATCTCGCCAATGAGAATCTCACCTTAACAAAGGTGAGTTTTGGAACAGATTGAAGCATGAGATGTTTAGGACAGTCATAACTTTTTAGGATGCAATTTCAGAGATGTAATGGTTGTCATCAATCCATTTAGGGACTTCCATTAACACAGTTTAGAGTTTAATCTAAATTAGAGTGATCTGCCAACAGGAGCCTTTACAGTTATGTCACCAACTGGATTTGGTAGTTTAATTATTACAACTGTATGACTGCATCATGCAGCAACACTGGTTTATAGTTTGCAGTGATCAGCAATGCACCTGCATACTTGCATAGTAAAATAATGCAAATCGAGAAGCAACCAAAGTCATGCTACATAGAGAAGTTAATTTTCACCTGTCCATTTCCCCTGATCGATGAGTTTGTGTAGGCGAAGACGGCTGAAATGCGGACTACTTTGCTGTCAGCACTCAGAAGGCACATTGCTTGCATGTTTGCTTTAACGCTCTGTTTGTTACATTCTGTATCTCGTTCTTGTTCTCTCCCTTTCTTTTTCCGATCTTGCTTTCATTCGATTGCAGGCCGCAGAGCAGGAAAAGGCAGGTGTTTGCCGCTAACGGTCGAGCACTGTTTGTGTGTGTACTGGATAAACAGGTTGAGGGGCAGAGGTGGAGGTGGGGTGTTTTTGGAGCGGGGGATGGGGAATGCTTTCCCTAAAACAATGAGCTTTCCGAGGGACTTAGTGCTGACTAGCTGAGTGTTAAAGCTGAGGGTGGGAGAGAAAAAGGACAGATTTTATTTTGTTCTGAGGTTCTGCTCAAAGCAGCTTGGGGTTACAAGTCCTTATTGTGCTTGCTTCCCTTCAGTGACTCAGCTCAGACCCATACACACAGTCTTTTCCTCATAACTAGCAGCCAGCCATTGTCATAGCTGTCTTTGTAATTACAGCTTGTTACAGTAGAGGAGAGCAGATATGGGTACAATATGCTAGCTGACTTGGCTGCACTGCAGTGGTAAATCTTCTCAGAGTTAGCATCTCTAATAATCATTGAAACCTCAAAACTCAATTTCTCGCTGCTCTACCTTGAAATTTCAATAAACTGTTTCAAAGATGTACCACTACTTGGGCAGTTACTTCTAAGTCAATATTGTAACTGAAATAGTGATTGAAAAACAATAAGGTTAGCATGTTGCTAAGCTAACTGTGTCTTGGTTTTCCATCTGTGGGGAATTACAGTCAATGCATGTTCTACGTTGTTATTATTTATTATATAAAGTATTGTAACTGAATTGAAAAACAAATCAAAACTCAACACTACCCCAACACAGTCTCAAAACAGTCTCTCTTTCCTCATAGGCCCCCTTGTCTCCTCACTGCCTGACTAAAAATCACAGCTTTTAATGGGTATACCTCAAATTATTTTCTTGTTTGAAGAAAACATTATAAAATATATAACAACAAAAATACATTAACATAAATAATAATACATAATGATTAACAGCCTCTTACAAACTGTGTTCTTATCTTATTTATTAAAAATCAAATGTAATAAAATTAATCTTTATTTTTATAGCACTTTTGCAATGTAGATTGTGTCAAAGCAGTAACATGGATGAAGTTCTATTAAATTGAAACCGCTTTAGTCCAGTTTTCTCAGTTGAAAATCAGTTTAGTTCAATTCAGTGTAATGTAAATGTCACTGCTGAAAGCCAAAACATTGAAGAGCAAATCCAATAATGTGTAGCTCCAAGCCAAGCAAGCCAGTGGTTACAGTGGTGAGGAACAAACTTCACCAATTGGCAAAGGTGTATATTTGTAATCTATTACTGCATTCCAAACAGTATTAATCCACCTCTAAAGGTTATTGTGAAGTGAGAACAGTCATGGCATGAACAGTCATTCCAAACTGAAGGCCTCAAAACTAGCCACTGGATATTAAAGCTTAAATGTAATGGACATTGTTTGCTACCGCAATTCTTTGTTCATGTTTAATGTGTGGTGCAGATGCTTCAAGATGGTGTAATCAAATATATCCCTTTAAATCTCTTCCTCTGTAGCAAAAACCCTTTAAAGTGATTAGACTGTAAGGATGAGACCTTCATAATGGAGTCCAGCCAGTTGCTTCATTCCCAACTCAGAGACCCTCGAAGGCAGCATTCGAAGGCCAATAGTGTCAGCAGTGCAATGAATCCTTTCTTAATTCAAAGACTCCTTAACATTTCATCACTAAATGTATCCTTTATTTTCCAAGCAATAAAAGGCCAATTTAAAATGTAAGCATCAGACTCCTCAAACAAATGTTAATAATACAAACACTTTTTGTTGCCTGACAACTCTTGTTGGTCTATTCTCTGAATTAGTCCCCCATCTTAACCAATCTTAATAAATGCTCTTTACGGAGCTCTGTTAAGACAATGTGGGACTGGCCAAAAATATAACTTCCATGGTTGCCTTTACATTAGGAAAGTGCTGTAAAATACTGTTTAGTAGACAACATAAGTATAACACACTAGGAAAAAAAGTAAGCTCATTTGTGATGTTGTTCTATGCATCTTGGGTGGCTTTGATAAAATCAAAGTTCTTGACGTAATCATGCCGATGGGCATTATTTCTTAGTTCATTATTAAATGGTTCGTAAATCATTTTTAGGGTCGATTTATTGTTTGAGAAAAGGAAAAAAATAAAGAATATGTATGGTTTCCTAGCAGGTCTCTATAAATGGACCAATGAAATGCTTACCTGAGGCAGACAGAAAGATATAGATAGAAACAAGAAGCAGAGAGGGGAAGGAGAGCGAGAGAGAGGAGGAAGAGAGGGAGAGTTTAAGAGAAACAGAGGTGATCTTAAGGCCAGGTTTGGGTCAGGCTTGTTGTAGCATGTTGGAGTGATACAGAGAACTGCTGCAGGCTAGCATGAACTCACTCCCCCAACATACGTCTCTGGTTCTACCTCCAAACTTTCTTTCTTTCTTTTTCTTTCTGAAAACTGTAGCTTGTCATAATTTATTTAGAATTGCAGTTAGAGTAAAGGTTTACTAATAACACAAGCAATTAGCTACACTACAAGCTAAGAAGCTAACTATGCTGAAGTTGTTTAAAAAAAGTGCTCAATTTGCACACTTTATTTCTAACTATAATTACATCATCATCTAGATATTAACTATATATTATCTAGTATATAGATTATATAGATAATTGACTTTACTTTTTTACTTGCATTGTGGGAAGAATTTGTAATCATTTAATCCATAAAGCTAACTGTAACCAGATTATTAGAATTTTAAAATGTATTATAATCTGAAGTACAGCATTCTTGAAATCGGATTACATAATCTACTGTAGTCAACGTTTTATTTTTTTATTTATTTACTTTTTGTTTTTTACTTTTAATGGACAGCAAAGGAGCTTAAATCAAAATCAGGCCGCTGTGAGTACCTCGGTGCTCTAGGTCGCCACGCTTAACCACTAGGCTATTGTCGCCGACACAGTAGACAACATTTAAAATGAATCAAAACCTTGTATCAAACTTGTTAAACTATTAAAACAACATCCGTTCTTGTCTTAGGAAGTTTTGAAAAACGTTTTTGATCCACTTCAAATGTTGACTACTATAGATAACGGTCAATTATTGTATTATATATAGCAGCACCGTATATAGCAGCACTTCTAATTCTCATGTATAAATAGTGTAAGATTTGTTAACATTCAAAATTCCAACAAGAAGCACACTTTAATACCTAGTTTATGAACATCAATCAATCACTCAATAAATCAATCAATCAATCAAAAATGTTGAAATAAAAAATTAAGATTCTTGGAAAAAAGAAAAAATAGAATTTTGTGACTTGGAGTAGTGATTTTTATAAATAAAT